>VZRI01011214.1:259369-311288 GCA_013397515.1 Upupa epops | reverse complement strand
TGCTTCAGCACCTCAATGTCTTTAATTCTTAAAATTAATTAAATTAATTAATTCTTAAAGTTAATTCTTTAAATTAATTCTTAAAACTTCAGCCTCAGTGTTTCTGTCATTTAAAACTAAATAAAGATACTCGATTTTAAAGTGTTATTACAAACAGTGTATTATGTAGACATATAAATTTTATGGCAAATGTTAGCATTGCTTACTATGTGCTTTTTTCTTAGGAATCCAAACACCAGAACAAATGCAGCATTATGCATATAGGTTAAGCTTTCAGGTGAAGAGTTTTGCAAAATATTTTGATATTAGACTGCCTTTAAAAGAGGTGAGATGAAAAACATTTTTAAGGAGCGGAAATCCATGAGGAATATGATGAACAGATACGAATCTTAATTGTACAGGACAAAGACTTACTATAACTAAAAAATTAAAGAAAATGAAGCTCATATGGCATATATCTCTTTTGAAGAGTCATTAACATTAATTCATGGCATGATAAGTAAACAGGGTGTGGAGAATGCAAATTAATTGGCAAGGGACTATGGAAGCAGCACAGCAGCTCTCGTCTTTATTTGTTGCTGCTGTGTGTTGCATAGAGTGAGAAAGTAACAATGTCCTTGCTTTACTGTAGCGGGTAATTTAGTCTTCACGATATTTTTGTTATGTTAGATTTTTTCTTAAATTTCCTCTACGGGCTATCTGCTGCGTAGATAAGGCAGTTAAAGATAGCTTGCTGGAAAAACTGTTAAAGCCTGCCCAAAATTAGTGGGGTGTGAATTACAGTATCTTAACAATTGCAAGGTCCTCAGTTTTCACACAGGATTTCTCATCTAGTTTAGAAGCACTAGGCAAAGCAGATAGATAAATTAACATCAGCGCAATATTTTTTTCTCAGATCTTTTTACACATTCTGAAAAGACCTTCTTGCACAAGAAAGTCAGTCATCCTCTGCTCAAAAGGTCAGCCTTGGAGAGAGCAAATATGTGCTTGATATATACTTATGTACGTGTAGAAATAATATTTCAAAGTCAAAATTAATTTTACAAATTTGTGTTAAACCCTGTGATGTCTGCACTTTTTAAAGTAATTACCTTGCAGACTTCATAAAATACAAAACATCGTATCATAAAATACTGGTTCTAAATGGCTAATTTTGAGGGTGAGTTTGGTCTTTTTTATAGAGAGAGGGTTAATAAAACCTTTTAAAACTACAAGGGAACTCATAATTCAGAAGTCTGTGGGAAAATACCCTACATCTGAACAAGATCTAGGTGGAAAACTGAGTTGTGTGTGTGTGACTACACAGTGCTCCTTCCCTGCCTTAGCTAGAAGGAAGGCTAATAGTTACCTCAGTTTATGTGATGATCTGTTTCTAAATTCCCAAAATGTTGTCCAAAAGAGCATAGTAGTATAAACTTAGAAATAAAACCACATATCCTCCCAACAGATGAGAATAGAATACAAACTTTACATTCCACAACCCAAGACAACTTTCTTGTTTCATCACTTGTTAGGTGCTACTTTTGGGTGTGTAAAGACATCACATTACCTCAACTGGCTTTGAACGATAACCCACAGCCTTCACAGTTCTGCACTGAGATTACAGAACTTCAGAGAGCAGCTTGCTTGTAGCCTGGAATAGAACTAACAAAGACAACACAATTGTCAAAGATGTTAATGCTCACTTGGTAGAGGTGCTAATAAATGTAAGTCCTGCGGATTTAATTTGTAAGATAAAAGTTTGCTACTGTACCCTCAGGACAAAAAAGAAAATACGTGCATGAAACAGTAAGGTAAGGAGATAATTTTGGCAGAGATGAGGTTAAGGAATCCTTGACATGCTCTTAAAATAGCAAAGACATGGGAGAAACAAAGTGTCTTTAGTTACGAGACTCGATTAAGATTATCACACACACCTTTGTGATTCTAATTACATAATGAATTTTCTTGTGAGTCTTTTCTTTGTGAGTAATAGTATTAGCACAGAAAACTTTATATGGTGCTAATTACACCATTAATTTTTCTTCTGTGTCTTTGTATTTACAAATATCAATGAAAATTATTTTTGTGGTTCTGTAGATGGTCTAATGTTCTAGTTTGGTTACCTTTTTCTTGTTGAAGTTGAGGTTACATAGGTCAAGTTACTTAATGAGCACGGAGTATAATTTTGACCTTTTTTAGTGTAGGAGTGTGTATTGCTTTTACTGACATTCATTTTTTTGACATGTTTGCTTGGCATTTTTTTTGTTTATTTCATTCTTGAGTTGAAGCAGAAATATTGAAATCTTTGCATAGTTAAGTGCAGCAATAAAAGATTTCACTAGGTCTTCGAATAATGTCAGTGTTCAAACTGAAACTGACACAAGTTTATCCTCCCTGTTGTAATGCTCCCCTTGCACGTCATCAAGCTGGCTCTGTCAATTTCTTACTGTGCTGTGTATCTTCCCTACTGGCTGTTTTGCTAATTGCATACTGAAAACTTCTGCTGTCAGCAAAACGGACCAAGATTGATGACTTTTTTTGTCTGTGTGTTCCAAGTGGTTAACAAATACAACGAAAGGACTTCCTGTCCTGAGGTCTGGAGAAATTACCTTGGTGTATTTCGTGTTTCATGAATCTGTTTCCAGAGAGAGAACAGTTTAGTTCTACATTGGTGAGAAAAAAAAAGGCAAAACAGAGCTTTATTTGATTTTGCATGCGTTTTGATATTGTGATGTTATGCAATTATTTAAAATTTAATTGAGGGGAATTTTCATGTTACTGCTAAACTGAAATGTTTTGGCACTTGTTTTAACATGGTTTGGGATTATTTAGACACATTTTAAGCATGGAGAAGGATAGATCTTGATCATACTGAAGCTGGCTTCAAGTGAAATCTAGGTTACTTTGGTTCAGTTTATAATATTCTGGCTCAAATTGAGGTGATCTATTGTCTATGCAAGTAGTCTTTATTTTGTTTTATAACAGCTACTCATTACTGGATGTAATTTAAAGCTGTCTACGTTGTCACTGACTTGTTGCAGATCCATCATTTGTGCATGGTCAAACTTGTATTTGTTTCTTTTATTCTTGTCTCATCTGGCTGTCTCAAAAATCTAGCATTTTAGCAGTACTAAGTTTTCTGAATTTCTGCTATGAGTGAAGTCCATAAACCTTTTTCTGTTTTAGAGATTATAGAACTGAGAAATCAAAGATTAAATGTTACCTCCAGAAATACTAAACGTCTACTTACTAAACGTTCTCCTGCAGAAAATGATGTGCCCATTTAGGCAGAATTGCTTTTAGTGCAACAGTGGCCTACTGAGTACAAAGAGATTCCTCTTCTAAACAATATTTCTAAATTACAAATTGACAGGAGATAATCCTAAATCAATAGAAACCTGCATGCACACATAGATGAGTAAGTTGTAATATTATAAGGTGGAAAATTAGTCCTGAATTACGTGCTCCTGATAGTTGCAGTGAAAGAATTGGTAGCTGTCTACTGATAGAGGAAGATGTTTAAGCAAAGCAGTCACACTACTCTCCTTTCTTTCTCCTTCAGAGGTATTTTTAGAGCACTTTACAGAACTTACTGAGATGATTTCACTAAATTGATCAGATAAGTAACTCATAGGTTTAAACAATTCCAACTTTAATACAGTGAACTTAAATCTCCAGAGGTAGACAATTATATTATTGACTCTCACAGGAGAAATTCAGACTGATTCACATTTGTTTGCTAAAATTATCTTCTTCAAATACTGTCTTGCCTGGTACCCACTAATTATAACCCAGTAAAAGAAGTAATGTTGGACAGAGGTATTACTCCTGCGTGACTATACAAAGTTAATAGCTAGATACATTAAAAAAAATGAAGGTGTAGATAATGGGCATGTATACTCCTTAAGTAGATCAGCATCTTGACTAGCCTGCATAAATAAATAAATAATCTACTAGGTCATGCAAGCCTTTCTGGTTGAAGAGAGCTTTGAGTAGTCCTTGGGACCAGGAACCAAGGTTCAGCATGAATAGACTGAAGATAATGATGCTGTTCCCAGGAAAAAGTGAGGGAAAGGATTTGAGGGCATACCAACACGGGAGCACTACCTCAGTCCAGTGTATTGAATTATCAGTTATCAGACTTCACAGAAGAACTTAATGACAAGGTGTTTATAGATTATTCATTTTTAGTAAATACTAATAAGTTATAATGCAGTGAATACAAGTCGAGTAACATGAAGAAAATTTTTTTAGAAAAGGAGAGTCCCAAGATAAAATAATTTATAGCTTAAATGTGTTCTTGTTTCCTCTCTTTAGATACCAACCTGTACTTCTTCATATTGTTTCTTTCATAAACTGCTAGATAGTGTTATTTCTCACCTTCGTGGATTAGTATTTTCTCCAGGTTTCATGTATTTTCTCTAAATGTGCATATATAAGGAGTGTCATGGGTTTTCTGTAACAAGAAATTGTTACAGAAGATATTTAATATTTCTTAATAATATTTCAAATATTTTAATATTAATATTTCAAAACCCTTTCTCGTGGTTTTATTGGCCCTGTGTAAGTTTTGACCTCTCCCCTTTGAAACAGCAGTTTTGAATAAACGAATAAAAATAATGTTAAAAATTTAACTTCTGTAGCTTCATTAATATGCAAATTGTATGTATTTAATTCTGAAGAGCAAAAATAGTGAATGATGATGCAATTTTTTGGTAATTTATTTCCATTTTCTCTTGCTCCTCATATATATCGAGGGCTTTAAGCCTATTAATGGTTTCTTCAGCTTCCTTTTTTCACTCTGCTTTTCTTAGCTGCCCTTTACTTTCAGAATGGGAGACTTCTCCCATCTTGCCTTGATCTTATAAATTTTGAAAGACAATCAGCATTCTTTAAATGAGGCAGCAGAGCAGATTTACCAGTATGATTAATATGAATGAGGCAGAGTCTTTCTCGTTGGAACTTAAAACAGTTTAGAAGATCAGCCAAAGAATTACATTCTTGGATGTCTTCAGGAAAGCTACAAAACGGTTATTGTAGCAGTAATTGAATTGCATTCATTACATAGTAGCAGTACTAATTAAAACTGCACTTTGTTGAAGGTTGCAGCAAAAGATACCTTACTTAGCTTGATTTAGGTGTCTCTGATATCTGCTGTCTGAGCACAACACTCATCAATCTAATGAGACCCCAACATTAAGAGTGTTTTGCAGGGTTTCAGGACAGTGCAGAGAACGAAGGATGGGAATAAATTGCTCAGAGCAGTGAACAATGATGATAGCGCATTTTGAACAAACTGCAAGTGCTGCCTTATTTTGATCTGCAGAAAAAGGAAGTAACAGTGATCGAATCTTACGGTCACAGCCATGAAGTTTTGCTATAGCAAGGTAATTGTGAGAAATACACTAGAATGTCCTGTGCCATTTCTGTTATTGTAAGTAAAAAACCTCTGTTATTAGTGGGAAAAAAAACCCCCAAATTCGAAGTTGCACTCAGTGTCATCAAAATGAGGCACCAGTAAGGAAAAATAGTTAATTTACAAAAATAAAACAATAAATCTGATCTTACCAAGTAGTAGTGACCTTCTGAGTCTCTCCTAGATGAGTATAGCAAACTGAAAATTAAGGGAAAAAAATAAATTGATGTTTCACTTATCAAGAAGGAATTAATTGGCATCTGCTTCTCATAATCAATCTTTATTACTATGTTTTACTTGGATTTTTTTAGATAATTTTTTAGAAATACCTATAAACCCATTAAAAGTCCATTATTTGATTCATGTAGTATTAATAGTTCAGACAAAAAGCACACAGCTTATAGTCTTTATGAATGATGGTATCTTTGTGATACCAGATGCAAGGAAAGGATAAAGGGGTGTGTTGTCTTTTGTATGTATTGGGTGAGATACCCTTAAAGCTTGATTCAATTTTTTTCTTCCCTGCTATGAATCGGTCATTTCTCATTACAATTAAGCAGGACATTTTTCTGTGTGTAATTGTGACTTTTTAAATGTGTTTTAATCAAGAACTGCATTAATTTAAGACATTTAAAGGAGAAATACTGGTGGCATCAAGCTAAACTAGGAATTTATTTAACACATACTGGTTTAGATGGACACACACATGTAAGCAAAGGTCATAAATCTCCAGCCCTCTTGAGCAACAAGGCAGGGGAAAGAAAATCAATTCTAATCAGGAGACCAGTGTAGGATCTCATAGTAACAACTTCTCTGTACACCTGACGCATTTGGTGAAATTTCATATAAATTTTAAGCTAAACATTTTAGTTGCTAATAAGATGGGAACAGTATAACTTTTTAAAGTTTCACTTGCCTTATCATAGAATCATTAGGAATCGGAAGGGACCTCGATAGATCATGTAGTCCAATCCCCCTGCCACTTATGTCATAGTTGTTGCTTTCATTGACTCTGCAACTGTGAAATTCCAAATTTAATAGAGTAGCCATATCATTTAGTTGCACAAGAGCTTCAAAGGCTTGTTTGTAGATCTGTTGGCATTAAAGGATGCTGAGATAAACAAGTTACTTATTGTTTATTTTCTGAAGTTTAATAAACTGAGTTACTTCTTTGTTCTTGAACTAACTTGGTATGAATCTTTGTAATTTTAAATGCCCATAGATTTACAGAAAGAAGATTAATTCTATTTCTGTCCAGTTAATAGAATCATCCAGGGTAATTATGATTACCTGTAGTTATGATTTACCTGTAAACTAGTCACATGTCACCAATACAAGATTTACTTAAAAAGTATAATTTCCAATGGTTGTCATACCACATAGGAAGAATGCTTTATTTAAGACAAATGCTAATTACTCTGATAAAAGCTTACACCATGTTTTGAATGTACTCAAGATTAGTCCAAATTTCTGTGTCACAATTATTTTCACATTTGCAGCTGAACTGAATTTTCCATATCCGTGTCTTCTGTGAAGTTTGTTGTATATAGATTCAAACCTTGGTGTGCTTGCGTTCTTTATGAAATGTCTGTTTCTGTTTGCTAGTTCATAAAGAATAAGCTGTGTGAACTGCACTGCCACTTTTCCTTTTCCATATTTATTCATTTTTAAGCACTACAGCAGTTAATTAAATGCACCAAAAATCATGTCGTTAGAAGGTGGTTTTGATGTCTTTTAAATTAATAGTAAATAATTATTGCTAAAGCAGGAAATATTGAGAAGTTAAATAATTGTGAAGCTGAGAAAAGTGTTTTTCCTACAATATTTTTCTTTTCATTTCCTTCTTTATAATTGCATTCCCATCTCCCTATTTATTTCTGTGTTTGCAGAGATTTATTGTTCATGTTTGGCAGTATGCCAGTACAGTGAACCATATTTTGCTTGGCTTTACCCACTCTTTATCCCTCCGTCAATTTTAGCGGCTGCATGACTGGTACTAGTAAATGTGAAGATTAAAACCAAAAATAAATCGTATTATTTAGAATTAATTCACTACAGTATACAAGGCTGAAAATGCTGTGGCAGTCAAAAAGTGCTTAACTCTCTGTGGTCTGTGGAAGAGTAGAGAATTTATGTTGACAGAAGTAATAAAGGAATCCAGTTTAGGGCATCACAGAATTATTTAGGCTACTTAGAACTCTTAAGATCATCAAGTCCAGCCCATGGCCTAATGTTGCAACATTAGCTAGGTAAGTGCCATGTTCAGTCTTCGCTTCACCATCTCCAGGGTTGGGAACTCCACCACCTCCCTGCACAGTCCATTCCAGTAAGTCCATTCCAGTCATTACCACAACCTTTCTCGTGTTGTATTCACCAGCAGTTGATGTGGGAAGACAGGGAATGCAGCAGTTAGGAATGTGCAAGAAATGTGAGGAAAACCAGAGGTGTTTGTGGCAAATCAGAGACATTGAAACATGAAGATCTGAGAAACGAGAAGTTGGATAAAGAGCTTGTGAAAAGCCTGCTTTCTGACCTTAATGTAGGCTTGGTTCCAAGGTCCATTCATCCAGTTCATAGCAGTATTACCATGCATTTCCTCCTGACATATTAACTGTAATAAAAAAGCTGTACTTGTTGTGATGCTTGAGCTGTAGCCTAAAGCCATGTTTCAGAGGAGAATTTCAACTGTTCCTATTGGGCTAAAATGGTATGAACTCTGGTGGTTTCACTCTATTTTTTTTCCTTCCCTGTGAAGACACACTTCAAAGCAACTGAAATTTTAAAAATTTGTGTCTGGAAGGGGAGGTTATTAGTTTAACTTGACATAGTTAACAGTTGGATTAGATGATGCATGATCAAGATTGCACCCAGAAATAGGGAAGAAACACATACAGACCTTGTACAGTAAAAAGCTGGAGGACCTGAGGTTTTGCAGGTAGATCCCAGCCTGAAATGCATGTGGAAGGTAAGAATGAGGGGTCAGTACAGTTTGATTCCATACTATGAATTTATTTTTCCACACTGTGTCAAGCTGATGAAATGACTGGAGCTGGGTAAGGGTTTCCCCTCCTTAGTATTGAGTATACTGTATACCCTGTTGCCATAAGCCTGCTCTAACTGCCTGCAAAGTCTGAGAGCATTGATTTTAAGGAAAAGCAGTATGTGAATTCTCAATTTAGTGGTTTGTACTGGTTATCTGCAAGTCTGGATGCCTGTTTAAGACAAGCTATATTTTTGTAGAAATATTCTCTTAAAGAGTTAAGTGTATTTTTTGGAAAGTAAGAATGGACGTGAAATTTATAGAAAATCATGACATATGGATATTGATGAAAAGTTTGGCATTAATAGGTACAGTTTCTTTCATATGACTGTTAATGATATTCAGTGGGGTTTTTTCCTGTAAATTTTTAATAGAGTGCTTCTTGTACTGTAATTCCAGGTACAGAGATCCAGAAATAAGCAGCTGCGTGAGCTGTTTCCAGATGGATTTAGTATTCACCATGCAGGAATGCTACGGCAAGACAGAACTTTGGTTGAGAACTTGTTTTCAAAGGGATATATCAAAGTCTTGGTTTGTACAGCTACACTCGCCTGGGGTGTCAATCTTCCTGCTCATGCTGTTGTTATTAAGGTAAGAGCTTCCATTAGTCTGCACAGGGGTATCTGTCTGAAAAGAAGCTTGTAAAGAAGGACAGACAGCAAGATCTTTATTGTGCGTGTAGGGCTTGGAGGGGAAATATCTGATGGACTTGAAATGTTATTTATATCTCATTAAACTGATTTTCTCCAGTGGGAGTCTAGTTTGTATAGTAAAGATTTAAATATATAAAAGATTATGAAAGGATTAGTTAAAGTACACTTCTGAAATCATGCTGTATTTGCCTAATTTCACTATTCAGCTCATCAGGATTATAATCATGTGTATTTATGTTAATTTTTATTAACTTTTCCTCAACCAGGGAACACAAATATATGCTGCAAAAAGAGGCTCCTTTGTTGACCTTGGAATTTTAGATGTCATGCAGATATTTGGTCGAGCTGGACGGCCTCAGTTTGACAAATTTGGAGAAGGCATCATTATTACAACTCATGATAAACTCAGTCATTACCTGACTCTTCTTACTCAGCAGAATCCAATTGAAAGCCAGTTTCTTGAAAGCCTTGCAGACAATCTGAATGCAGAGGTAACTCTTGATTCTTTCATAGAAGCTTCCAAACTTTAAAAGTTTAATATTACTTGAAACAAAAATACAGTGTTGTCACACTTAAAATATCTCAAAATGGAATTTTTTTTATTGCTGGTAGTTTGCAGGTGTGTATGCGTAAGAGGAAAGAATTCTCAGTGTCATTAGGGACTTCACCCAACTGCCAGGACCTTTGAAATGTCATGGAGAGTGGCTTGACAACTGCATCAGTTAATTCCCTCCAGACTTTAGGGTGCAGCTCATCAGGTCTCTTGGACTTCTGTATATTTAGATTCCTCAGATGGTTGTGAACCTTGTCTTTACTTATACGGCAAGGACTACATTCCCTGTCTTGAGGTTTACTGACTTGAGAACTATGAAGAGAGAGGTTGCCATGAAGACTGAGGTAAAAAATTTTTGAAGGTCTCAGTGTTCTAGCTTACTGTTGTTGCTTCTCAGGAGTGGTTTGATTTCTTTAACCTTATTTTTTGATTCACATAACTGTAGAAGCCTTTCTTGTTTGTATTTGCATCCCTTGGTAAGTTCAGCTCCAGCTGTGCCTTGGCCTTCCTTACATCATCCCTACACATGCAGGCAACATCCCTATACTCTTCCCAAGATAACATGTCCTTGCCTCCACTGCCTGTGCAGGTCCATCCTGCCTTTCAGTTTTACCAGCAGGTCTTGACTCAGCCATGCTGGTCTCTTACCTTCCTTTCCAGATTTCTTAGACCTGGGCTTGAGAGCTCCCTGAAAAATGTGCTATATTGTGCTCTATGGAAAGCACCCTTAAGGATCTGCCAGCTCTCTTCTGCCCCCTTTTCCCTGAGGGCTGTTTCCAGGAGGTCCTATTAACAACTCACTGAAGAGCTGGAATTCTGCTTTCCTAAAATTTAGGGTCCAGACTATGCTTCTCATCTGTCTCATACCCCTTAGGAGAGTGAATTGCACTAGTGTGTGATGGCTGCAGCCCAGCCTCCAATGTTGACATCCGCAATGAGTTCACTTGCATTTGTGACCATCAGTTCTAATAACACATCCGCTTGGATAGGGCTATCTATTTCTTGACTTAAAAAGTTGTTGTGAGGCACTCCAGGAGTCTCCTGGTTTGCCTGTAGCTTGCTGTTTTACTTTCCCAATAAATAATCAGGATGGTTGAAATCCCCCAACAAGATTAGAGCTGGTGAGAGCAATGTCTCCTGAAGCTGGAGTAAGAAGTCTTCATCGATAGGCTCTTCTTGATTGGGTGGCCTGTAATAGACTACAACCACAAGGCTCCTTTTGTTGTCTTGGTCCCTAATTGTTACTCATAAGTTTTTGACCTGGTCATGGCTACAGTAGCTCTCTACAGTTGGAATTATAGGAGAATATGAAAAAGAAGAATAGATAATTTTTACCAATGCCAGTACAAGAATTAATGACACTGTAAGTAAGGTTGTCTGAAACATAAGATCTGGGACAGTCTGGTTTTTAGCAGTAGTGGTAACAAAAGAAGTTTGATTTTTTTCATTGGTGAAGATTTGGTAGAAAGTAGTGGTGTTTGTATGGAAGATGCGATTGCATATGAGGAAAAGAAGACAACTTGATGAACTAGCAGTTCCAGTCCTATTTCATTCAGGTGGGAAATGCTTAGTTAAGAAAGAATGAGATGTAAGCTATTGATTTTCAGTGTGTAATACTTTGTACAGAGAGAGTGGTTTTAGTGGGCAGCATGTTAGTCCGAAATGCACACATTTTCCAGCAAGGTCAGAGAACAGAGGTGATTGTTATATGACATTTACAGGACAGGAATGTTTTTGTCTGCTTGTAAGTATTTAGAATGGTTTAACAAAATATTTACAATGTAGCAACTGTCTGTGTGTCTTTATATGACTGTACTAGGTAGTAAATTAAAGTACAAACTGCTGCTAGCATTGAACTTTGAACTGACTGAATGATTTTTAGAATTCAAACCAATTTTAATTTCTCCCAGGCTTGTGATTTTAAAAGCAGGTTTTAAAGGTAGTAGTTTCTTGCCCTTTTTTGTTGTGTGTTCGGGTTTTTTTTTTTCTTTTTCCCTGCATATAACAGTAAAAGTCTTTAGTAGCTTAAAAGCTGTTCAAAAAGATCACTGAAGACTTGGAAAAAGTAAATCCTGTTCTCTAGCACTAGCTGAGTATGTCCAAATAGATACCTAAGGAAGAGGGGGAAAAGTATCAATAAAACAGATTTTCAAAGGAGAAAGACAGCTTAGAGTAGTAATATCATTGGTAATTATAAAAGACTAAATATTATCTAAAATAAAAATCAGTCGCAGCAATTTTAGATAATGCTGGCAACAATAGAACCACTCTTAATCATAAAACTTTGAATTTTACCTAAAAAGAGAAGGATTTGTTTATCCAGGAAGTATAAATTTATGGGAGATTCTATAGCTGCAGGACATTTACAGCAGCTGAAAATGCAGTCAGAATTTTGATATATATGTTTTCTATGAACAACTTTTCAATATAGTTGTTCATAGAAATAGCAATGGAAAATGCTGAAAAGCAAAAGTAACAAGTGCATAAAACCAACCTTTGTCATCTGGTATGTGTGATGTGACTTCTTTTTCATCATTCTATGTAAGGTTTTTTTGGGAAGTATCTTCATAGTTTATAACTAGAGTCTAAATTTCTATCTGTGCTGATTCAGCAGTGGAATCACACCATGTTCTAGAAGCACACTATGTTCAGCAGAAGCACACCATGTTCTAGAAATGACTATTCCGTAGGCTGCAGCATTCTTGAAAAAAACCTCCATTTTAAAGCACACACCATTGTACTGATGAGTAGATAATCTTAGAGTGCATTCTGATTTGGTCATTTTTGTCTTTTATAGATGCTGTCCCTGTATCTATAAAAGCCCTACATGGAGACAAAAGATTGTATTTATTGATAGACTTACGTGTTACAGCAATGCAGACAGTGTGCTGATGATCACTGTCATCTTTGCTGTAATAGTGCCTGTTGTTGGCCCCAGGAAGTCTTCAGTGATACAAAATTAAATTATATCTTTTAGGAGCAGGGTCTGCCTTTATTACAAGCCATTCAGGAATTACAAATGCTGTAGAGAAACCAAGGCCAGAAACACTTGTTTAAATTCTTAATTTTTTATAGATGGATCAGCAGCTGAGAGAGGAACTGGTAAAATTAAAGCAGCATTTGGAAATATGGGAAGAATCAGTGTTTCTACAAGAATATGAGTGACAGAATCATAGAAAGTTAGGGATTGGAAAGTTGGTTTTATCTATCCCAGGTCTTTTTCTTGGCAGAAATAGCTATGTGGTAAGAATGAAGCAATGATTCAGGTATTTGGAGTAATGCAATATGTCATCCCAGCCACGCAATCACAAAGTGGAATTCAGAACCTTGAATTTTGTGCCTTGGTTTATGTGGTGCAGGAGAGAAAATCTGGGCAATAATGCAAGTAAGTTTAGAATATATACATATATATAAATTAATTCTAAATTAATTTTTAAATAGGAATTTTCTAGAAACAGCAAATTTTCAGAGAGAATGGGCAGAGGAATAGATCAGATTCTATGAGTGTACCACACTAATTTACCTGCACACTTAAGGCACAAACAAATACAAATGGGAGACTGTATGACAGATTTTTATAAAGTAATGAGTGATGTGGCAAAAGATGGTATCTCTCCTGGGACAAGAACCAAGAAGTATTGGATGAGATGAGTCAACACACAAAAGGATGCTAGCTGGATGGTTAGGCTGTTGAACTCTTGGCTGCAGGGAGTTGTATCTATAGGGTAGAGCAGTTCAGCAACTGTACAAAACAGCTCTGAAAGTTACTAGATTCAAAGGCAGTACCTTTAACCCAAAGACATTGAGGCACATAAGAATTTGTGAGAAATGTATATGGTGCTTGCTGCTCTTCTGCCCTTCAACATTTGCCATAACCTGATCTCAGAGACAGCACGTTGGCCATGATGTCCCAGTGCATTGGTTCTTAGGACAGCTACAGAGTGGGAAAAGCTGAAACATATCCAACTTCATTGCTTGACACAAAAACTGAGACTTTGAACTTGTATTTCAGCATCTTAATACACTTAAGTATTCTTTCCTGCAAATTTGTTTGAGTTCTTGTTTGGGTTTGGATTGTGTTTTTCTAAATATGAGCAGAAGAGTCATGATCAACATAGGCCTCTAGGTGCCCTTTTTATCTTTTTCTGCTGAAGTTGTGCTGCTGGGCATAATGGAACTTAAAAAGGAATAGCATAAACAGCTGGTGAGGGTGCTTAGTCAAGAGGAGCATGCCCTGGGTTAGCCGGCCAGCTGGCAAACAGAAAATACCTACAGCTGTATTTTCTGGCAATACAGGAAGAAAGATAAGACGCAGGGGATGTGGTTTAATTAGACCATAAACCTTAGCTTATCTGGGAACTATCATCAATAGCTCATACAGCACAGGTCACCATTCCTTCCCTAATTGTTTCCACCTGATCAAGTGCTCCCTGACATCCACAGCTGGACCCCAGCTTGTTGCTGGGACGACTCGTTTCCCCTGAGAGCTTAGGAACTGGGAGGGTTTGGGGACAGTAGATATACCTTCCCCAGGGAGCGTGCCAGTCTCTGCATTTAGTTATGATTTTGTTGTGAATCCAACAGTGTTGACAGCAGTGATTTCTTTATTTTGGACAAACCTCTTGATGTATTTTTGCCTTGAAAGAGTGGGCACCTATCGCGGTACTCAGAAGAGACATAGAATTCCTTCAAAGCCTTTGTGAAAAAATTATTCAAAGTCTGTGTAACTGAATAGCTCATTTGGATATGGGGCAAAGCACAGCTGGGAGAAGCTAAATTTTTCTCCCTGGGTATTCAGGGCTCTGGGATCTCACTTGGCCTGCATGAAATGAGCAGCCTTACGTGTTCTCTCATCTTCTTGTACTGTGTCCATACAGTGTACAGTTTGTTTGGTGTTAACAGAAAATGACAACTCTGGTGTAGTTCAGTTGTACCTACAAATAGACCACTGGTCACATGTCACTGGGGTATATTCCGTCCAACTTAGAATAATTCTAGTAGCATTACTTAATTGTTTCAAAAGCCATACAGGAATAAGACCATAACCCTTCAGCAGTTGAAATGTTAATTCAAAATGCAATGGTTTCCAAAGCAAACCAGAAAATTGCTTGTTAGGTTGTTAGAAAGATTTCTTGCTCTCTTAGAAACAAATATTTGATTCATATTTGGAAATTGTTCATCTATGTAATTTGACTCCATTATATAAATGTAATAGCAATTAAAAATTCTCATGTAAATATTTCAGTGCTTTATATTGTGTAATACATACTGAATATGTTAGGAATATTTTATGCCCTTTTCTAATCTGTATGGAAATATCAGATAGAAAAAACTTTTCTAAAAACATTTTCCAAAAAATTCCCCCAAAAGGTCATGTGCTTATGTTTACACTTTTTTGAAAACCAAAACCACCCTCTCTGATACATTGTGTTGCATGGTAAAGTAGATAGCATTGGGGAAAAAAAAGAACCAAAACACTTTTCATGAGAATGCAAATGGCTGAGCACATCACTGAATGATATCGGCTCTTATCAGTTAGTTGAAAATGTGTGATGCCACTATTTGTTTTTTGTTTCAAATGACAGAGTGTGTTGGACTATTATTTTCATTTGTCAGCACAACACAAATATTTGCATTTGAGCAGTTAAAAAATAAATTATTTTGTGATGATTGTGCAATCAGACAATACAATGTCAACATAGTAAATATATCTACTCATTTATTCCAACTGCAACTAATTTACCATGGTTGAGGAGACACTGTAAAAATACAGAATCTTTTCTTGTATTTAGTAAGCTACCATCTTTTATTGGTTTTATGAATACTGCTTATCATAGATCTTAAAAGTGGACAGAAATCCTCTCCAAACTTTGTAAATTACTTATTTCAGAATTGCTCTTTAGTGTATTAACAAGATAAATTGTGTCATAAAGGATACTTTTTCCAACAAATCAGTTTTACAACCTCACCTGAGCACTAGATGGCAGCAAATATTAAGGAGTGCTATTTTGTCTGACGATTGCTCAGGGACTATTCCTTGAGGAAGGACAGCGCAGTATTAGATTCAACACTGTATCTGAAACTGAACTATATTTTGTAATCACATTTTTCCCCCCCCATCAGTATTACTTTTAAGTTCTGAAAAGAATTAATTTTTAAGTAATCTGTTGTGATGGTCTGAATTGAGGACAAAAAATAAAGATGTGGGGATTTTTTTTCCTTTTGATTGCCAGACTTCACTGTCCTTGGTAGTAGTGAGGGTCTTATGTTTCATGACTGTGAAAGTTGATTTTTTGTGCTACTCTTGGACTATGCTGTTGTGCAATTTCATGTTTTATATTGAAAGATACTTGAATCATAGCAAGAAATCAAATGCTGCAAATTGGGTAATAATAATCTGTAGGCTGTATCAGATGGTTTTCTGGTGGTACACTATGAAGAACTCAATGCTTTTGTTAATACTTCAGTGCATTATATTGCTGTATGCCTTGAAAAACATGATGAGACTTCCTTGCCCTGACTTCCTTATGCTGTTGAACAAAATATTGCTTGAAAAATGTATGAGACAAAGCTTGGGGTTACTTCATGCTATTGTCATTAATATCAGTAAGGCTTGCTGAATTTAAGCTATTTTTACTCAAGTCACATCTGGCTTGTGTTGTTATTTTCTGCTTTATGTTATTTCAAAAATAAATATATTATTAATAATGCAAAAATAAATATTATATTAAGGTATATTTATTTATATCTGAACATGCATATGAAATCACTTAAATTTATATAGGGTTTTTTTAATTTTTGCCAAGTCATGTGGAACATTTATATGAAATCCAAACACCAATAAAACAAAAATAACTTCTAAATGTAGTAATGGGTAAAATATATTGGTAAGAGGGACTTGTGCTTGTTTTAAACAACTGACAACAACCATAAGATACTTGTTCATGTCATGTACAGGAAATACTGAATTCTCTTGGTAATCAGTTTAACTAGAATTGAACGGTAAAATATTTTTCATGACTGTAACTAAAACAAAGTTACATTTTGTGATGTTTTGATATAACAAAAATGTATCAGATATATTGATATAACAAAAATGCCTGTGTGTTTGACTTGCCAGATACAAAAGAGAAAAAATATTTATAAACCTTGCATATATATAATACCAAGGATGAGAGCATGATGAAGAAAATCATAAAGTGCTTTTACACTGGTCTGAGAAACAAATCTTTTAAATGTAGATTTATTTGGTTTTTTTAAAGGTGCTCTTCTTAAAATTATCCTAATCATATCTGCCAAAGAAATACATTTGTTTGGGGGATGTTAACAACATTTCTCAGTATCATCTTTCAATTGTAAAAACCATGAGAGGTGTCAGATCGTGTGGGTCACTGTATCTATAATATTGTGTCACAGAACACACAGTGTTATTAAATGTTCACAGGATGAAAGTGTGTAAATGTTCAAGTTACAGTCCTTTGATTATTTTAAACTAATATAATTTGGAAACGTACTGACACTGTCTTTAATCTAGTGTTCACACTGAGTTCTGTTTGTTTTCAGCCAAATACTTCTGTTCAGCTATAACAGATACATTTAACTTTGTTCCTTTTCCTGTTTGCAGATTGCTCTCGGAACAGTAACTAATGTGGAAGAAGCAGTAAAGTGGATAAGTTACACTTACCTTTATGTACGGATGAGAGCAAATCCATTAGTCTATGGCATCAGTCACAAGGCTTATCAGGTATAAAATGCATTTTTTTAAAATCTGTGACCTGCTCTGGGTCTCTAATCCTTCCCTGATGTGAAGATAAATATTTGCTATTTCTACTTAACCTGACATCAGCAATTCTTTTAAAGTGCTTAGAAAAAAAGGAAGATGCTTTCTGTACCAGAGTATTTTTAACACCGAGGTTCCTTTTGTTCACATAAAAATACATTTTAACTGGCCATGTTATCCTCCACAGGACATTTGTTCTTATCAGACAGTTACTGTAACATGGCCTGTTGTTTCAGTGTTGTAGAATTGAAATAAATGATAAAGCATTCTTGAGTTGCATGCTTTCTGCCTCACCCCCACCACTTTCTGTTTTAGACTGTTTCATCCCATGACATATTATAAATTTTAAAATTATGTCTTTGAGTTATTTTTTCATCTGATTTAACAATTACAAGATTTATTTTTCTTTTTTAGATTTTAAGTGTTCCATGCAGTGATATAAATCAGAGCATAGTTCCATAAGAGTTTTTTCAAATTTTTTTTATTATATGCAATTTTTAGAAAGCTTTATGTTTTACAGATTATCTAAGTATTGCTATCTTTTCCCTCTACTACTGTTTATAAGCATTTAGTGTTAACATAGGTTGGACACTGGTAACTGAGACTAATGCAGGTGACACTCTCATAAATGCATAGTAACTGCCATTCATTTCACATCTGTTTTTCCCTTAATTTCTCCTGATTTTGCAAGCTGATGTTTTGGTCACTGTAACATGTAGACGTATGTGCCAGGACATATTCTTTTGGACTGCTTTTGTATCTGATAGTGGTGGAAGTTGCAGTAGAAGTAGGTGGACTGTTGTTTAAGCAAGCTTCTGCAGACACCTTTAGACCACAAGTAATTTCAAATCTGTTTTTTATAAAAACCTTCTAGAACATTTCCATATATTACTGTAACACTATTTAACACAAATCATTAAGTAATAAATAAAGAGCAAAAATTGCTTAGCTAGCTAGAAGAATATTGCATTCCTTTTTTTGTCAGATATTTTTGACGAGTCTTATTAACAAATTTCAATTTAAAAGAAGTGCAGCTGTGTTGGTAATGGCTGGTGAAAAAAATAATGAAACACTAACAGAAATGTTTTTGTACATTTAATAATGAACGAAAGTTCTCCCCTCCCCTTTCATTTGTGTTTTCATTCAGTGGCTCAGAAACTGGAGATTGCCAGCACTTGTCTTTTCCTACCACTAATCTCCTTTCTACTCTTCCTCATTTGATGTGCTGGTAATAGACATCCCTGTTTTTTGTGTTAAAGCAATAACAAAATATATCAATATATCAATTTTTGTGTTAAAGCAATAACAAAATATATCAGTATATGATTGGTATAGTACCAGATGCAGGCATAATCACAGATTTTCTTGCTTAGGCCATTCTGTTCTTTCTGTTCTGGTTATAAGTATCCAGTTTTCATAGCTGGTATCTTTTTGTTTCTTAGCAATGTTGCAGTGTGTCTGTTTAGGTCTGTGTTTTGGCTGGCAATCAGTGCTACCCATTCAGAATCCAGTGATCTGCATAACCATCCTGACATACTTCCCAGCCCTTTGGTGGAGCTTTGAAGATGCAAACTCCTTTTCCTTTCCCTTTCCACAGGTGCTTACCACATCCAGTATTTACTTTAGGGCACAAAAGGCCCAGCCTGTCCACACAAAAGGGGTGTGTTGTACTGCACAGGAGACCAGGTGAACTTAAATCTGTACAACGCACCCATACATTTGGCACCCCATGTGTTGCCTCTGGGTACTTCTGTTCCCGAAGTAGCTATTTACAAGCTGTGCCCAGGAGTAGGCTAATTGAGACCCACTCCTTTGACTAGTGACTTTTCAAATTCTTCCTCATAAATACCAATAATGGCTTTCACTGAGGTGAGAAAAAATTTACAGTAAGCATCAAGAAGAAACAAAGAGTGGAAGGAAAAAGAGGAGCAGGTGTCATATTAATGAAGCCTGTGGTATGAATTACAGGCATTTTCTCATCCTTCTAGGATTCTAAAGCAAAGGTGGCTGGGTTTTTCTAGGGTAATGCCTTTTGTTTTCTCCTCTGTTTGGTCCTACTCCTGAGTTTTCCCTGAGTTAAGCAAATCTTTTTATCCCTATGTATATGTTCAGAACATCTGTAAAAGTTAGAGGAGCTTGTCCCCAACGTTTCTCTCAGTTAGCTAAAGAAAACAATATGACTAATAATGTATTTTAATAAGTAGACTGCAGACATGCTTAGTTTCTAGCTGTGGAAATGCCAAGGTTTGTTTTTAAGGCTAAAAGCTGTTCTAGGCTGGAGCCTATGCTCAGCAGGATTTCTATTTAGGCAAGTTCAACAAGGATGCTAACCATGGGTTCTCTAGACTGGAATATTGTTTCACAGCCTTTTCAAGTTAATGACCTGTCCTTTAAAGTTAAAACCTTTGTGTTTGTAAAAAGTGTTAGTCTACTGTTACAGCTTTAGCTTTTTTATGTGTAAGGCAAAAGATTGGCAGGTAGTTTGGACTGCCAAAACAATGGGGAAGTGTTTTGACATACTTTTTAAAAAACTTTTCTCTCCTCTTTAGTTTTAAGAAATGTTAAACATCTGGCATCTTGATCACTTTTTTTTGACCACCTCTGCACTGAAATCTGACCTCGATGCATGACTTACTATTGAGAAAAGCACTCCAGACCTTTGCCATCTTAGCTTTTGACTTGAAACTAAGGCAAGCCATAACTAAGGAGAAACAGCTTCCAAATAACTGACAAAGGCAGAGAATATCAGGAACTAGTCTTGCAGCTGCTTTGTGCTGATGGCTGTGTTCATCTGCAGCTTCTCTGAACAGGAGGTGAAGCACTTCAGCACCAGAATGAAACCAAATCCTGGCCTAGGGAGAACCAGAACAAACCATACAAATTCATACAATTTGCTCCTTTTTGCGGCCTCAGTCATATAGCTCTGTGCGATTTTACCGAAGTGCTGGTATGACTGACTTTGTAGGAAATCTGAGCTATGCAGTCGTGAAATAAGAATGCTGACTATGGACTCCACCAGAATTTCAGTGGTTGGCAATCACTACTTCTCTAAATAGAGCCATACCTCCGGTGTACCTCTACCAGACAGTTACTTTGCCTGTGAATCCACTTTTGCTCATCCCTGCCAGTCTGACTATCCCATGAGCATGACCTGGAAATACAACTATACAGCGGTGCCACTCAGAAGGGAGCTCTGCCCAGCCTTGCATGTACTAAAGAGATAATGTAACTTACTACCTGGACAAAATGTCTGAGTTCCTGAGCTTTGCTATGATGTTTGGCACAGCAAGTTCCTTCTGCGCTTTTAACACCAATGTTTATACAACAATTAGAATTAATCAGTAATTAGAATAGCCCAGGTGACATACACAAAGCTTTTTTGCTAGTAAATATTTTAATAAATATTTTAGCCATCCACTAAGAAGCTTATTCTATTTGGGATACATCCTCACTTCACATAACCAGGCAAGTTCTTTTAAAAACTACAGTATACATTTATTTCGTAATTGTGCTACTGTTTCATAACTTTTCCTCGACATTGTATTGATAATCCCAAAACATTCTAATTATTTTGTCATGTACAAACAGGTTTTGTTCAGCAATGTCAGTGTGCCTGTACCTAATAAGTTCTCTGGAAAATCTTGACTTAATAACTGCTTTCTTTAATTTCTGGCTTTGTTTGACTGGGTTATAAAGTTATATATTTAACACTTTTTTCTTTTGTACAAATAAAAAGTGTGTATTTCATGTCTAGATGGATCCAAGTCTAGAAAAGCACAGAGAACAACTAGTAATTGAAGTTGGTAGAAAACTGGACAAAGCCCGCATGATTCGCTTTGAAGAACGAACTGGCTTTTTTTCTTCAACGGATTTAGGCAGAACTGCCAGCCACTACTATATTAAATACAATACTATAGAGGTAATATATGACATTCTATTTCTGGGGGGTTTTCTTCTTTTTGAACCTGTGCCTAAAATAGTTGTAAGATATTACAGAATATGTAACTGATTTGTTCAATATATTTTCAAATCATGTTTGTGGAAATGGGGAGGGAGGAAATAAGATAAAGAACAGAACTGAATCCAAAGCAATACTTGAAAAATTAGATTTGGTGTGAAGTGAGATTTGAAATTTGTGGTCTCTGCCTTCTTTTAGGTGAATTATATAT
The DNA here is from genome assembly GCA_013397515.1 of Upupa epops. NCBI lineage: Eukaryota > Metazoa > Chordata > Aves > Bucerotiformes > Upupidae > Upupa > Upupa epops. The sequence continues at coordinate 289,695 of VZRI01011214.1, read as the reverse complement.
GTCTGATAACAGAAGGGTTTTTCTGCATGGAAAGCCTATCAGGTTGTGAATATTTAAAGAACTTTGTCCACTGTAATCATTTTATGTTGTAAACAAGTAAGGAAGATACAGTTGTACCAGATTTGGGGGTGTCAGTAGCTTCATTTGATGTGCCAATTCATCTTCTATTTGTGGGAAATGCCACAATTTTTTCAATAAAAGCTGAAGAATTGGCATTGATAACTTGTTTACTGTCACTGTGTATTAGTCTCATAGAGTTATTCACTGAAATATATCCTAGACTTTTTCATTGCACATCTCTCAGTTCTGAAATGACCAGGTTTTGAGGGACTTTTTTAGAAATTACTGAAAAGTCATTCTGGGAATTGTTCCTCTTTGAATTGCATCACTCTGGTTTCTGATAATGTATATTTTAACCTTATGTGTTTTTTTAAAATCTTGGTTAATGTTTCTTTCTTTTGTATTCAGTGTATATATTTTTTTGTTTTCAGTATTAAATCAATTTTATTTTTAATAGACTTTCAATGAATTGTTTGATGCACATAAAACAGAAGGAGATATTCTTGCTATAGTATCAAAAGCTGAAGAATTTGAACAGATAAAGGTAAAGTTGTATCCTTTCATACCAATGTCTTAGAACTAGACACTTCAGTAGTACTCACTCCATAAATAGTGTCTACAGACTCAAGTTTTGTTAAATATTAAGCACTGTTATAAAGTGTTTTCTGAGTAGGCATGATTGCCAAGAGCTATATATGCACTCACTTATATTTTATGTAGTTCAGTTTGAACTATTAATGCATATTTAATAACTAGTCACAGATTTTTGAGAATTCCTTTTAAATGCTTTTAAGAACTTTTTAGCTTCTCACTTATTAACAGGTGAAGATAAGTGCCCATTGGAGTAGTTTGCACTGGGATGAGAGAGTTTTTTTCCTGTTTCAAGTTTAAACTATTAGTAGATGTCTCCCTGAATGATTTGTTTTATCAGAAACAAGGCATGACTCACTGAAGTTAATTCTGTGATACACTTCATGCAGATAACAGTATTAGGTTACCAGAATAATAAATTATTTTCAAACATGAAATCTTGAAAGATGCTGTAACTGATTTAGTTGTGCACTGCTGTTGTATTGAGTACACTTCCAACCATTCTTTTTGCCTTCTGTGTGGGTGGGACACAACACAATACACAGCGAGACAGCACGAGCTCAGTTACCCATGCTTCCATCTCTTAGAGGTGCAAGCCAGACTCTATAGGTTTTACTAGCTTGGGCTCATTGCAGTTTTACAGCAATTATGCAACTTTCAAATCATTGGCACACATTCACCTGGCTCTGTGAACTGGTAGTGTGAATCTATCACTGTCTACATATTTACGTATTTGCACACATTGTCTGAGTATTACCATCTCTTTATTGAATGGACAGATTCTATTTTGCTGTAGTCTGTTCTATTATTACAGAAGATAATAACCAGTGAAGTCTCACTGCAACATTTTCCAAGTTAGAAGAGGGATTTTTTTATGACCTTTGCTAGATCTAAATTTAGTGTAATTAAATATTTAAAAGAAAGCACATGGAAAATATGATGTGATATATTTCTATATTTATAATAAAGTTAGTTGTGATGTGTCTTGGCTAAACCACTGTTTTTCTAGTTTGCTTTCTCAGTTTTATGTGTTATGGCATCAGTGCGCCATCATTTCTAGTTTTTTGTGAATGTTTTTTTTTTTTGCTAAAAGTCAGTAACTGATTATTCAAAAACAGCAGCTCAGGACTTATACCTCCGTGTGACTTACGTTAATATGAACTATGTCTTCATAATGCCTTTAAAATTTCTTAATTTTGAGATAGATAAGTCACCAATAGCTGAAATACAAATCTGGATTTGACCTGTACTGTGCCATGCAAGAGCTAAAAAATTATCAAAAATGTAATATATATGTAATACATATATTACACTTATATATTACAGATATTCCCCTGACACAGGAGTCATCTGTGATGTGGCCTTCATCTTTTTCTTGTCTATAAGACCAGTGGCTGGATAGTTGGGGATTTTAACCCAGTTGTCTTAGGGTCTTTTGTATGCCAGGCAGTCAGGTCCAAATGAAAATTACTTTCAGCTGGTTCCCTGCAGGGACCAAACATTTACCCTCTTTAAATAAGTTTTACACTAACAGACTATCAGCAAATCAAAGAATATGTAGATTTATGCTGGTTTTGCCATGTAAGGGTCATCAGTTAGAATGTGATATGTTATGCATTATTCATACCATAGATATGAATATTTCTTTACTCATATTAAGACTTAATCTTATTAACAGTAAAAATTTTAATATTATGAATCATAGTACTTCACAGTTTTGAGTTAAATATATTATGCCACATGCAAACTATGTGACTATAATGAGTACATTTAATGTTAATTCAAGATTGCCTTAATCCAGATGGACAGAGGTTTTACTCTGGTCAAATAAAAAATGAAATCTCATCAGATGAAGGATGGTAGGGTCAGAAGATTCAATTTTTGTGGCATATCAAATTTCTGTATGTCAATGGCAACCTTAATAGATAGTGATGAATAATAAAATATAATTGTGTCACTGTTAAGATAGTTTCAATTATGCTCTATTAGATACATTGCAGAAGATGTCGGTTTGCTGCTTTTTTTTCTTCTTTTTTTTTTTCCCTTAAATCAGGAGATTCCATTTAAAAATCATGTAACTATGTTATAATGAGAATTTTATTTCAGTGTTAAAACTTTTATCAAATTGCTGCAACCTCTTCATAATATGTAATTGTGGTTTAGGTAAGAAAAGAAGAAATAGAAGAGCTGGATTCCTTACTGACTGATTTCTGTGAACTTCCTGCTCCAGGAGGTGTGGAAAACAATTATGGAAAAATTAATATCCTCCTTCAAACATACATTAGCAGAGGGGAGATGGACAGCTTCTCCCTTATTTCAGATTCTGCATATGTAGCACAGGTAAAAATAATATATTCTACGTATCAGTTGCTGTCTTCTGCTGTTTTCATTCTCCCAAGTGTTTACAGCTATGTTCATATGTCTTGATCTGCAACTTTTGTGCACTTTTTTATGCAAATTTATTTGAACGTCAGAGCCTTATGTTATGGGCACGTATGTGGTTTAACTTTTACATTAAAAAGATACGCAAAAGCCCATCATGGGAGACTTCTTTTTGTTCACATTGTCGCTGAGTGTTATTAAGTTTAGTTGTTCTGACTGTCATTGCACAGAAATGTTATACTTAATTGAGTTTTTTCTGAATCAGGAAAACTGTTGCAGTGTTGGTTTATGTTTTGTGTACTTGCATACTTCATAAAACATAATTTGTGTTTTATTCACATATCTTGCTTTACACAGGACATACTACTACACATTTTTTCTAGACATAATGATGTGTCTGTATATTTGTCAGCTTGATTTTAAACCAGATAGTTCTACAGCTTGCTGATAGCACAGATTGAGGGTTATATATGTAGTCTCTTTAGTTGTTACCCAGAATAAGACAACTGCAAGTCAGTGATGAGCCCATCTTAGAGAGAAAGCAGTGGTGTATGAAAGTTTAGGTTTCTGAATCCCTAACAACCCAAAGTTACAAAACACTCACACACAACAGCAACTTATATATATATATATTTAAGTTATATTATATATATNTTTTTTGTCTCAACCTTACAAAACTTTTTCTGGAAAGAATTGATTGTAAAATTGCAGTTAATTGCTGCTAAAGATGGCAGTTGAATATTCAAATGCACATATACTCTACAGCAAGATTTTCATACTAACATTGCCTTGGTCAGAAATGTTTACCTTTTATAACATGTGTGGGTATAAATAAGTTATGAAATTGTGATACTTGAACAGAAATGTCATTTTCAGTATGCTTCCTTTAGTCTTCACTTTCAAAGCAATTGTTTTTATGTGCCTGTCTCAATTATAGCACTTCTAGTGAAGCAACTTTGTGTTCTTTATGAATTGTACATGTGGAATCAATGCAACAAATTGTGAATATTTTTAATTGGATAGTGACTATTAAGAAAATCATTCATCCTTTTTAAGTAGAAGAAATGTGTTTCTTTAGTAACATATGTTTTCTATCACAACCAAGTAATTTTCTGGGTTTTATTCCTGTTAGCATTGCAGAGGCAGTTGGGAATGATTCAGTTCTATTCAATGAATTAAGAGCAGAATGGCTAATCCAGGCATAGTAAGAAAAACATCACCAGAAAACCACACAGGTTCATCATGCAACTTTCTAGGTTTATGAAAGGAATCTAATAACAGGGTTTCAGCTTAATACTGACTTCATTTAAGCTTATGTTAATGATTAACTTTTCAAGTCTAAACTAGATCTATATAATTTGGTTATTGCAGTAGTCTTAGAAGATGCTAACGTAGTCACCACTTCTGTGCAAATGTTGGGCATTTCAATGGAAAATGAGATGCTTTTGTGGAAGCGCAAACTGAAGTGAAATATTAAAGCTTGACTTTCGTTGTCACCTGAGATCTCAGGTGTAGTTTATATGGAGAGAGAAAGAGGAACTTATCAAGTCCTGTAAAAGATTTTGTTTCAGAAGTGATTTAGAGAAAAGATATTTCAAACTCCCTAATGTTCACATAACAGTGATCAAAATTGTGTTGCAGACCTGCCTCTACAGCTTCAATTAGCTGCATGGGTTTCTTTTCGTAATTTCTGTAGGCAGTCACAAGGTGCTTCTGCCACTGGACAGTGGTGAAAAAACGTTTTCAGGAATGTGTGAAATAAGCTTGAAAAGAGAAATCTATTGTTATGGTTTGTCTAAGATGAGTCTTTGTGATCCTTTTAATTTTACAAAGAATACTAAAGAGAGTTACAATATTTCTGCTTTTTTTTTTCCACTCTCCAGAATGCAGCTCGTATTGTTCGAGCTCTTTTTGAGATTGCCCTCAGGAAACGTTGGCCTGCAATGACATATCGACTACTGAATCTCAGCAAAGTCATTGACAAGCGGTTGTGGGGTTGGGTCAGCCCTTTGAGACAGTTCTCAGTGTTACCACCATCAGTTCTCTCAAAGTTGGAAGAGAAGAATCTCACTATAGACAAGATGAAGGACATGAGAAAAGATGAAATAGGTGAGAAATCATCAACGTTGATCTACTTAAACTGTTCAATAATCAGTGCACAAATTAGAACTAAATTTGAGCCATTTGTGAAATTCCCACTCTGGTCTGGAAGCCATGCAGTCCCATTAATATGGTGTTACAGTCTGTCCAATACAGTAGGTTTGTTCAGTCACTGCAGTTTGTAATATGAGAGTATGGCTAGCCCATGTCCTACCAACCCCGGAACAAGTGGAATAGAGGTGCATGTTGATACGTATTTACATGTATATGTATGCATGCATCCCTTCTTGCTCACATTACATGCTACTATAACAGGCATTTGTTTATTTTTACCAGTTTGTAAAATATGGCCTTTTTATTTTTTAATTGAAATACTACTAATGTGAAAAAGAATAAAAGCCATTTATGTCCTGATAGACTATCAAAAAATGGCCTGCTTCTGAGATACTGCTTTAATTTTCTTTGAACCATTGTCACTGGTTTTGTTGCAACAAAACCTTAAAGGATTTTTTTTTGGATTTGAAACTTTGATAATGAGAAAATCCACAAGTCTACCGATAGACATAGTGATAATTTCTAATAAGTGTGCGTAAACAGTTGTGCATAAACTGTTCACCAGCTGGTTGAAGTTGCTTGTGTTGTGATTATTTTTAATATCTCAGTGTATTTTTTCATATTTGGGCTTTCTTTGTACTCGATATTGCCAAACAGCTGGTTTTAAAAAAAGTAATTAATCATTGTCACCACTTTTTAGAAATTATGACCTCTGACTTGCTCTATTCCTAACTTGGGAAACTTTGTTACGTGCTTAATTTAGATTGGAAAACTTGAATAAATATTTCAAATTATCAGAATTAGAGCTATATTTTTTATTTAATAAACCAAAGGGCTATGAGAAAAATTTAAAAGCTTACCTTAACTGTGCATTATAATCTACAGTCATGCAATATAATTTAATATAGTCTATAGTAACTTTAATTTGAAATGTAGTAAAATCATGACACTGTGTTTTAAATGCTAGCATTATCATGCTTTCTATTCAGAATGATGAAAGCATACTTTCATTCAGATTTGTTCTTTTGTGTTCTGCATCTTTTAAATACTTAATATTCTTCTCTATTTATTGTATTAGTGCTTTTGTCCGTTCTTTATCTTCTTTCTCTCCATATTTGTCCTTGGAGGAACAAGAAGTTTCGTAGTAAAATACAAAACAAGTTTTGCTTCCTTCATCATAATGGAACTAGAATTGACAAGATGGAGATATATCAAGATACACTTAACAAAATGCCCAGTTTTGTTTTACATGAACTTAGTTTGAAAGATGATGAGATTTGAGCTTTGACTTTGAAAATACATCATTGCTGACTATCTAATGATATTTCATGTTCTTCAGCCTTACAAACATCAATGCACGTTGAGCTGTACATCTCTTGTAATATTCCTTGGCCTAGTTATGGAATCATAGAATTGTTTAGGTTGGAAAAGACCATTGAGATTGTTGAGTCCAACCATTAATGTAACATCTGCCGTCTCTTTCTGACCCCAGGGCTGTGAAGGAAGCACTTGCATTGCAGCACCTTATTTTTATTTGAAATAAAAATGGCATAGATTCCAGGTGCTGCATTATTCTTTGACTCCATTGAACTAGTTACGGTCTGGGAATTTCTTCCTTTTAAAATGTTACTGTGGCCCTGAAAATAGAACAGTGAGAAACTAGATGGCTAACTCAGTCCCTGGCCCAGGAAGACATGAAAGCATCACATGAGTGCCAGCTGTCCTAGTTAACCAAGAGCTGCTTGTGTGCACAGATCCTGGATTGCAGCATCCCATGAAGTGATCAGCCCTATCTTATGCACCATTGCAGTGTAATCATGCAGTGTAACCATGCAGTTTGTAGACATCTAAGAAACTGTTATCAGAGATAAACACCCCTGTTTTTTCAGAATAGAAATAGCAGTCATTGTGAAATAAGAAAATGTATTCTTGTTTAGATAAACATGCTTGTTTTCTCAAATACTCAGCTTTTGCTCAGGAGGTTTTAATACTGCCATTGATAGTTTCTCATAATGTGTCTGTTTTTAAAAAAGTGGTGCAGTGGGGGAGTTTTATAATATTCTATAGGGCTTGGGAGAGTTGCTGAGGAGCTTGTTTTGTCCGAGCAGATGTGTACAAAACCTCAGTGCTGTCATGTACAAACGCAGTGACATATCATGATACAGACGGTGATTTTTGGCATGAAAAGTACTTGCCCACATAACTTTTTGAGTAATATCTTTGAGCATTTAGCACTTACCTTTATTTAACACAATTTCTGGAGTTTTAGCTCTAATTGCTAGTCAGTGTACAAATATGCCATAATGCCACGTATATCACCAAGCTGTACCGCTGTAATTGTTTTGGTATCTACTTGCTGGAGGTAGGCTTATTTTACCAACAGCAAATTAAACTGTGTGTTAAAATTGATTAAATATCTTTAAACTGTTGCATTAGGGATTTTTTTCCTCAAGCGAGATCACCATTCATTACTTCAGAGTAGATAATCTGTGTGTAACAAAAAATAAGAAAAACTGAAAAATCTGGATGAATATAAAAAAAGTCATAAGATATGCTGCTAAATTTCAAGCTATAGCAAGAAAAACATGTTATCACCTTTTCACTTTGCACAAAATGCAAATAATAGGACTGGTTCTGCTTCTTTTTTAAAGAGGGAGAGTGTGCAGAGGAACCATATAACAATATCAGAAAATATTGGCAGACTTCTGTAAGGTAGCTTTTAGCAGTGAGTACTTATGACCTTCGCAAATACAATCTAAAATATGTTCCAAATAATTATAGAAGCAGTTTCAGTGAAAATGTAATAGATCAAACTTGTTTCCCTAATTAAGTGAGAAGTTGCAATATTTTTTTAGAAAAAAAATAATTTTGCTAAATAAATATTTAAAGTGAAAACAAGGGAATACAGATGCCAGCTGTAAGTTGCAAATAGGAAATTTTTAAAAATTAATATAATCACTTTATTGCCTCAGTTGCCATGACTGTGATGGAAAATAAAAAAACATTGCATAATGTAGTTTTTCCTTTGTTGCGGTTACACAGTAGTGTATTCTAAAAGATCAGAGCTTCTGTGAGATGTTTACTACTTGCGTGCATTTTTAAGCTATTAGCTATCTTTATTCGGTTTTATGAAAAGCATTCTGTCTGCTTTGAATCACTGCACAGGAATTGTAGAAGTTCAAGCATGTGCCCTCATTAAGTACAAGGTCAGTATTTGTGCTTTGAAAAAGAACTTTATGCCTTGGTAAGAGCCTGGTCAAAAAGTCAGTAAAGGAAAGTGAACTAGTTTGACGTATAATGTTTTCAGTGTGAATTCTTAACAGTTATTTTAACCCCTTAGTTATAGCAAACAGAGGGGTTAATTCTGACTTTTCTAGGTTCTAAATTGCTAATTCAAGTTAAGTATTACAAAACATTCAGACATGCCAGGTCAAGAGAGTCAGACATTTATACACCTAAGAGCTAAACAAACAAGCTATATAATTCTCTCTAAAAGCTTACTTTAAAGTCGGAGCTGCATTATTTTTCTTGGAAATGCAAATGTATTATACCTAATACTTTCTTGGCAGGTCATATGCTGCACCATGTGAAGATTGGGCTAAAGGTAAAACAGTGTGTCCATCAAATCCCCTCCATCATAATGGAAGCAACAATTCAGCCAATTACCCGCACAGTGCTCAGAGTTCGGCTGAACATTGCTCCTGACTTCACATGGAATGATCAGGTAAAAAAAAGAGAGCTAGAGAATGGGGTGATCACAGGGAATCTATAGCTTTTTGGACAAGATTAAAATTTATGTATTTTAGGTGGAAAGCAAATTCAGCAATATGAGTGAAGGTACCTATTAAGACATTTGCAGTAGGACACACAGAGATCATGTTTTATTTCCATTAATTATTACAGGATTGCAGTGTTTATAACATGTTGAAGCAACTGCTTATACTGGATATTAAAAGTTGTTGCATATAGATTGGAGTTAAACACCCAAAAAGGAAACACAAGAAAAAGGGAGGCACGTTTAGGTGTTCCCACACCCTGTGATTCAGAATCTGTTCATTAGAAAAGATTTAACCATACAAATGTCCACATGGGGGCATTGTATTGTTGCTGGTACTTCAGAAACTTTCTACACAAACAAAGCAAAGATACCTCAATGGGCAAGTGTATTTTTCCTTTTTTTTTTTTGCACTTAGGAGATTCACACTTTAAGTTATTCTAAAAGGTGGCTATTAAGTATCTGTTCTTTTATTTATTTAAACCCATTAATTAAAAATTTACCTTAATCACAAGTAAATTAGATTGCACAAACATTGAGATTGTTTTAGAGTTTATTTTTCCTGAAGGCTTTTTGTTTTCTTTTGAATGCTTCATCAAGTTAGCTTCTGAATGGGAGAAGGACAATTCAAAAAGGAGAAAGTTAAATTTCATTTGAACAGATTCCTAATATGAATTATAAATTCAGTTTTGCTGCCTTATTTGTTTGCACTACTTAAGAAGGCAAACATGTGTTACTTTTTAGAATTACATTCTTATTTAAATTCTGAACATTTAAAGTTATATAAGAACTTCAGCCAAAAGCAAAAATCTGTTTTCTGCTATGACACTTTAACACAGTTTTCCTAATGGTTGCATTAGAAAGCATTATCAGTTTATCATTTTATCAGTTCAAGTTATGTGGAGCAATTTTTGTATAAATTTCTAGATTGGTATACATGAAAACTTGGAAAATTTTTAGTTTTGTAAGGTAGTTGTTAATTTCCTTGTTTCTTCAGTAAATGAAACTTGTATCAGAGTAAATCAACCAAAAAAGCTGTTAAATTTCAATAATCTCTAAACATGAGTAACTGTCTCTTAAATTCAACTCTGAAGCTGCTTCCCCAATATCACACCGTATTTTTATAAATTATTCAGAAGAAGACTGTACACACTTACAGGTATGACTGTAATTTGTGCAAAAAACTAGCTGCCAAAAACTTATGTTCAAAGAGTGCAAGTTGTGAAAATCTGAATATTAAAAATTTCAATACCGTACTTAACTGAAATAACTGACTTGGATAACATTTCATGGGTTTAAGACTGTTCCTTTACCTGCATACTGCATTCTAGAAAAATCTCATCACAGATTTTGCTCTTGACTTCACAAGAGAAAGAAGATATGTTTTGGTAGAGATTTAAAGAGCAAGTAAGCCTTACTGCAACCAAGAGGAATTCAGCAGAAATACAGAGTATTATGTGTAGTATTATTAGCTGAGTCATGTATCAGACATGCAGTTTCAGGGCAATGGTTGCCCAAAATACAGATATGTGCCAGTTATTAAGAGACCCCAGAGTTCTCAAGAATTGTTAGTGGAAAGCTTTTTGTGTTGCCTGTTCCTATATTGCCCTGCTTTTCCCATGTAGCTTTGTCACAGCTAAAACTAAGATGATGTTGCCTTCCTTAAATCATCTTTCCTGTTCTATATTCTCCTAAACATGTGAGGAAGGAACAGTCTCACTGTAATTTCTCAAAACATTACCTGTGATGACCTGTGCCCCTTATACTGCTTCAGTTCCCAATGAAGCTGCTCGTAAAATTCAAATGATTGCCAGTGTCTTTACTGTCTGTCTACTTAGCTGCTGCTGTGTTAAAGAAGAAAGAAAACCACTTCAGTTCCAGTACAGAATGTTTTCCAATGCATACGCAATAATGACTTCTGCTGAAAATAACGTATGCTGTTCAATAAAAGAATCAGATCATAGAATGTCCTTGGTTGGAGAGACCCTTAAGATCAAGTCTAATCTTTGACCCAGCACCGCCAGGTCACATCTAGACCATATCTCCTAGTATTTTTAAATACCTTTAGGGGTGTTGACTGCAGCACCACCCTGGGCAGCCTATTTCTGTGTTCTTTTGGTGAAGAAATTCTTTGTAATATCCAGCCTAAACCTCCTTGGTGCAGCTTGCAACTCTTTTCCTATCATCTGTCACTAGGGACAAGAGGTTGAACCTTTCCTTGCTCCAACTTCATTTCAGGTAGTTGTAGAGAGCAATAAGGACTCCCCTGAGCCTCCTTTTCTCCAGACTAAACAACCCCAGTTCTCTTAGCTTCTCCTGACAGGACTTGTGCTCCAGACCCTTCCCCAGCCTCATTGTCTTTTAATGAACACACTCCAGCACTTCTGTGTCCTCCTTGTAGTGAGGGGCCCAGAACAGAGCACAATATTCAAGGTGCAGCCTCACTAATCCTGTATACAGGGAGATGATCACCTCCCTACTACTGCTGGACACATTTCCGATACACGCTGGGATGCTGTTGCCCTACTTGGCCACCTGAGCACACTGCTGGCTCATGTTCAGGTAGCTGTCAATCAGCACCCCCAGGTCCTTTTCTGACCTGCAGCTTTCCAACCACATACCTCCACATCCATAGCTTTCCCTGGAGTTGTTATGACTCAAGTGCAGGACCTAGTAACTCCTGGCCTTGTTGAACCTCATACAGTTAAACTTGTCCCATTGATCCAGCTTGTCTGGATCCCACTGTTGAGCCTCCCTACCCTCCAGTAGATCAACACACCTGCCCAGCTCGCTCTCATCTGCAGACTCACTGAGGGTGCACTCAGTCCCCTCAGATTGTTGATAAACTTAATAAAGTACAAGGGTCAGTGTAGTCTTGCGTCTGGGCAAGAACAATCTCAGGTACCACTATATGTTGGCAACTGATCTGTTGGACAGCTGTGCAGGAGAAAGGAACCTGGGGGTCCTAGTGGACAGCAGGACTCCAGTGCAGAGTGTATTTATATCAGATTTGTGCCACAGATTTCTGAATGAGAGTGCATTGGGAAGCAATGTCAAAGGTTTTACTAAAGTCCAGGTAGACAATGTCCGCAGCCCTTCCCTCATGCGCTAGCTGGGTCACCTTGTTATAGAAGAAGATCAGGTTACCTAGACTAGACTAAAGTAAACATTAGGAAGACCAAAGTAAGCGTTAAAATTGTCATTAGAAACAACTATGCCCTTTATGGATCTACTGATTTTGTACCTTGTCACAGTCCTCATCAGAACTCTTGGAAATCTATGTTCATTTATTAGAGTTCTTCATACTTCTTTGCTATGCTGTTTTCTTTTTTTTCTAATTTAAGTAAAATACTGTACATTGCCAGAAGTCACTTATCCTGACAAAGAAGTTAAAAATCCCAACTAGCTATGATTTTTGGCTAACTTTGCAAAATATGGTTTGCAACAGGGCAAACAAAACTCTGCATGGAATGAGACAGAATAAGATGGAATGATGCATTGACAGATGGAATGGGAATCAAGAGACTACTTTATGTTTTCTATACTTCACCTGTAGCAGTGACTACATCTACAGCCCTCTGAATCCACTGACCATATCTTTCTTGAGGAGAAGAGAGTGCAGGAGAGAAGGGGGTCACAATTCAGTGTTCATTTTTTCCTAAAAGATTATTTTTAGACTGAAGATGTCAGAGGATAGCAAAAGACAATCCTCTGTACAGAATCCAAAGACAGAAGTACAAGGAGAAAAAGGAGACAGGAGTCCTTTTCTCAGAGCCTAAACGAAACTGTGGGACATCAGCCTATTATTTATAAACAGCTGAGGCACCAGCTTTGTTTGCATTTATCATGTACGTTTGTGTTATATGTATCTTAAGTAAACTGTTACTGAAACATAATATTTAAGCAGACTAATATAATTAGCAATATTATGTTGCTCTTGCCTCTGATTTCTGTATCCCTGCATTTAGAAATACATGTGACATACCCAGCGAATCTAGTCAACCTCATCACAACTGTCACAAAGTTGTATTTTCTGCTCTTGCAGGTACATGGCACTGTTGGAGAGCCCTGGTGGATTTGGGTAGAAGATCCTACTAATGATCACATTTACCATTCAGAGTACTTCATCATTCAGAAAAAACAGGTAATGGATTTTACTCAGTCTCATACCAAGGCAAAAATAAAGTTAATGAGATGTGGATTTGTAAGGGCAAACAGTATTTTGACCTAAGCAGATTTTCAAATCAACAGCTTTCAGTTTCAGATGTACACAATTAGCTTGGATTTCCACAAAGATGTTTTCTAGTCTCACATGTCCCTTTTTTTTTCTACTTCTTTGGTGGAATAAGTTAAAAAAAGAAAAACTGTAAGGTTTTTGTCTGTTAAAGAGAAACATGAAGAGCAAGCCTTATTTTTATCTGTTGAAATCCATGGGAACAAAATCCATTCCCAGTAATGAAATATAAAGATCTGAACATTTTGCAGATGGAATTCATGCAGATTTTGTGTTAGCCTTGTATTGGTAGTGCTTATATAAGTGAGGCAAACTATGATTTTTCAAGTTGCTGAGTTGTCTGTGCAGTAATTATTCTCTACACATTCGCACTAGGTCATTACTAAAGAACCTCAACAGCTGGTATTCACAATCCCGATTTTTGAACCTCTTCCTTCTCAATATTACATTCGAGCTGTGTCTGATAGATGGTTAGGAGCAGAGGCTGTCTGTATCATAAATTTTCAACATTTGATTCTTCCAGAGAGACATCCTCCCCACACAGGTAACTTCAAATTCTATCAGTTTTATTTCATCTTGCTGATTTTCTTTATGATAGTGCAATAAATCTCTTGACTTCTGCTTCACTGTAGAAAACTATATGGAATTTCACTTTGTGATAAATTTTTGTTCTTGAGACCATTTCTTCACAGATGTTAAAAGTCTCTAAAATGTTAATTTCCTGGACAAAAAGCAATTCATGTAATTCAATGTAATACAAGCCTTTTAGTTATAGAAGGTTTCCTGTGAGCCATAGGAAAATTGAAATTCTCATATAAAGTTAAGCAAATCACTCTGTATGTCTTACTTTAGTGCTCTTGTGGACTTAGAGTCAATAGTTTTTAATGGCATGCGGCAAAGAAAAAACAGTTAAAATATCGAAAATAGGAAACATTTGACTATTTTTACTGACATAAATTCATCATAGGAAGCACTGTTACACTACTGAGCACAGCATTTCAACTCGGCACTGCTGCTCAGTCAGCGTGTTCCCCTCCCCCCTTGTTTTTTAACACTTGGCACAAAGGCAGATGTTTGTGTTTTGCTTCTTTTTTTTCTGGATATATAAATTACTTGATACATTCATTGTGCCTGATGTCATTGTAAAACCTTTCCGCTGTAATTACATTTGGCTCATCTAGCAGTCTGTGAAGTGAGTGCCTTCAGGAATGCTCTGTTCTCATTGGGGCTTGTCCTTTGGAATGCATAAATTCACATGTGTTTGTGAAGTGTTTAGCTATTGTTATACTGTACCTACGTTGTCTGAAAAAGCATGTGTAACCTTTTTATCTAATTGACTGATCACTGACTACTATTCAGAAGAAACAGAAAGATATTTACACATCACCAGTTATGGAGCCTCTAGGATTTATGGTAATTGATTTCAATTCCCATCTGGTTCCCACTCAACAATGAAGTACATAGAGGCCCTGCTAGGCAAGAAACCTTCTTTCTCCTTAACAGAGCCCAAGAAATTACAGTTTCAGGGGGAATGATGAAACAGCCATAAAGTTAAGGTACCAGTGAAATGCATGTGAAAAATATTAGGCATTGTTGCCTCAGTAGATTTTATGATTCCCATATCATACCTTAATGTGAAGCACCCTGAAAAGACAATGAGACCTCCAACTACAAAAAAAACACAACCAACAGAAAATCAAAATCAAACTTCAAAGCAAGCATCTGCAAAACAGAGTCACTACAGTCTCCTTAATTTGGTAGGATTCCAAATCCAATCTGGTTATATATGTCATCTTCCAAATTCCACAATCTATATTTGTTTGGTTAGCAGATGCCTTCAAGATATATTGAGAATCATATATTAAAAGGCTGTTTGTTTATTTACTAAGATTATGTCTTCAATTACATGTTTAAAGAAGTAGATGCAAAAATTAGTTGTATTCATCTGATTTTTATTACTCCATCAACTTAGACACTCCTAAGAATCCTTCCTCCTTAGATTTTTTTTTCCCTTGAGTCTGAAATGTACCAACTATGCTATCCCCTGCTCTGCATTCTGTTATCATAAGAAGTTGTACATGCATATAATACAGTGCGTTTAGAAATCACTGCAACTGGGTAAAAAGGAAACAGCTTCAAGAAAATTTATGCAACTAGATGGGTCACAAAACTTAACAACTGTACTTGCGGAAATAACTCAGAGCTATAAAATCAACTTGTCATTATTCCTTATCAGAGTTAACAATGACCCAAATATGGACTGTGTGAGATAATAAGTAAAACAATTTCCAGTGTAACTGGTTGCCTATCTTTATCTTCATACTAAACCATGTTCTGTTGTGGCAACTCTTGTCATTCACTTACAAATATTTTGTGTGTTTAGAGCTTCTAGATCTTCAGCCTTTGCCTATCACAGCCTTGGGGCATCCTGAATATGAAGTCTTGTACAAATTCACACACTTCAATCCTATCCAGACCCAGATTTTTCATACACTTTACCACACAGACTGTAACGTTCTTCTGGGAGCACCCACAGGTTCTGGAAAAACTGTTGCAGCTGAATTAGCCATCTTTCGAGTTTTTAACAAGTATCCCACATCCAAGGTTTGTAAAATAGGTAATTCTTTCACGTAAGCATGTTTTCAGCAAGAGTGAAGCCTAGAAAAGAATGAAGAATTTTGCTTTCTCTAGTTTGTACCTGTCTGAATACAAAATGGCACTGCATTGTGCACATCATGCTTTTATTCCAACTTTATTTATTAGTAAGTGTACAGCTAGACTTAAACCTGAAAACATGACATACAGGCATGCTAGATCTTTTATGTACTTACCTGTGTGTCCTGCTTTTGTCTCCTTCACTAGCAGTAGTACTGTTTTATAGCTGTTAGTTCTTCTCTATGTGAATGCAACTGGCTCAGTTTCTTTCCTACTGAAATAAATAAGGAAGTTACCATTAATTGCTACAAGCCAATTTTCTGTTCCAACTTGCCCCTATGTCTTTTGTTTTTAGACTGCTTAAAAGCTGAGAAACTGAGCTTTTGGCATTTTGTTTTCAAAGCGAATACATACTTGTATCTTGACTTAGCCATCCTATCTTAACCACATTTTAGCTTTAAAGTCTTTGGAAAAGATATTTTTATCTGATGGTTCGATTTAACCAAAAGATAACCTTTCAAATTAACAGAAGTCATGTGCATAAATTCCTTCTTCATTTTTGAAATTTCAGTATCTTCATGTTATTTGTTAGTCCAAGCAAGGTAAACAATATAGTCAATAGTTTTTCAGCTTATGTACTAGACTTGCAGAATAGCCAGTTCTCAAAGGAATGTGTCTTGTAGGTATTAATAAAGCTGAAAACATGGCTACACTTTTTAAAGAATGCGTGTGAATTATTTCTGTAGCAGTTTATTCATGTTTAAAACCTTGAGAATTTTGCCATGAATATTTAAATATAAATAATGTTTTCTACATGTCATAGTATTCTCTCCTGCACTGCAGGCTTCTTTGAGGAAAATATTTGACATTTTGCTTGAATTAATCAGCTTTTCAGTTTAATTGGTGAAGTTTTAATAATTAAACAACATAAACTAGAAATCAAGTAAGATAATACTTGCTGGAAATATTTCCCTGATTATTTCCCTTCTAGAATATTTGCTTGCAGATTTTATAGTCCTGACAAAAACTGGCATTATTTATGTAAGTGCTTCAAATGGTGTGATAAATACTTTCAAGAAATTATTTTTTCTTGTTTTATTTATTGCTTCATGGTTTTGGAAACTGCATTTTGGGGTGCTAAGTCTGTTTTAAATATAGTTCTGTAAAAATTCCATGGTCAAGGAACTCTAGTCCTAATCATTTTATAGGTGATGGGTCTGTTCAAATCTCACAAATTTTCAGTATTTTTTCTTGTAGGTAGACTTTAAAAAAGGTTTCTTGTTTAACTTCTGGTTTTGTGACTTTTCTTTTCCAGGCAGTGTACATTGCACCCTTAAAAGCACTTGTTCGTGAAAGAATTGAGGACTGGAAAGTTAGGATTGAAGAAAAACTTGGTAAAAAGTATGTTTCTCCTTAACCTAATCAGAGAAATGAGAAACAAAAGAACAGTCCATCAAGTATGAAAAAAATCTACAGAATATTTTTGAGTGTTTCACAATAGTATACTATCCTTCAAATTTCTAGTACATAAAAACTGTTTTCAGTAGTCATTGTAGTGATAGCACAATCAAAACTTATAGAGTATCAGCTACTTTGATCCCAAGCTATTTTCATTCTTACTACATGTCAGTATAACAAATACAAAGCTCAAACTTCTCCCTGCAATTTCATGATAAACTGAAATTGCAATATAAAAGAAGTTTCCCTTATAAACCTCAGCTCTAAGGAGCTCATACGAGTTTTACAAACTCTATACTAATATTCATATGTGGTCCTTAATAAATAAAATAGATAAAATGTTACTTCTTTATAAGATTAATTTCTCACTGATCTTCTCAGATGTTTGACTTCACCTATTACTTTATGGTAAATACAGTAGATTAGTAACCTTGATGCTTTCCAAAATTGTATTTTCTTGAGTTGAAAATTATGTTCATAGAATAGGATCTAGGACTTTTCCTTTACTATCAATCACTTATCCTGTAAATTACTGTTCAAAGCATACCACATTTCCATAGAATGAGGCACTGTTATGTGTATGTGAAATTACCCGTGAGACTTTTGCCATTATTACAGCAGTGGCAGCAGGGTTGGACTTGATGATATTTCAAGCTCTCTCCAACTCCTCTAATATTCTGTGATTCTGTGACATTAGTTCACATTTGTGATTTTTTTTTGTTTTGCTATTTTAATTACCCAGAAGAGTAAATTATTTGTTTCATCACTTTAAAATACTTTAAGGTAGTATTTCCATTTTGAAATTTACTCTATTACTTGTGCCAGAAATTTTGAACAGGAGATACACATTACTTGGAAGTTTTTAATAGATCTTCAACTGGATGCAGAATGTCAAAAATCATAAAGGATTTTTTGATTTATTTCAAAATGATGGATCATCTGAGGTTGTTTAGTGTGGAGAAGAGGAGACTTAGAGGGAGACCTTACAGTTCTCTATACCTGAAGGGAAATTGTACACAGGATTGGGTCAAGCTCTTCTCCCAGGCAACTGGTGATAAGACAAGAGAGACATAAGGCCTGAAGCTGTGCCAGGGGAAGTTTAGATTGGGTGTTAGGAAACACTTCCTGGAATGAACTGCCCAGGGAGGTGGTGGAGTCCCCAGTCCTGGAGACATTTAAGAAAAAGACTGACATGGCATTTAGTGCCATGGTCTAGGTTGTAGTGATGTTAGGTCGTAGGCTGGGCTAGATGAGCTTAGAGGTCTTTCCCAGCCTCACTAATTCTGTGCTTCTGTGATGTCAAAATGTTTGTAAAACTTGAAAGAGTAACAGGGCAAACAATTTTTTAAAATCTGCTAATAATCTGAAAAAGTGACCTGAGGATAATTTCTGCTCCATTATGAATGTAATTTCACCAAAAAATAGAAATGCACTGTAGTCTTGTCTCATTATTGAAACCAGCCATACAGAACAGCAGGCGGTAAGTTGGTAGTTCCCTAGAAAGCTTTCATCCTGACTGTGACAAGATGTTATGATTCATGTCATAGCATATTAGTATTATTACATTATCTTAATTTTGAAAAATTAACCGTATTTTAGGACTAATAGTGCCATTTCCTTTTGATAGTTTTGCTAAGGAGTGATATTTGGTATTGAAATGGTCTTCGCTAGGAAAATGGGCTTATTTACTTTGGTCAAATACTAACAGGATTTTCAAAAATGTTTTAAGAAACAGAATGAGCTTATTTAATGTTTCATTTCTCTTTTAGGAGTTAATGCTTAGGAGTTGGTATATGAACATTAAGATGTTCTAAAGCTCTCTAAAGCCAAGCCACTTTCTTTCTTGATTACAGAGTTGTAGAGTTGACAGGAGATGTGACTCCTGATATGAGAGCTATTGCCCAAGCTGACCTGATTGTTACTACCCCAGAGAAGTGGGATGGTGTCAGCAGAAGCTGGCAGAACAGAAGCTATGTTCAAAAGGTTTCTATTCTTATCATAGATGAGATTCATCTGCTAGGTAAGCTCATTTTCTTGTTTTTAACAGAACTGTTGGTAAATGTTAAGAAGCGTACTGGTACTTATCCACAAATACCCTTTTACACATCTGACCCATTTTCTCTGTTTTTCAATGGACTAGGGGATGAGAGAGGTCCAGTATTGGAAGTTATCGTGTCTCGAACAAATTTCATCTCATCGCACACAGAGAAGCCTGTAAGGGTAGTTGGTTTGTCCACTGCCTTAGCAAATGCCAGAGACCTCGCAGACTGGCTAAATATTAATCAGGTATGAAAGGTGTTTCAGAAGATGGGTATGTATTTGTGCTGCAGAAAAACAAAACAGCAATTTATAAGACAATTCAATGTTAAACTGGAATAAATTATTGTAGGTGGGTCTGTTCAACTTCCGACCGTCAGTCCGCCCAGTTCCTCTGGAGGTGCACATTCAGGGCTTCCCTGGCCAGCATTACTGTCCTCGCATGGCTAGCATGAACAAACCTGCATTTCAGGGTAAGCAACAAGCTCCTAGACCTTTTCCTTTTTTTACATAAGAGAAAAACAGTACTACACAGTTCACTTGCAGCACATTTACAACACGTGTTACTGTATGTACTTTTGGCTTCCATAGGGGGAATATGCTCTGCTCATGGCCCAAAACTATGTGAAACATAAAGTGTGCTGCAATGCAACATGTAACAGAGGAATGCAATGTATTTGGAACAGAAGAATAAAATTAGTGCTAATGAAGGGGAGATAAAATGTGTTTTCTTTTAGTGTTTGACACCAAAAAGAAACATTTGTGTGAAAAATTTTTGGAATTTAGAAAATCATTAAACTGTTCATATTACTAATCTGCTGAGGTATTTTCGTATGGACCACTGCATGTAAGCATTAAAAAAATTGTGAACAGAAGTTGCAGTCAGGTTAACCTCCTATAATTCTAGTTTCAAAGCAATAACCATAAAATTCAGAATTTGTAGTGCATCCAGATCTGCTTCTGTTTTCAATTTTTTATTCTTAACAAACCTGGCAAGCAGGATAGATTTAAGAAAAACTCTCGTATTTTATTTGAACATATCTTGTTTTGCTTAGATAAGGAATATTTATTATATCAATTAAAAATAACCTCCCAAATAAATTTTGTACTCTGAACTGCTGTTGATTGTGAGGTGACATTTGTGAGGTGACTTTTTAGCTGCCTTAATTAGCCTTATGACAGAAGCAAAGTATTGATTGTGGACTAGAGACCAATCTTGACAGCTCGGATTATTTACACCTCCACAAGAGCATTGTACAAAACACTAATGAACAATAAATCTGTCCTGGGCTGTTCTGCCACACCTGTTCCTGAAACAACAAAAATCCATTAGACACTGGGCTTCTGAAATATATAGATATATTGGCATATATAGCTGTAAGGTATAAGTACACATGAATTATCCTGTTCAGTAATTTTGCAACAGTATAGTATTGTGTAAATGCACAAGCACATGCTGGATACTATTCATGAACAGGGGAACAATATGGGATGGTGGATAGTACAAAATAGTTTTCAGAAATGAACACTTTAATTGCTAGAATGATATAATAAATTTGATTGCTAGAATGAGAATTATTAGGGAAAACACACAAATGCATTTATAAGAGATGATATTCTACATAATTCTAGTGCTTATTGATGTTAAAAAATCTGTACACAACATGATTCACTGAAGGCTTTGTACTCACATGTTCAATATGATATCGTTAAGGTTGTTTTGGCATTTTTATGGAAGTAATTATTCCTGAGACCATAATAATATCACTGCAACCTGAAACTTTTCAAACAAGGGCTAAGCAAGAAAACTTCAATTCTTTTTTAAAGCCCTAAAACATGGTTGGTAAGAATACAAAAGTTCTTTTGTACCATGATGCACTCTTTATACCTTTTTTCCCTTTTCTAGTTTTGGAAGATGGAAGTACTTCTTTCCAGGCAGACATGAGTTTATGCAGTCAGAGCTCTGAATCAGGCAGAAAACAAGTTTGGGACCTTGTGACACTTAGCTTGAGATAACATATCTCAATAGGGTAGGAAAAAACCAAAATGTTCTTAGTAGACTGAGACAAATTCACAGGCTTTGAAGTCTAGAAAGCTTGTCCAGGTTTTGTGGTGTTTTGGCAAGGTTTTTTCCCCTAATTCCTTCTCTTAGTTAGCTGACATTGATCACAAAGTGGGAAGGCAAATTAGCTCAGCATAGTTTTAAGACCTCTGTTTCAGAGATAGTATATGTTTACCTCAGTTTTATCTGTCTGGCAGAATAAAGACTATATATATGCAGAGAGGTATATCAGCTGTATAGGTATTGCAAAGAGAAACTCTCAGTATTATCTTTAAGGGCCTAATTCTCAAGTTCTCTTTTCCTCAACAGCAATTCGGAGTCATTCTCCAGCCAAGCCTGTTCTTATTTTTGTGTCATCCAGACGTCAGACAAGGCTTACTGCCTTAGACTTGATAGCTTTCCTAGCCACCGAGGATGATCCCAAACAATGGCTGAAGATGGATGAAAGAGAGGTAGAATAATTTTAAACAATGATGGAGTAAAGGTTCAATTATTTTTCTTTTTTCCAAGCAATATAATCTGTAATTACCCTCCCTTGTATTTTTATAAAAAACAATCATCCTTTAATTTGTTGCAAAACATGAATGATGGTCAAGTTATAAACAACCATTCAATATTCTCTTTTATCTATATTTTTCAAATGTACACTAGATTTTATTTACTGCAGTCAGTGCAGCATCTGCTCTGAGTATAGGATTGTTTAATTATTTCTAGGCTAATGGTACTGATTGTAGTATGTCATTGCTTCAAAACAAAATTTTGGTTGATATTCATGATTTCCTACATATTGTAATTTAGCTTTTTCTAATGGTTACCAACTTCTGCATGGGAATTTCTGTGGTAATACAGGGCCAAAGTTGAATATTGCGTCGCAATTTATAAATTGACAGTTGTGTGAATGATTATGCAATTGTATACAAAATGCCAAAACATATATATGCCAAAACATAGAAGTTTCTAGATAAGATTTTATTTTTTTTTGTTCAATGCAAAAACATCAAATGTGATTTCTCTGAAATGATAGAATCATTTAGGTTGGAAAAGACCCTTCAGATCATTGAGTCCAACTATTAACCCAGATGTATCAAGCCCACCGGTAAACCATATCCTTAAGCTCCAGAGCTACATAACTTTGAAACCTGTCCAAGGAGGGTGATTCAAACCTCTCCCTGGGCAGCCTGTTCCAAAGCTTGATGACTCTTTCAAAAAAAGTTTTTCTTAATGTCCAACCTAATCCTCCCCTGGCACAGCTTCAGGCCATTTCCTCTTGTCCTATTGCCTGTTCCTTGTGAGAAGAGGCTAACCCCAACCTTTCTCCAACCTCCTTGCAGGTATTTTTAGACATCAGTAAGGTTTTCCCTCAGCCTTCTGCTTTTCAGACTAACCAGCCCCAGCTCCCCCAGCCGCTCTTCATGAGGTTTGTGCTCCAGACCCTTCACCAGCCTTGTTGCCCTTCTTTGGACCCAGTCCAGCATCTCAATGTCCTTCTTGTGTTGAGGTTCACAAAACTGAACCCAGTACTTGTGGTGTGGCCTTGCTGGTGCTGAGCACAGAGGTACAATCACTTTCCTACATCTGCTGGCCAAATTCTTTCTAATACTAGCCAGGATGCCATTGACCCTTCTGGCCACCTGAGCTTATTGCTGGCTCATATTTATGTGATTGTCAGTCCATGCTCCTAAAGCATAACTGTTTCCTTCACTTTCAGGGTGGATTTTAAGCGAAAATGGACATCTGGGCTAATAAACTACTAGCCCTAAACCACGTCTCAATTTGATGCTGCTTTTCTAACTGTGTAATTTCTATTTAATGCTTTCTTGAGCATAACAGAAACATTTCTTACCAAATTATTATTGCACAGTACAGTACTCTGGTAGTTTACTGTAGTAATCTCACCTACAATTAGAATAAGCAACATGCACCTTGCCCTGAATTACTTCTCATGTTCTGTGAGCCACTACTCTCCTGAAAAGAACTATAACTGAAGTTATAGTTCTTCACTTGCTAGGAAAGTGTTTTCTGTTAGGGGTCTTTACATTTCATGTGTTTCAGAATAAACCTCTGAAGGTTTTGAAAGAGGAGCCAACAAGGACAAGCAGACTTTGCTTTTATTAGTTTAATAACATTTGCATACGATTTGTGTTTGAATTAACAAGCTGAACATTTGGTGCATAAGACACCTACCAAGTTACTCAGTTCTGATTACATAAATGTAAAAGACTGAGGATTAAGTCCTAAGTTGCTTTATCTTAGCACAATTATGCAGAACACAATTGTATTTGAAGTATCTGCAATTTCAAGTAGACATTTCTTTAGGTAATTATGGAGCTGTTTGTAGTTTTGTATTTTAAATGAGCATGATTAGCCTGAGTTTCATTTGACATTGAAGTAAAGGACAAAAGTGTAGCAGTGCTACATACATATTTTATGTACTGCTTAATTCTTTATAAAATTCTAACCAAGTTACATTAAAGTCAGGCTTCTTACTAGCCGAAGTAGACAAAATTCTTTCCATAATTGCTGGTGCATTTTTAAATATGACAAGTAGAATTAGGGAATACTTATTAAGTGAAAAGTACTTTGTAGCCTATATTCCTTACTTTATAATAGGTATCCCCTGTCTTAAACTTTTGTCCAAATATTTCAAGTGTTACTTAATTCCATATGGGATAAAAATGGACCACTCAGAGGAAATAAATAGTCATTTTTTGTTGCCTACTGGTTTTTCACATTTGTTTTTTTGCCAGCCACTGTTCCTTTAGGGGAACTTACAGACAAATTACTTATTTTCAACATATTTGTAATTGTGGGTTGTAAAGTATATTAAGATATGAGAGATTTTTCATAAATGAGTGTATACATAATGGGGTATATACAAAGTTTACAAGTTTTACAACATGCCTTGGCATTTTTCTTCATTTAGTCTTATTTGTGTGACATTAATTTTGGCTGACATAAGATTCCTTTGAGAACTCTTTGGTTAGGTTTTTTTTTTAAAGTTGTAATTGGCTTCGCTGCATGATGGCCAAGTGTTTCTCTATGTTAGCTTCCCAGTGGAAGCTATTCCAAGAATACATGAAGCTTCTTAAAATGCTGTGAACAATGGCATCCATAATATCCAAAAGACTTGCATAAAACTAGACATCAATTCTTACAGCCCTTAAAAGTGGTTTTTTGATGTTATCTACCATGGCAGCTTTTCTGTGATGGTAACAGAATGGTTCAGTCATTACAAGAGAGTGATTAGAATAGGAGAGAGAACAATAACTGTTTATCAAGTATGCCATTACCTTAGCTTCGCTAATTTTTTCTGTAAAGGTCTTCCTTGTAGTGGTAGTGCCAAACCAGGCTCTGGTTTGTAGCATGTGAAGGTTCTGCTACATCAGGCTGTTTCTCTTCACAGGACTTTTGGATAACAAGGAAATCCACAGCAATCAGAAAATATTTAAATCAGCTATATTTCAAAGGACATGAACTTCTATTAATTTGCAGTCCCAGCACACAGTTTATTTTTCACCTGAGGGAAGAAGCAGCTGGAGCTACCTTCCTTTTCATTTGCAATAGTTGCAAGGAGTCCTCAGAAGAATCCCTTTGTAAAGGTCGTCTTTACGACACACAAATACATCATGACATAAATGTGAACAGGCAGTGCATCTCAAAGAGAAGACTAATCCTGTAAATTGAGTAATTATGTATTTATTTTTGTTGTTCATTGATGCCAAAGTGCAAATTAAAAAAGAGAACCTCATGCTTACCCTGTTTAGTTGAATAATCCTGAGGTGATTTTTAAATCTACACTTTCTAGCAAAGGTTCTAATTTGGAGATCTTCAGTTGAGACATTTGACCCATAACCTATCTTGTAAAAAGGGACACCAGCTCAAATTATTCTTTCAAAAACAGACAGTGCCACCAGTTTGAGGTGTCAGGCTTGGGTAAGATCAGTTATACTGTTCTGCATTAGTATCAGACTAAATAGGAACGGCAGATGTTACAGTCTTTTTACCTCATAACTTCTTAAAATCAAGTTTTCAGTTTGTTTATTTTTCTGTAATGTTTTTACTGCTTTTGGACTTTATTCTAAAACAAAAGTACAAAGTACTATTTATTGTTTATTGTTTGAAGTTATAATAGTTCTCACCAGCAAACAAGCTGGGTGTTTGTTTCTTTGGCTTGGGTTTTTGTTGTCCTTTTTTCAAGAAATGTGTCCCCTGGCCAGATACTTGGATGTATTTAATTTTTACATTTACAGCGCGAAGACACAGGAGAAGTGTACCCATGGACACACTTTTAACTTTAACCACAATGATTTTTGCATTCTGCTTTGTGCATCATTTTGCCATCTGCATCTTGTTAAGACTGTTCTTTATGAAACCTCTAGAAATAACTGAAATCCTTTAGCACAAACATACCTACTGTAGTATTCAATAGCATACAGACCAGTCAATATGCAGCTTTCACTGAACTCAAGGGCACGTGAAAGGAAGGCATTCATTTACTTCGAAAGAATGAATCAGGCCCATACTGAACATGTAAGCTAATTTTGGATTTGTATACATGTTCATACGTTTTGTGGAAATATGCGTAGACATATGCTTCAAAATGAATTAATTTTTAACATAGTTTTACTTTGTGTTGCTAAAAAAAAATATCACAAGAATTCTTGGAAAGACAAAAGATAACTTTTCCTTCTCTAACCTTTAAATCAAATAACCTATTATCTCCATGTTATTGTACTGAGGTAATGCTGTGCTACAAAATAGGAATAGAAAAATCTGGTTTGTGTTGTGAAATAGCATATTGTTGTCTTTTAGATGAGATTTTTGGTGCTAAATGTATGTGTTTTAACAGTATATATCAAGTGTTTAAACTGTGGGCTTAGGTATTTCTTGAACAGTCTCATTTGAGGTGGTTTTAGGTGTTTATATGGAAGAGTTCTAGAGTATAAGTAAACTCTTTTTCAAAAATAATTTTATAAGTTTTTTTCTGCCCTTAAAGATAAGGAGAGATCCCTAGAATGAGTTCTGAGTGACACACTCATTATAGAAGTTCAGCTTCCTTCTACAACATGTTGTTTTTACGACACAAAAGTGTGTCATAAAAATTAACATTTAGTTATAACAAGAAGATGTTTTTATTTCACTTAACATCTGTAGCAGATGTGAAATATGTAATTATTTTTGTAAAAGACTTCATAACTTTCACGATTCTTTTGTTTGGCACATCTTTCTTCTATTGGGCATTTTAGACAATTGATAAGCATTATTCAGTGGCATATGGTCTGAGTCTGACGTGCTTTGAAAAGAGTACAGAGTACTAATAATGAGGATTCTGTGAAAATGGGAAAACCAGCACAACAGATATGCTTTGAGAAAGTATGGGTTTTTAGCATCTTGAAACAATATATCACACTCAAAGGGACAGAATTGGGCTGCACAATCTGTTAGCTCATTCTTGTCCAATCTGGTCTCCTCCTTTCTTTTGGAGCCAGCATTGTCATCAGCTTGCTGAATTATACTCTGACTGGAATGTATTTCAGGCACAGGGTAATGTATCTACTTAAATGGAATCCTATCTTTCTACAAAAGCTTTTTAAGTATAATAAATTTAAAATATAAAAAAGTTCTATTAGCTTAAAGTAGATGGTTCAACAGTTTACATATGTGCGGGAACAAAGAAAATTACTACTTACTAGTTTTAGAAAAGTCTAGCATGTTCAGACTTAGAATATGAAAGGTAGGAGTAAACTTTACTTTTTATAATAAATATTTTGCAGTGCTACGGGAACTACAAATTTGTTTTCTAATTTTTTTTTTTCATTAAAAGATGGATTCCTAAGCAATGTAATGTTAGGGAGGGGAAAAAGCACAGGGAGTATTTTTTTGTTTGTTCATCAAAGAATGTGTAGGACAGCAAAACCTTTTCTATGTGGGCCCAATTCTGCTGGTCTTGGAGTCAAGTGAAAAAGTCCTCCTTGCATTAAGTTCACTCACTATCGTTGGTGTTGTACGGCTTTTATGTCAGTTCTATTTATATATCCTTATATTATTTTAAATATGTTTTTCTTAAAGTAAAGTATATTTTCTTTAGCCTTTTACGAGTTAACATTACAGTTGTTTTTAGAAAGATAAATAGGAATGAAGTTATAATTGTGCAGAAACATTAGATTTGTGCTGTAGTCACCAAGATATGTCTGTGTCTGGTTAATGAACCTATTAATCATGCTATTATTTCTTAATGGAAAGTGATAATATTCTTACACTACACTGACATAAGAGAGTTATATTTTTAAATAAATTGTCGTGAGAGTTTTAAGCCTTGGATTGTGCCTATGGGTGAAATAGTTGTGTTTATTACATTGATTTATGTGAAAGCAAGGGGTTAGCTAAAAATGACTAGGATTCCCTGCTGCTAAAATGACAGGATAGTAGTACATGCGCCAGCTCTCCTGCTAAGGGTTCTTTAGTTTTCCTGTGGTAAATTACACTACTTTGCAGGTATGACTAACAGCACCGCAGGCCTCTTCTGTAATGCAAGTCAAAGGGGAAAAAAAATTACCACCACTGATTGTAAAAGCAAGAAGAACATCTTTGAATAAGTTCCCAACAGTGTGAATTTAGGATGTTTTGTTGCGGCAACTACATGGCAAAAAGGTTTAGCTTAGCTTCTGTACTAAAAATACCTAACGCTGTAATGCTGTGTATGCTGCAGGAGCAGTCTAATCGCTATAGACTAATCCAAATCAGCTAATTTGATCCCTGTAGAGGAAAAGGGAGTTTAAATTCATTAGTTTGCCAATACCAAAATCTGTTTGTGTGAATAATGAAATAAGTGTCATTGGAACTATCTGGTTCCCTTACATTGAAGACATAACTATCGTAAGGTAATAGTTCGTAATGGGGAGGAGAAAAATTAATTCAGCAATATCTTTTGTCAGTTTCTGAATGCAGGAATTGAGCTCAATCTAAATGCAATTATTTTCCTTTATTTTTCTTACATTTTCCTACTGCTTTTTCCTATTTTTTATCTTAATTCCCTGGCAAATGTATCCATGTAGCTATTGTTTCTCAAAGTGTCTTACCTAAGCATACAAAGCCTGTGCAGAGCTAGTAGCACTTCGTAAATGCATAGCACAAAAAGCATTTATTAGGTTAAAAAATATTTTTAATTGTGTATGTTGACAGTCATAATTGTACAGAAAATGCTATACAAGTTGTCATTTTATCGACCTATTTTTTATTTTAGAAAAAAAATCCTTAAAATAGGTTATAATGTTGTCACAACTACATGTTGACTAGAGAAATCAGAGGTTTGCAAATTGTCTCTAGATAGGTAAACTTTATCCTTTAACATATCCTCCTTTCATTCAGTTCTTTACTCTTTTCTATGTATTTATACCCCTTTTTATTTCCTTTTCCTAAATAGAAATCCCCTCTGTAACTCATACATTTTTTTCTTTCTGCTTCCTTTTCTTTCAGTGTTTTATAGTCTCTTTCACTGTCGTCTTCTGTATGCATCCTTTCATACGTGCTAGCTCAGTTCATACAGCAAACCTTCCACATATTGTAATACAGGAAACTCTCAGGAAACTCTCATGTAGGCATTGTGAAAGAAAATAAACTTTAGGAGCTTCCATTGGCAGATGAGATGGATTAGACCAAGCCAAAACTGGAACCATATTATTTTTAACTGGGTTCTATGTTACTTCCATCAGTTCTGTTTTTTAAATGTTTTGTAATTTGCTGCTCTTTACGAAATCTATAGTGTTCGGTTGGAATTTTTAAATCCTGAATATGGAGTACTGTACCCTCTGGTTTTTTAGTAGTAGCAGTATATGTTAATTTGGTTCAGATATGTAAATAAGTTTTTTGGCATTAGCATACAAGAATTAGAAATTCCAGAAAATACTTACAAAAGTTTACAATTCTGAACATTGGGAGTGCAATACCTCAGAGTCCTACGTGGAAATGAAGATGTCATTCAGTCACGCAGCTATTGTATTTAGTACTTTGAGTTAGTCCATCCAAGATGAAGCTCTCAGTCCAAATTCTTCAGTAATCCCAAGTAATATTTATTACTACATTTTTCTTTTAGGTTAACTATCAGTTATGCTACTCATAAGTATGCAATATCATCATGCCACTGCTGGTGGCACCAGGAAACCACTAATAAGAGATTAAGTTTGGCTATAATTATATTGAAATAACTTAAAATAATAAATGGGCTTAGAAATAAAACAACAGAAAGACTATTTAGGTTTAAAATCATTTAACAGGATGGAAGTTATAAAGTTCTTACTCGTTATTAGAGGGAGGCTTTTCACAGAGCTCTCCTAGAGGAATTAACTGCTTGAAAACATGGGCAAGAAGTATACTTAAAATTATAGTAATTAAAATTATTTCAAATAGTCGTTGACAGGAGATTTCAAATACTAATAATAACAAAGGATAGCTTTTTGTCTAGAATTCTATAAGTTTTATATGAAGATGCTTATATGTCACTTGTATGTTGGGTTTCAATGCAGTGTTTGAGTCTACACATTTCAAAGTCACACAAAAAAATTATTCAAATTAATTTGCATTTTTGCATATAAATAGGAAACTTTTTTTTGAAAAACAATCACAGAATTCTCAAATTGAAGTACTGTATCTGCTTTTTCGTACCCATTAGAGACAGACAAATTTCTTTTTCATGACTGTTACTATGTTACTGGGTGCACAGAGATTTGCTGTGGTTTTATACCCATTCTAAACCCTTTGATACTAGGGATTGCATTAAACAAACACAGAGCAGAATGCACAGCATTTGCCAGACCTGTCAAGATATTTTCAGCATTTTAATTTCCTTATCTGCAGTACTTGGTGCATCAATAAAGTCGTGTATTTTGTATTCCCCCCCCCCCACCCCCACCCCGCCCACT
>VZRI01011214.1:185457-259306 GCA_013397515.1 Upupa epops | reverse complement strand
AGACTGTTTAGAGACTGAAGTCTGTGTTTTCCTGTTTGTATAAGCAGCATTGAGAAAATTATCTTTGCTATTAAAAAAAAGTAACAACCCTTAAAATTTAAAAGTTCTGTATGATCTGTTCTAAAATATGTAAATATTCTTTCTGGTACAGATGAATGACATTATAGTGACAGTTAGAGATTCAAATCTGAAGCTGACACTTGCTTTTGGAATAGGCATGCACCATGCAGGTCTGCACGAACGAGACCGGAAAACCGTGGAAGAACTGTTTGTGAACTGCAAAATCCAGGTACATTTGCTCTTTGAATGCTGGCATAATGAGTTTTACATGGAATTTTTAAAGCTGGCTTTTTTGCTACATATAACTCATTAATCTTTATTTCTGTTTTAGGTTCTTATTGCCACAAGTACATTAGCTTGGGGTGTAAATTTTCCAGCTCATTTAGTAATTGTTAAAGGAACAGAATACTATGATGGAAAAACAAGGCGTTATGTGGATTATCCCATTACAGGTACTTACATAAATTATTAAAATGGTCATATATTGAAATGTGTTTCAAGTGCATGCAAATTGTCCGAGTTCTCTAGTAACCAATCACGGAAATACATAACCTAATTTGAGCAAAGACTAGGAGTGCTGAGGAAAGGGTCTCTTTGTTTAATGCAAGTTGTGAGAGAAGTTTTAAGATTTTATGTGTTAATGAAAATGTTTCGGGTTTGCAAGTCTTCTTTTTCATTCCAAATTCCTTTAATGTGCATCATCATACAAAGTAGATATTAAACAGTGAAAGGCACAATATGAAGTCATACTTAGCTACCTAGTTAATTGTATAAAAGAAAGTAAAAAAAAGTGTTCATGCATGCAAAGAATTTGTTTACAATTTTTTTTCATATTTGAAGCAGTTTTTAAAACAGAGGCAGATTTTTGAAAGTAAACTTAGCCATGGTTTGAAATTCAATGGTTGAATCACACATGTATGAGAACATAAAATTTATATGTAGTCACTTGACAGTAAAGGAAAAACCTTAACTAGTGCAGTATCTTCAGTGATGTAAGTGATACTTCAAGTGATACTTCAGAAATAAGCAGCTAAATTAAATATTTGAATTTCTGATGTGATACAGACTTTTAGTGCTTTCTGGCTCCAGTAAACTCCATTTTTCATAAACTGCTCTGCAGTGTTTTCAACAAGCTTAAAAAAGGTGAACCATGGAAGAACTTGTTTCAGAGTTCAAACAGGGAGAATATTTGTCTGGATGGTACTGAGCTTGAAGAATGACGACAAGCTAAATTTATTCCAGGTTTCCTGCTCTGTTTTCCCTTTATCGTTTTGCAACAGAAAGTTTATTATTAAATAATCCTATACTACATCAGTGATATGTACACCTTAGGACAATCTAAATGGTATTCATAATGTAAATAGAGAGCTTGCATCTTTCTAAGCACGCACTGTCTTTTCAGCAAGAGAAGCTTACTGTTGAAAAAAGTTTCAAACTGAAAATACTATAAGGGTTACTTCTCCAAGTAACCCATCATAGGGTTTAATTTAGTGGCTAGTGCTCTGCAGGAAACTCAGAATCAGTTTCCAGACCAGCTCTCTCATTCAAAGATTCTGGTCTGACCTGGGAGCTTAGCCATGCACACTTGCATTTTGTGAGACTTGGCTGATGTAAACTTGGTACAAACAGTCCCTGCTGAGAAATAGTATCTCGCTTGTCCCGACTGGAATAGCAACAACTGGCTTTATTGTTGAATTAGTAGGGAAAAGCGATGAGGAAAGAAATCAGCAGAAATTTTTGAATGCTGTGTTGAATCTATGGGACTGTAGGAGATCACTAATAGACAAAATACTATTTTAAAAGAAATCAGAAGCTCAATGAGCATTACTGTGCTGTTAAAAAAACCTGTTGTCCAAGTACTTATAAAGGCTTTAGGGAATGCTTATGTTTCACTCTTCGATGCCTTTTTTTTCAATTCAAGTGACTTTGGCATTGAAGGCTGTTTGATTCTTGAATTTTCAGCAAGACTGAAAATTCAAAAGGGGGGGATTTGGATGGAATACCACCATCTGTGATGGAAATGTTTAGATTTTGTTGTCCACACTGCAGCAGAAAATGCAGATTCCTTACTTTATGAAGAAACATGTGGTGTGGTTTGCTTAGAACATTTTTATGTTTAACTGCCTAAACAACTTTCATGCATCTGGAAGTTCTGTGGATAGGTAGCGCAGTTTAGCAGCAGCAATAAAATGAAGATGTAAAGAATTTTTTTCTGAGATACTTCAGAAATGTCACATACTGTTTTTAATGCTGTGCTGGAGTTATACCTTCGCTCTTCCATCATGGTATAATCTAGTTTCTTCCTGCTGAAGTTACCGTTCTGTATCAGAAATGCATTTGGCTCCAAGGAAGCAGCTGAGGGCAGAGTGAATCATTCTGGAGTGCTCAGTAACTTCGAAATAAGTAAAAATGCTTCTTTGAATGAAGTAGGAGATTCTGGGGATGGGCTTTTCTCAAGTGCCAGACATCTAGTTAGTCAGTTGGATGGTTTTAACACTTTATCAGTTTATCAGTTTAGTCCAGTGATTAAAGGCAACCAAGCAAGATAGACTTAGTGTGAAAAAGCAGATTTCGGATGATTCCATAGTGGATCTTGGTAAACCTTATTTTCTTTATGGTATTATGGACAACTCACCACACTAGAGTAGCAAGAGATTGTTTCATCACCCTCCTGTGCACAAACCTCTTCAGAAACATCCTTTTCAGACTAGTTTCATTTTAGTCGTTCATGTCACTCCTCAAATAACAAAAGAAATAAACTGATAAAAAACATTCTAGTTTGTGCCTACACAAGTGAAAATGTGTTAATAAAAACTGCATAATGATCTAGCTGTTGCTCCTTTGATCCCTAATGATTCTATGATGGTCCATTACTGTATCCCATTGTACACCTTCTGGCTCTTTTTTCCTCAGCTGACCTTTGGGCCTAAAACTTATTGTTTCTGAAGGCAAATAAGTGACTTTTGAAAATGCCAGGTACTGCAAGCCGCAGGTCTGATAGAGCTCATAGAAAAAAAAAACCCAGAGTTTTAAAATAAAGATGAAAATCTTAATTGCTGATTGCGTTCCATTGTTTCTTCAAAGTGAATTAGCAGTTGGAGGCACAAAAAATAATCAGAGCTCTGTTGAATAAGACACAAAACGACTTACGCAGATGCATTTTTCAGATTATGAGGAGATACAAATAGATGATAAGCATAATTTTCTTGGTGACCAGGTAACAAGTCAGGTGTGTTTTGTATAACCTGGTACTTTCAGTGTTTATAGAAATAATTAGCTAGTATTTGCAAGTAATGATGTGTAGACAGAGGACTAGAGGTAAGTTTTAACTACACCTGCTTCTAAATTTTTATAACTTGATCTGATGTAGGGACAGCATATGGTACAAAACAGTCTCTACTCCAGTATACCTTGACCTGAAGTTTAAGTTGTGAAGATCATAGCTGTTAGTAGTTAGGATTTTCCTTTACTCATTTTTCTCTAAAATAGTCAAAACCTAGGAAATCATTTATAGCAAAAAATTTTACATAAGTAGATTTTATAATTCTGAAGTTAAATATTGATTATTAAGAAATAATAGGTGTTTGCCATTGTACATGTATTTAATTACATGTAATCAAGTGAGGGATGGGATGGAATGGAAGTAGAGAAAATTTTTATTAGATGTAAGCTCATGTTCTATTGCAGTGGGTGGTCTTAAGTGTGCAGAAAGATTGTCTCTGCCAGAGAGAAGTTCATCATAAATTTATCTGAGATGGGAAAAAAATTACATGTGTCAAAACCAATAGGGGATACAAGACAAAGAAATACAAAAATCCTTTCTTGTACATTATACAGCCATCAATACATTTGTTTATACATTTAAATAAATCTACTTGGTTTATATGTTATTTCTCTTTGACAGATGTACTTCAAATGATGGGACGTGCTGGCAGACCACAATTTGATGACCAAGGAAAAGCTGTAATTCTAGTTCATGATATTAAGAAAGACTTCTACAAAAAATTCCTTTATGAACCTTTCCCAGTGGAATCAAGGTAAAGATAAATCAATCAGAAAAGCTGATTATAACCTAACAGTACTACAAATGAGGGATAGAGAAAGGCAAAACAAACTTCCTGTGCTAAATATCTCCTAAATACTTGGATCCTAGAGGAAACTAATTTGTTTTTAGAAGTATTATCCATCATTATGCAGAAAAAGCCTTTTCTCCCTGAGGTTTAAATCTGTCAAATTCTTTAGTCCATTCACAGATAATACTGTAAATGTTTCTCTGGTTCTGAGTATTGTCTCAGACATGTGAATGACAGAACAAACTCTCATTCAAGGCCAACGTGTAGGATAACTGATGATCCTCAGAACCCTCTCCAAAATTATGTGACAGATACTTGACAGGAAGAAAAAAAGGTACATTTCTGTCACTCTTTACCTAGAATATTTGTACCATTTTATGTATCACATTCTTCAAAGTTTCACAAGCCCAAAAAGAAATCCTCATGACTCAAATTATTACTAATATACTTTCAACACATCTTTTACTTCAAAACAAGTATTTTTGTCAGAAATATAGTAACAGCAGGTTTTGCAGCCTCTCTGAACTTAATTGATGCAGTATGCTGTTCAGCAAAATATAACTTGTGCCTTGGTTTTTATATTTATGGTCACAGAATCACAGAATAATATGTTTGGTTACTCATCTAGAAGTAGAACTATTTACATCAGTCTCCTGTAGATATATGTTTCATGAAGGAATTCTTGGACATCTCACATAGCACGAGCGTTACTGAAATCTTTTCTCAGGGACAAAGAATTTGCAGTATCGTTCTCCTGTGGAAATTTTGTCCCTCACTCTAAGCAATAATCGGACCTCTATATCTGGTCAGGAAGTTCCTAAGAGCTCAAGAGTTCTATCCAATTGAGAAATGTAGTTGAAATGGGCTGGTGCATTTGAAGGATAATTCTGTGGTGCACAGACATATAATTTTTGCAAACAAAGAATTTAGAGACATGCACTTCATTTCCTTAGGAAACCACACTGTTCTTTCTTTATATGTATAGATTGCACTTAGCACAAAGGACTAGAAGTTGAACTTTGAACCTCTTCAAAATGATAGCTAGTAAGTCAAAAGAGCAGTGTCATTAAAATGTTGATGATACATCTAGTCTGCGTGACACTAGCATAAACTAGGAAATCTCTCTTTACATTGGTATATGCTGTTTTAAAATTAAGGAAGTCACATCTTTGATACAAGAGTAGGAATCACACCTTCCTCTTGGAATGCTAGAATTATTCTATACTTATCATAGCTCATTTTGCATGTATGCATTTACTTTGTAGCTTGATATATTCTATTTTTTACTACAAAGGATATATGATACGTTGTGAGATGAAGATTCATATTAATAGCAGTATTAGTACCATTACATTCTATGTTGGTTGTGAACCAGTTAACTTTGAGAAAAATCTTGGTCTCCTCTATGATTAAGTATTTGAAATGAGAGACTTCATGACTTCAAAGAGAAACTGGAGAAGTTTTGGAGGATTTTTAGTTTTAGAATGCTTTCCCATCTGTTCTGCCAAAGACTAGATTTATCATCTTTGTGTAGAATTTCCAATTTATAAAATTAAACTTCATGGTTTTTTAGTTAAAGCTTTTTTCTAAAAGCTGTTTTCTATGTAAGACTTGAGTACACAAATCATGACAGGTTTTGTGTTCTCACTGTTTATGGGTCTGAAATATAGGATTCAGAAGCAAAAGTGAAGGTACTAATTACTATGAAATAGCAATTGGATCATCTGTCCAGTTTCTGCTGGACAATCTAGGTATAATATCTGTAATTCTTACCTTCAGTACCATGCAATTAGTGCTATTGAGCAGTAAAACTACTCATGCTAACTTATTCTTTACTATCAATAGGGAAAGAGCAGTAGGAAAATAGAAAGTGTTATAATACAAGAAAAAGTAGGTTGATCCTTAAGGATATTTGCTATCCCCTAATTAAAGTATAGCCAGGCACGATCTCATTAGATACCTTAATGTGGATGTTTTTGTTTCCTTTAATGACGCTAAGCAGTATGTTACTTTAAGGATAATTTTAAATTGCTTTTGTTCTTCTGTGTTTCTAAGTAATGGCTTTCTGGGTAAAGGCTTTTTTCTTTGGATTTTTTTCTTTTTTTTTTTTTACATTGGATGAAGATGAGGCAAAATGTGGGGGAAGCAGTTTTGATGTAATTTTAATAGCCCTCAAGTATTTGTCAAGTATTAGCTAAGCTATTGCCACTGTTTCATTTCCTGTTTGTCTTTCCATATGATCCTCTATTGGATTAAACCAGCATGATCATATGGTCAACATACAATATTCAGAAGTTACCACTGAGTAGAACTCTATCTGAATATATTCCATGAATTACTTAAACCTGTGCATTCCTGGTCCAATCAAAAAAATAATTTCACCTTCATTCCACTATCAAGTAAAGATGACTGACCTTGCAGTTACATCCCCCCTTCTTCCTCTCTTTTCTTTTACTGAAGATAAATATATAATATCTTCAGATTAAAAGTAATAAACCTTTTAATGCAAAACTCTACAAAATGTATTACTTGTCTTAGTGATTATAAAGTCAACTAAGTCCTCTTGTTTCCTGTTCTTCAGCTTGTTAGAAGTGTTAGCTGACCACTTGAATGCTGAAATTGCTGCTGGAACTATTACTTCTAAGCAGGATGCAATGGATTATATCACCTGGACCTATTTCTTCCGTCGACTTATAATGAACCCAACGTGAGTATAAAATACAATTTAATCTAAAGATTACTTGAGAATAGAGTTGATCCAAAGGTGATACTGATGCTGTGGAGCCTGTAATACTTAGCAGTCTCCAATATAAGAGCATTACTGGCCCACACATGGGATAAAACTTGTGTGCACATTTGTTTAATATTTTTTTCCTCTAAATATAAATGCGTTTCTTGGCGGATAACTTTACAATTTAGTGACAACTATAAAATAGCCTTATTGAGAGGGATACATCAGCATCCCTAAAATAAAACTCCAGATTATCGCATTCCTTTAGGTATGGTATTTATAATGTATTACCTTTTTTTAGCTACCACACCGGTATGTTCTACCCAGTCTTCTACAGAAAATCTACTAAGACCTGGATTTTCTTAATAAATGAGAGAATAGCTATCAGCTGTTTCTCTGTGATAAAATTTACTTTCATTAGGGTATCCTGGTGAAACCATGTGTGCAATATTTTCAGTGATTGTTATCATCCTGCCTAGCTGCAGCTGGTATGCAGACCATTCTGAGCTCTTCCAGCAACATAGCCTGCCTTTGAACCACATTAGTTTGGGTGAACCGTGTGTTACCTATCATGTGATCATTCACCCACCAAAATGAAGAATTAGACATTTATAGCACTAAATGTTTATCTTGATGTCCTCTAGGGTAGTGTATTTCTGAAATCGTGTTAATGTCCATTGCATTTGGCTTAATTTTCTTTATTGGCAATTGCTGGTGGGGAGCCAGCAGGTGGTAAAAAATTTATTTCAATCTTTTTTTTATTGTTCATTACTTTAGAATTCCGCATCTAGTCTTATCAGCTCCCACAAAACAGAATTTCCATCTAATCTTCTTGAGAAATAAAAAAAGCAACATTAAAACTTTAAAGAAATTATATTTGATCCTCTGACTTCATAACTAAAAAAATAATGCATTTATTTGGAAGACTACATTTCCCTGAGAGTGGCAAACAGCTGAATTCTGGTTTTGTGCAGGTTAGATGTGGGTAAAGCTGTATTTATTTGTGCAACTTTGGAATTTACGCGTAGCCCTACATAGTACAACCAATGTTAAAAACTATTCCCCTGTAGACACTATTCTTCTTTACTATAAAAAATAGGTAATAGTATTTTTAAATGCCTTACTCTATAATTAATGTGCTGAAGTGATTGTGTGGGTTTGTCTTAGGCAAGTTTTGATCAGCTGATACTTGCGGTAGGTATTTAAGATGCAACATATAGCCCAGAGTATAGTACATAGAAATGTAATAATTCAAAGGCAAAGTGGGCAAACTACTCCAATATAAAAGTAGGTTCTAAATTAATTATAAGGTTGGCATGTTGACAGATAGTCATTTTTTCTCAGCAGTTTCATTAATGTGCAGTGTCACAGAAAGCTAAATCACAAGTTACCACAATACCAACTTGTAAGCAAAATTTCTGCTGTTCTGAGATGAGTAAGAGAAGAAAATGAGAAAAAAAAAACAACTAAAAAGCTCACTGTCCTATCCTAGCGAGATGCAGAGCCTTTGTAGTAAGAAATAAAAGGAGTAGATCTTAACTGGCCATGTCCCTAATAGCATATGAATTAATGTAGAAACTTATCATGAAACAGAATTCTGTCATTGGAACCCCACACGTTTGCACATGCAGTTTGGAACAGGCTGTAGTGTTTTATCCAGTATCTCATCCATACAGGATCCCAAGCATTCCTTCTTTACTCAGTCTTGAAGGGAGAAAAAAGAAGGATTTTGGTGACTATGTCAAAAAGGTCACTTCTAGATACCAAGTGCAAATTCAACAGTTGGACATGCTTTCAGTTGTTTGATGTGATAATACATTCTAATAAATTTTATCCAGTTACAAAAGTAGCCTGGTGGTAAAGTTCCTGGCCTTATATCTGTGCTATTGTCAGAACTCCTACAAGCCAAGCAGTTCCAGTGTGTTCAGTGATTGAATGAGATACATCAAAGGAAGACTGAAAAGGTTTATGAACAGAAGCCAGTGATAGTTGAAATAACTTTTAATAAATTGTGTGGATTTTTTTCAGATTACTGTGCCATGGAGAAGCATTTAAAAAGATTAATATTACCTAACAAGAAATGTTTGTGGCCTTAATAATCCAAAGCTTGTAGAATGTTTTGGTTTTTTTTTTCTCAAAAAAGTAGGTTGAATTTTGGTTTGAGTTGGTTAAAACAACACCTGCTCAGTTATGTGATATAGTGTTCTTTATTGTGTCCTGTCCTGATGCTATAATATTGGCTTGCTCTCCATGGTGATACAAGAACAATTTTCCAGCCGGCAGGTGATTGTACCTTAGTGGTGAATAAGTACTTCTTATATGCATGATTGGTAAATTGCCTTGGGATTCATTGGTATAAAATTCATTGCCTGGGATGCTGTAAATCCCCAAATAAATGGGCTTAGTTAATATGCAGAAAATTTATATTCTTGTTTGTCGCCAGTTTTAGCTACTGGTATATTAAAACAGCATAAACAAATCTAGAATCATTCTATTCCAATCCATTATCACAAAATGCCTTACTAAATACCTACCATTTAAGTAATGTAATCTGCATTTGTTGGGAGATGGAGATCAAAGTATCCATATACTTTTAAGTATCCAAGTTTCTTTTCAAACATGCACTGATTACAGAAATTTCTCCAAGACACTTGAGGTAGTTTTTTTAGACTTGTAATAAGGGCTTTCTGAATGGTGGTGTAAAAAATCTTTGCATGTTACAATACTTCTTTCTATCAAAACATTATTTGTCTGTTTGATTGATGAACTGATGTCTCTTGAAATCTGTGAAATTGGTTGAAACTATCAAGTTCAGAGGAGTAACTGACCTGCTCATTTGGGAGAGCAGAGTAGCTGAGTGCTGGTTTAGGTCGGAGGCATACTGACTAGTCAGGTGCATGTTGTTCAAGAGATGATGTGCAATTGAGAGGGGTGGTCCAAATAAAACTGTGTTTCAGCCTCAATAATCTCCTTCAAAATGCAATTATTTCTAAATGCTGAAGTTTTTTCAATGTGCATGTCCAGTTTAAACTTTTGTACAGCTTCAGTCAACTATTACGTGTTCTCCGCATACAGCTTCAGCTGATACTTTCTTAGTCAACTGCATACAAAACAGATCAGCAACATGCCCTGTTCTTTGAAAAGGGCTATTTTGAGAGGCTTGTCTGCCTCCTTTCCTTGGCTGAAATTCATTGACTATTTCATTCTTTTACCCTTTTAAAAGATTGTCATCTGCAACTTTCTACAAAAGAGCAATGGCTATGGGAAACATTTTCTGTAAATCACGTTATGATATCTTCCAGATACATGTGCAGTAAAGAGAAATAGAAATTTACAACATATGTAAAGTTAAGCAGAGTCAGCTTTCATTTGGAAAAGTTAAGTTTTAGATATTCTGAGAGGAACACACATCATTGTTAAAATGTGTGTGTTTTTTATATATTTGTAAATATATATGGGTGTGTATTTACACACTTATAAAATCTGAAAACTCATTATGGGTGATTCACTTTATGTCAGTATTATAAATAATGGAGAGAAAGAATGATGTAGCATAAATTACAATTAAATGATCTCAGACTGATAGTCTTATCATACACATATTTTACTGTAAATTTCCTTTTCTCTATATGATTAGCTGAGTATGTCTAATAATATGTGAATAAAACATCTGTATAAAAATTATCATTCTGTTACAGCATAGTTTCCAGTATGGAGGTGACAGCTAATACCAGCCAGTCAGGATGGAATGATATGTATTTCAGTAATGGAATCAGTTATGCATCATTCTGTTGCTAGGTTCAGAATTATATAAGAAGAGAGAATTACTGAAGAAAGTTAAATTAACTAAGATTGAAAGACAAAATGGAAAAATTTGGCAATAGCTACTGAGAATAGGAACTAAGAAGCTTCAGGTGTGTTACACTGCAGTAGTTACCAGTATCCATATTTTAGCTCTTAAACTGATATTTCTCAGGTTGGTTTCTTTCTTTTACAGTCTCGTTCAGATCTGTGAGCATAAATACATAGTTCATAAATAACAGCTGTAGGCATTGTTATGAATTTCATAACAGCTTGTTCTTTTAAATTGTTTGGGTCACAATGATGTGACAAGTACAGAAATGTAGTTCATGGTATGTTTTTACCAAACTATTCACATGAATAGTTTGTCGGATTCTGTCAGACTGGGAAGCCCCAGGCTACTGAGTGAGGCACCTCCTGTTGCCCAGTCAGCAGCTGTCTGAGGTGAGAATGGAAAGCTGAAGGCCTTGTGTCTCCTCATTCAGAAAGCAAATTCAGGTAATTCTCTTCCTGCTCTTGGGTGTGACCTACTTGTACAATTATCTTTTGGAATATATCATAGGGAAAAAAATGTATAATCAGTATATAAGCAAACTTATCAGTGCCGATTGTCTTTGATGTTTTATATGCCCATTTTGTGATGTAAACTTTCTTGTGTTTTAATTAGAATATTTTAATTAGAAGCTCTGATGTGGAGTAAAAATCTTACTGAAGTCAGAGAAACTGGACTTCGTTTTATCTTCTTAAATAACTACAATATACTACTAAAGATAGCAGCCTATCTATTTCTCATACCTGGTGTAAGCGAATAT
This sequence comes from Upupa epops, assembly GCA_013397515.1. NCBI lineage: Eukaryota > Metazoa > Chordata > Aves > Bucerotiformes > Upupidae > Upupa > Upupa epops. The sequence goes on along the minus strand of VZRI01011214.1, from coordinate 247,829 downwards.
ATGAATACAAGAAGATGTAAATAAAATATCTGTAGAAATTACTGTCTGCACCATTTGTGTGTGCTGCAGTGCATACATGTCACAGACTCCAGAAAGGCCAGACATGAACCCCAAAGTCCAGACTCTAGAAAACCTTTCTCCAGAATCAGTCAGTGATGCCTTAAGAACCAAAGTGAGGTGGTACATTTGTCTCAGTTTTCTGGCTATGAAGATCCATCAGTTGTGCCGTATAATTACTGCCATTTCCATGGTGCCATTTGAAGACAGCAGCTGCAGGAGACCACAAGCTGGTTAAAGCAAACACAGCTGATGACTGCAGTAGAGCGATTTGAAAAATTACTATCTTTGCCTAGCCCCCCCACACACACACTTGTTCATAATAAAATTCTACAAAAACTCCAGAAACAGACTTTCTTGCTATCAAGTGAATGCTGTAGATGAATCTTTTTTTTTCCCTGTATTTATTTCAAAAGGCCTTCTGGCTAGCAAGTTTTTTGTTTTAATATTTTTGACTGACTCTGCCACATTTTCATTATGTGTGTCACTATTACTACCGTATAATCTGAACATAAAAAACATGGTGCTGTAACAAATTACTTCACAGCATTGACAGTTATAGCAGGACCATTTCAAGCCTGATGAAAAATTTCCCAGAGAGATCTCAGGTTAGGTTTACATAAGCTAAACAGGAAATGATTGCCACCATTCACATTAAATCCTAAATGTTTTGTGTAACTTCATCTACATTTTATGATCCTGCACGTCTCTGTCTCTCTCATCTGATGAAATTCCACACTTCCTTAGATTAGAGAAGTAAGTTCATGTTTCACCGTTTGTTGTTCTTGCTAACCTCTACAAGGTTTGGGATTTTAAATACATTTTTTAAAAGTTCCTTCAGTTTTGATTGTTTAAATTCTACATACTTTGTAAATTTTTATGATACCTAGGGGTTTGTTATTGCTTTTTTCCCAATGGACTACTAATGGAAGTTAGCCTGTCTAGCCCATGTGCTAGATGCTGTTAGGATAAAACTGCCTTTGACTTTCACACCTCTCAGGGGACGAGTAATTGTTGTGTTCAAACAGCCTGTAATTGTGATCCCGCTGCCTTTCTCAGAACGCTTCTGGCTATTAGAATCATTAAACAACTCAGCACCTGTTAACAGCATTGTAAATATTCAACCCTGCTTGTGTGCAGGTTGAGTCCAATATAGGAGAAGGCTTACAGAGCCCAGCCTCATAAATTAGAGCTTCTGACAAGTCAATTATTGTGAAACTGGGCTTCACAGTGAAATAAATGAAATGGTGTGCTGATAAAAAGGTAGGCTGTCTGTTTATAGCAGAGAGGAAATAATGACTAGATGATTCAATGCAGTGAGCATGAAACTGCATTGTTTTTATTCTTTATCTGTAATTAAATAGTTAGGTAATACAGCCTCATGGAGGAACTCACATACAGTGCAGTTTTTATACTCGGATCATACCAACATGCCAAATTCAACTTGCATTTGTGCCAGCACATTCTAAATACTGTCTAATGTCATACTGTACTTCCACTAATAATTTTAAGTCTTTCTAGATGAATGGTTTTGCTTTTTATTAGGGGTAAATGTGCTGAGTGACCAAGAAGCTCCTGTGGGTGCGCTCAAAATTATATTTACCACATTACAGATGGTAGTTAAAACACACTGATACCACTTCACTCAAGATTACAAACTATTTAAGGTTTTTCTTGATATTGTTTTCTCTGCACAAGGAAGCTAGGGGTGTACTCCTCTGGACAAAAAAAACAAACCATCAAAACTCAGCAATTGTAAAGCCCACATCATTTTTAAAAGGTATTACAATGTCTTTTATTGTTAATTCAATGTGAAATGCTGCAAATTAGCCAGAGATAAAATGTGTTTATCTCTTTATGCAGAGATAAAAACAGATAAAATCTGTTTGAATTAGTATCTTAAAATGCAGTCTCAAAAAATATTTCAAAGTATTTTCTGTATCTCTTCCTTTGTTTTACTGCTATTCATCATGAGTGTTTTGGCACTGCAAATAGCAGTGCTGAAGTGATATACCAAAAGTCTGAATACCGTGACAATAGAGTGCTTTAATTATAGTGATTTCAGTAGAGTTATATTCAATTTGAAGAAAAATACTAATGAACCATTATTAGTTTAGCTGTATAAAATAGAAAATCTTTTCACATCCTTAAACCATTATGTAGTTAGTTTTCTCAGTTATTTTCAGAAAGTGAACAAAATGTTACAAACCATTTTCCACTAGTAATCAGAATCTAAAGTTGTTCAGATTGGCAGTTAGAAGTGTAGATGGAAATACTGACTACTTTTTGTCATTTCTATATTCAGTGCATTTTAAAAAAGAACTCATGAAAACTAAGTTGCATTGAAAACAGTATTAAGGTACCTTTGCTACAAATAAGTTTTCACTGCATAATGCTGATAATGTGTGAATCTAAAACTATTTAGTCAATATCAATATTTTGTTTGTTTGGCTTTGGTTTTGGCCAATAGCTGTGTTTTAAATATTTGAGATCATGAACCCATATAACCTCTCACAGAGTTGGTACTCCACTGCCATTTTGTCTAACATACCTGACTGTTTCCTTCTGTAATAAGAAATACTTTTTTTCTTATGGTAGCAGTGTTTTATTCCGGTTTTACCCAGTTATAAGCAAACACTCAAAACATCAGAGAATTAACACCATCATTTAAGACTAACAAGGGAAAAAAGATCTGAAAGTGGCTGTACTGCTATGTAGCATGCAGGCTTCTTTCAGTTACGTTATTGCTATTAAAATAGCTAAATGTTAAAAACTGTTTACAAAACTAATAATACAAATGAGATAGATATATCTGTTAATAAAACAGACATAGAAGGATGCTTGCAGTATATAATAATAGAATTTCATCCTAGGAAATTTGCTGAAAGCAGCATTGCAGCAAATTAAATAGACATTAAATCAGAGAATGGGATTCATCTGCCCAAATACGGCATCGACAACTGAAATGATTGTCTAAAATTTCCCTTTTTGTAGTGAGGGATAACATTTTACCTCAACCTAAAAACAATACATAGAATACTTCAGAAGAATAGCATTCTGCAAACACACATTTCTCTCCATTGTCAGTAAAGGGTCTGGCTGAAACTGTGAAATCAGGTAAAATGGCTCTCAGCACACTGCTTTGCAGCCTGTTGTTCACCTGCACCTGAAAATAACCTACTCTCTGTTACAGCATGTGTTTTTGTCTCCTGTGGGGATGCTGAGTACTTTATTACATTAGGAAATCATAGTAAAGCAGCTAGTATGAACAAAGGAACATCTCTGATTGTTGCACCAATCTCAGAAGTCTGTTTGTGTGACAGTATTTTACAGAATTAAATGAGCAGCGACAACCTTTTTACTGTGCTTTTTAACATTCCCATAAATCATGATATTTTTGTGTGTTTGAATTCCACTTGGAAATGACATGACTTAATTGCCTTGCTTAAATTTGGATTTTTTCACTTTGTGAGCAAGCTCATGGGTTTTTTTACTGCTGATTGAACGCAATGGTTACTTTCTTTTGGCCTGTTTGTTGAACCTAGAATCTTAATAGTTCTTACTACATTTTATATGGAGGCTTTTAGGTAAAAGCTCTCCCTGAAACTACGTTGGTTTGTAAAAGAATCTTGTAATGCAGTTTAAGTTCTACATGTAAGGAGTGTAAACTTTATTCACTGGGTCTTTTTCTATGCTGACATTAACGTTATGTTTTGTCACATAACGTTATAACGTTTGTAACGTTTTTCCTACATACAGATAAGTAAGAGCCATTGTGACTGTATATAGTTTGTCTAAACAATTTTACCTGAAAATGAACTTGTGAAGTAATCACAATGATAAATATCTTATTTTGGGGTTTTGTTTAGCAATTTAAACTTTGAGAATAAAATTACATGGAAATACAACAACACACACCAGTATTCAGATTGGTGTAATGGTACTTTCTCAAGAGATGCCAATAGTTTTTATTTTACTTTTTACTTTCAGAGTTCCAGGACATAAGAACAGTTGCTGTCTTTGATGGATTTTCTTCCTTTCTTTGAAGTTAAAATACTGTTGTTTGTGTTCTCTTTCATACTTACATACTCAGGAAAACAAACTTATGCAACCAGTGATATTTTCCCACTAACAAAATATAGCCAGTCCAATTCTGGTTTTATCAAACTTTTTATTAATAGATAAATCACCATCTTTGCCTATGCACATGCTTGTATTGTATTGGTTATTCCCCCGTGCCATTTAAGAATCATTCATTTCTTGTTAGACTATATAAGGGAATAGTTCTGGTTTTTTAATTGTGGATAATTGCTGTTCCAAGTATGTGTGTGTTGTAACAGCCTTATAAGTTTCCCTATAAAAAGTTATTGTTAAAAATCTTCAGTGTGTAAAAAAATATTAATGTAATGCATCTGGTTTCAATTTATCTAGTTACTATAACTTGGATGATGTGAGCCATGACACCATGAATAAGTACCTCTCTAGCCTTGTTGAGAAATCTCTGTTTGATTTGGAATGCTCCTACTGTATTGAAATTGGAGAGGTAAGACTGATCTATGCCTGGCAATATTCAATATGATATATGCTTATAAAGTTGGCAGCAGCAAGATACATGCTTCTGATTGGAGATGTTATACTTTTATACTTATGTTTACTATAGCTATTTGTAAAGCTGTACTTAATTTGGGTTCCAGCTAAATTAGGTGTCTAAATAATTTTTGCTGTAGTCTCTTTTAAAGAATTCTTAAAAGATTTTAGTTTTGTAGGAACCACATATATTGAACCTTGGTGAAACTCTGTATATTTGATTCTGCTAACAGGACAACCGCAGCATTGAACCTCTCACATATGGTCGCATTGCTTCATATTACTATTTGAAGCATCCAACTATTGGCATGTTCAAAGATCAGTTGAAACCTGAAAGCAGCATTGAAGAATTGCTCTTAATTCTCACAGTAAGTGCTATTTTCTTTATAACTTAATGAGTCTTGAAGACACAAGTATATGAAAGAACACCCCAAAATTAAGGCAACCCTTTTTTCCCTGATCTGTAGTTTCATTTCTTGTTGTGACTAATAAACCGTAATCATTTGTGATGTTTTCAGTGTTTGCTCTAATCAGCACATTAAAATTATTCTGCACACCTAATTCTCATACTTTGCTTTGTAATTTTCAGGATCCATACCAATCTGATATCTGTGATTTGCTAAGTTACCTGTAATACTAAAATACCAGAATAACTGCATATCAACAGCTTAAATCTGCAGCAGGGTCATCACTTTGCACTGGAACAATCCGGAAAATAGATCAGCTTTAAGAAATGGGGAGACCTGGGGAAGACCCGGTACCTAAAATGCCTTCTTTTCCTTATCCCAGGCACCTCACAATCCCTGAGGTCATAACCTGTGATAATGCCAGCTCATATGTGTAGTCTAGGGACTATTCAGTAGAGAAGTACAATACAAGGCAAGAGATTTTGGCATAAAATCTGTGGACGTGCTTTACAAAAAGGCAAGATAGTATTATATTATCATCATAAAGACTGGGTTTTCCTTTTTAAGCACTCAGGTAGTTATAGGTACAAAATCTTGTATTTCAGAATGGTATCACTCCACTTGTGCACACGTACTTGAAAACAAGTAGAGCCTGGATGTTATCCAAGAAAACATGTGCCCATTTCTGATTGTACTCTCTGTAATATTAAGAACAACTTGCAAGTCACCCAAATTCTTTAATATTCTGATACCTAAGTGTTAACTTCAAAATCTAGAGGCTTATCATACAGCATTTGTGTTCATTACTTTTATATTCATTCTTGTTTTGACATGCTGCCAAAATGTCTCAGGGGAGAAATAGAAGAAGAAAAATACAAATAGTGATCTTCAACAATTTACATCTCGATAAAACCTGATCAGCTCTTTATCACAGTAGAAAAGCCAAGTTTGTCATGCAGAGACTTTCCTTCTGGTAAATTTAACTTGCCTGCTGCAAACAATCAGAATGCTCCAGCTCAGAAATAAAGGCCACAGTAATCTTCTCTAATGAAAAATATTAGACAGCCTAAATAGGGGAATTGCTATCACTGACCCTGCAGGATCTGTTGTTCTGTTGTCAGAAAATATTGCAAATGCTATGAAATTTAATTCACTGTAATTGTCTCAATTCAAAATCATAATCAACCACAATTCCGTTATATACTATATGTGAAATATTTGAAATTTTAAAAATAAACATCTACTAGTGAACAGAAGTTAGTTAATATAATGCTGAGTATTCAAGGTGAGAACCTTACCCCATCTGCTGTCTTTTCAAAATCTCTTATTCCTAGAGAAATTTTTCTCTACCTAGCAGCTTAAAAACATTTTTACAGACCAATTTGGACTGGAAAAGTTTGAGAATAGCATTAGCTATATGACATGCCTATGATGGGGGCATGTCAGGACACTGCCTAAGCTAGAGAAACATAGGGAAGAATCCAAACTTGGTGCAGGCTCCTCATCTATTTAAACCTTTTGTGTCCATGAAGTGCAAAGGTAAATGACAAATATTTCAATTGTAGATGAAGCTTATGACCCTCTATTTACAAATTTTAAATTCATTACCCTTACTATAGTTCTAATATTTTTTTCCTGAAAATATATTCTTGGAATTTTTCTATTCGCAGTCTTAAGAAGAATAAGACTAAAAATGAAATTGGTTATGGATTAGAATATGCCACATGTAAATCTAAAAGGTGAAAAGGATGTATGAATGCTGCATGCCGTTATAGCTCACAATTTTTCCTTTTTATGCAGATGTTGGTTTTAATAATTACTAGAGGAGTTATCATTCTGTCTTGTTGAAGGTGTAAATTGAATAGGGTTTTTCAATATGATGTGGTGTTGAAAAGAAATGACATTTCAACAGAGTTAATGCCAAAGGTTGTCTTTTTTCCCCCCTAAACACTGTGAATTAATGAGTTTTATAATTATGGTGGTTGTTTCACACCTCTATTGTTAACCAATGACATTACATCTGCCTTGCTCCATTGGTGCCCTCCTCCTTCTTATTGAAGCATTTAGCAGTTTTGGCCATGGGGAATTACATGGCATGGGGTAAGTAGTCTAATTAGACATAAGTGAAACTCCCAAAGGAAAAGGATATTTAAAAAGTCATTTGAAGAATCTCTTAATGAAGCTGTGACTGAAAGCTGTAGCTGTAGTTCAAAAAGGCCTGTTATTGTTGCAAAACGTACTTATAACAGTGATTATGTTGCCGATAACTCAGTTTTAAAGTTTTGAGTTTTGGACTATGGTTACTTAAGAAAAACGGTCCAAAGCCTTTCTCAACTGCAGTTGTGGGATTTTGTCACACGTGGATCTTATATTTTTTTTGTTGTTGGCATTGTTCTTAATCTTGCAAATCTTTAGACATTTATAAGTTGTCTGATGGGTATAAGGAAAGCAAAAGTATACAACTGTAACAAATAAAGTATTGATGTTTTGGGTTATAAATAATATTTTGCCAAATCGTTGGTGGGCAGCTTGAAAAGGAGCAAAAATTTGTTTGAAACAAAACCAGGAAAAAAGCAAAGTTTCATTCAAGATTTCCAAAATGTATGATCATATCAAGAGATTACATCTAAGTTTGATTAAGGAATTTTGAGTTTGAGTGATATTTTGCCAAGCTGTTGTAAGTGTTCACAATTCAGGATTATTCACCGATGATTTATCCAAGAATCTTTGAAACTCACATGAAAATGTAGTTTTGAATAATTCTGTTTGTAGTACTAATGTGTCTCAAAACAGTCACTTGCTAAGAGTTGTTTCCATTTAGTAGTCAAGACCACTCATAGTCTACTCTGCTTTTCTATCTCTTCTTTTTATTTTATCTTTCCATTTGGTTGTCTGCCAGAATTTTGGAAGATAGAGTGAATTTTTTTCTGTATGGTTTAGGGGTTGAAATATCCGTGACATGTACAGTAACAAGCCACATGGGAACAACCCCACAGTCTTGTTGGAAATATACAGGGATAAGTGATACAAATAAGTGGAGTACAGTCTCCTCACGCTTCATGTTCTCCTCTCAGTAAATCTGTGCTTGAGATGTTTAATCCATCTCGGGTTTGCAGTTAGCAGGCAAAGTTCAGATTCTGTTAGTTTTGTAACTGACTTGCACTAGTGGGCCTGTCATTTTTCTGAGAGAAAACGTTTGATGTTTTTCCAGAGTTTTCTTTAAAACTTTCCTAACGTGCTTCAGACAGTAGTACCTCAAATGAGCTTAATCACTGTTGAGTTATGGTACTTCTTGCATTAAGTATTATTGATGAAGAAGTGGTCATGAATTATCACTGACAGGCTGGATTTCCCTGAGGAACTTAAAGACTGTTTCCTTTCATTCTCAAACTTAGGTGCAGAGATTAGAAGGGGGCTCTGGGTGAAAAACAGTGAGAGAAACTTTGGGATAATTTTTATCATTTTCTGTACTAAATCAGCAGTCACCACAAATCTTTTTAAAATCAAATGGATGTTTGTAGTACTTTAAGGAAAGGAGGTCTGTCTTGATGGTTTATCATAACTGTGAGGGTGAGATCCGCTAGCTTAATGATTTTTGGTGATCTGTTACTAATCTTATCTGGTTAATCTCATTTACAGAGAAGGAGGAATTAATATTACAAAAATTATGTTAGAGAACAAGATAATGTAAGCTGTTTTGTGTAGTATCCTCTCTGAAAAGCATAGCAGGCACATAGCTTTTGACTTTTTTAATGTATTGTAAAACTGCTTTTCTGTTCTGTGAGCCTTTTCAGAAAAAAAAATAGATCAGTCTTCCTAAGTTGGTAATTTTCTAGTTTAAATTTACATTTAATTTACAAGTAAACAAAGATGATGTGATGATTTTCTTCAATGTATATTTTGTGTGACCCCTATAACAGGGAAATCTGTTATATACCATTAAATCTTTTCTTCACAATAAATCCATACCTAGGAATGGTCAATGCATAAATGTCACCCTAAACATAGGCATTTAGTTAATTTTTATACATCTTATATTCACATAGAATGCATAAAATGTCTTGATTTTTCTCTATTCCCAGTAGATGGAGCAGTTTTTAATGTTGCTGTTGTACTTGAATATAGTAATTCTTTTCTAACATCCTGACACAGTTATTTCATATTTTTATTTTTCCTAATTATTGCTTGATTTTTAATTTGAAAGCATTGTATGCTGCCCACCTTTCCTGAAAAGCACAGTCAGTTGGTAATTGAGACACCAGTGCCCACCACTGACAGCTAACTAAACATGGCATAAGTCTCCTGTTTTTATGGCATCAGTAAGAAATAATGACATCCAAAACAAGAACACATATAACCTTCCCATCTCCAATACACATGGCTTTCTAATCTCTGATTAACAGATTGGCTTTTTTATTCCCCTGTAGTCTTCTTACTCAATTGCTGTCATTGCTTGGTTGTTTTAAAAACTGGAATCAATCTTTAGGAAAGTTAAAATAAAACCTATTTTAGAATAATAGAATCATTAAGGTTAGAAAAGATCTTTAAGTCCAGCTGTCCATCCTACAACACCTAACCACTCAAGCCGGGTCATAAGGCGGGAGCCATGATATGAAATAATGTAGCAGCCTTATTTTTTTTCTCTGTTTTTTTGTTTTGTTTTGGTTTGTTTTTTTTTAAATTTGAATTGCAGTTCAGCATCCAAGGCCAAAACCTGTTAACATGTATATAGCTATGGTAGTGGCAATCACTAGCCTCAGGCTGTATCACACGAAACAGCTGTTCATAACTATTTTTTCCAGAAAAATGAGGAAATACGGGTTTTTAACAGGAGCTGCAGTTGTAGTAGTAGCAGCAAACAGTTGTGTATCCCAATGAAACCTGTTTTGATGAGCTAGGAAACCCTTATTCTTGTATCTGCTAGGGCAGGTAGAAATACTGATACTCTTTGCCTAGTGATCTTTGGCTGCTATCTGTGGCAAATTGGTGCTTGCCCTTGACATGCGCTAGAAGAGCAAGTTCAGTAATAAAAAGCTTGATGTAGCTGACTGCTTAAAGATGCAGATAATTCAACTGCACACCAGTCATGTGTTTATTTTTTGTTTTTTAGCAAAAAGTCTTCCTTATCACTTGGCATTGAGATTCGTAGCTATTGTCATTATGAAAGATTCAAACTGTGCTTAGTTGTGTGCAGACAATACTTTGTGAAATATTCATATTGAAAAGGACATGGCTATTTTTTCAGCAGTCATGTCGTGTGCTTCTCTTTTCAAATACACAGATGATTCGTTGAAACAAAAGTATAGTTCTGTGTCTTTATTAAAGTAAGGTGGAACATTTTATAATATGCAGTGCTGATTGATAAATGGTTATGGGTTCTCATGCACCGGGTACTCCAAAAAAGCAAGTCAGCACAATTTCTGCTTTGTGCCTCTCACTTTGTAATTAAAGTGCAATAAGCAAATTTAGTCCCTCTGCAGCCTGCAGTTCTTCGTGGTTTCTAGATAGCCTTTGCTTTTGATGGAATTATATTATTATATAATTATATTATATTATAAGTTATAGCTGTTATAATTGTATTGATGATTAATTTGTTTTCACAGAATTCAGTTCACTTAGTGACACCAGCTCAGCCTTACTGACTGCACAGGTACATTTTTCTCTGTCAGCAAAGAAGCTATTGGTCAGACATGTTAAGCTGCTAAGAAAGGGGGTAGCATTTTTTAGCCTGTTCTCTGGTTGAAACAGAAATTTCAGGATAAAGTTTGGTTTGGCTGAAATAATTTCATCACTTAGGATGGATATCCAGCATATATTGTTCCTTTAGCTTGGCAGGGTTGTTTTTAAAAGGGGCACAAGAGGATTACTGAACGGTCCTTAATGATGTATCTGGCATTTGTATTTTCGTGTTTGCGTTTCGATTCTTTCTTTGTCTCATTCTTTCCTTTTTTTGTTTTCCTGGTGGAACATTGAGAAGATTGAATTTTATTTTAAATGTGGATCATCAGGCACTCTCATTATTTGCCTAGTTTCACAGTTACTTAGGTCAAACATGCTATCTGTGATATTAGAAGAAATAGCAAAGGGATTTTTGCTACCAAAAGGCTAATCATTTGTTTAGCAAGTGAAAAGCTTTATTTATTTGTTGTACATTTGCACAGTAAGCTTGCTTTTAAAAAACAGACAGTAGCGTATTTTCTTCACTTTTGCAGCTTAATATGGACTGGTCGTGCAGCTAAATACTGGAATTGTTCTGAAAACTGTCAAGTTATGCACTTTCCTAAAGTAATTTTATCTGGGATAATGCTCAAATACAGCTTTCCTTAATTTATAGTAGATCATTGTCCTATCTCCCGTGACAGGGTTAAATCAGACATCACCAGTTTGATTGAGTTGCCCACATGCCCATTTTCCATTGCTTTCTGTCTTCCAGTGGAAAAGATTCATTACATTATTCTAACTACTAGTTTTCAGAAAGAGAATATATTTCAAATCTGTTCCGCTCACCTCTGAGGGTGAGAACCTGGCTAAAATCTGTCTCACAACAGGTTTGTTAAATCCTTCTCCTCTCAGGGTGAAGGCATGCTACTATGTTAGCTTACACTTACTTAGTGTGTGTATGCATGTCTACCAAAAATACTTGTAACTACAACTGATGCAAGCAATAATAAGAAATTTTATCTTAAACATATTAAATCATTCAGTGCCAAAATATCTGTAGCTTAATGACGTTATTTCCAACTGATTTATCATTTGCTTAAGGAAGCAAGCAAATGTAAACAACACAAGGTGTAGATAATAGATTTTTTCTTTTGTATATGATAGTCTTAATATTTACTATATGCAGTCATATAAGATGCTGATTTTTAATACTTCTTTAGCTATAAGAATGTGTGTTTGCTTTCTCCTGATTCACACAGAACAGATGGATGCTTGACTGCCTGCTAATCCACAGCTGGAATGGTTTCAGCGGTTTCCACGTTGCTGGGTTAGAGTGGCTTTTCTAGTGGACTGAGAGGGCAGCAAGAGGGGGATATCATTATTCATCAGTATCCCAGTGGGATTGCTGCCAGCAGAGATTAATTTTTTCTGTTATGCTTGTAAAACAAGCTCAGGTGGAGTCTCTAATCCTCAGGGCACGGGTGGCAGATCAAGGAAGATGCTACAAAGCTAGTTAATTTTCAGATTCTAGGGGAAACAGAAGCTCTGTTAGATGTATAAATACATGATTGCAAATTTAAGTAGCTCAAATCCAAATGGGATCTTCCTAGACATCTGGTACTGAAAATCTCTGTTTTCTTTGTTTCCTCAAAGAAGTTCTTAAAACTTAAACAGAGGCAATATATCTGGAACTCTCTTAATCATCAGTTATCTTTTCATTGGATTTTTTTTTTAGTATAGCTCTTAACAGTGCCATTAGTTGAATACCTTTATTTACAGGCAGAAAAGACATGGTACAAGTCTGTGTAGGAGCACTGAGTTTACAGTATTCTCACACATTTCTTTGTAGTGAACATTACTAAGAAAAATTATGTCTTGCCACTCAGAACAGGTTAGAGCCATCCTAGTAATGCTTGACATGTTCCATTCAGGTAATGAGTGTTCTGTTAAGGTCAGCTGTGGTACGAGGGCATTTTTGCAAAGTTACTCACTGTATCAGACCTGTAGTCATTCATGACAGAAGAGTTTGATAGAAACTTCCTGAAATGAAGCACACCAGAAAGCTGACAGATTGTCTGTTTAATTAACTAAATATTTTTCTTTTTTGCCAACTTTTTCTGTGGTCCGTGATTAACTGTCTTCACACACATACACACACACACCCCCCCACACACCCCGTCCTGAAATGATCAGTGGTTTCCATCACTGGATTACCTTGTACCTCTTGAATTCCTTAAATCATTGGGTCAGATTTTTAAGCAATGTTAATCCACATAGTTACACTGAAATTAGTGGACATGTGCCAGTTTTATCAGCAGGGAACTACCCTTATTGAGATTTCCTTGCAGCAGCTGTCACTTCCTCTTCCAGTTGTGTTTTTTTGTTATTATATTAAGCTATTTTCAATTAAAAGTGCTCAGAATGAGGCCAGTAGCACTGGCTAACTGAAAAGACATTGTGCTTGTAGGCACCTTCCAAGTTTCCCATATAATCCTGACAGTTTATATTGTTCTTTTATTATTCTGGGCTTGAGCCTCTCTCGAGCAGAAGCTGCTAGTCATTTCACCACATGATGACAGGTATTCATGCCTGCAAACTTTTTATTCCTTTTTGTCTCTGGTCACATGGTAGTCTCGATCCAGAATTTAATCCAGTGCAAAAATGCATCAGTGTGCATTTGTGGCTCCCCACTAGGGGAGCTGCCACAGGTCAGCAGATCTGAAATCCTATTTTCAATACACAGAGCTGTTAGAGTCTGCCATGAACATATACAGTATGTATGGACCCCATTTCACATTAAGAATTAGTAGTGCTTTCTCCTCTCTCCATGCGGAGTAGCATTAACTTAATGCAGAGATCTGTTAACTTCTCCCCAAGTCTGGAAGATCCCACTGGAGGATCAAAGCCAAAGATGCAAAATGACTGATAGGTTTCCCAGGGAGAGCTGTGTGCCAGGATTTGCTATTACAATTTTTATTGCTATCATCATCTCAGTCAGTAGTAGAGCCAGCTGATTCAGCCAAGCTCAGCCTCAAACTGCAGACAAATGTCCAAATGGAACTGAAGTATGATTTCCCATGACAGTCAGACTTCTGAACGTATACTGAGAGATATTTTCCCGGTTTTGTGTTATCACATTCCTGAGCTCATGTGTTGGAAAGTTTTCCTGTATTGGCACAATACGAATAGTTTCAGCAGAGCCAAAACAGTCAGTTTTAAATCTTTCCTATAACATGACTTGAGATTAAAGGGGAAGAAAGTTGTGGGTTCCTGCACCATCTAGGTATTAAGGTTTATTTTTTTTTATATGAGTGATGATAATGCATTCAGAATATATAGGTTCAAAGTGTTCTTATGGAAAGTGATAGAAAAAGCCAGGATCTTGGAGAAGTGAAAATCCCAAGTATACCATTTCCAGTGATAAAATGTAATAATTCTCTCACATCATTGTAATTCACATTATAAATAGAATGTATACCAATTCCATTTGTATTTATTTACTGTGGTCAAAGAAACTTACTGTGGGTGAATAATGTGTTTATCATACCAGTTCCAAATGTTTGCCCTTATGTTTGTCTTACTTTAGTCTTGTTTTGCATTGATTTTTACCTGAAACTGTGAAAGTGTTACAGGTTTACATTAAATCAATAATTTAAAACCTATGAGTGAACTAGAGCCACCTCTATGAAAGTTATACAGACATAATACTATGAATGTACCTATACATTTTTGGGAAAAATGAACATATTGTAAGAATGGATTTTATTAGAACAGGCCAGGAAATTATGATTGTGTTCATGAACTGTATGAAATATATATTGCAAGAGTTAGTACTTAAAATTATTAGTTTTTTCTTTTAATATGTGTTATAAAGTGTGTAATTTAAAAAGGCAGCTACGGTGAAACGGGTCCTGCAATTACATTACTTACCATTAAGAAAACCAGTTACAGTGATTGTATTATCTGTTACTGCTCACTAAAAACTAGCTTCTCTGATAAGCTCAAGAAACCCAAGGAAAAAAGGGGAAATCAACTTTCAAGTTAGTATAGAAGTTCTAAGAACACTTTTCCCATGTCAAATTGCTCTTATTTTACATAATCCTCCTTCTCACATGTGCTAACATGCTTGTGTTGTCTTTTAGCAACTCCATGCTGAAGCAGACGTCTGTAATTTTAACTTTGAGCTTTAGAAGCTCCCAGATCTGCCAGGTCATTCTCTGCTACTGGTAGCTAATATTGCTGACCTCCTGTTGCTCTATGTGCAGTGGCAAAGGTCTTTCAGACTCCTGACCTCTGGTCATCAGGAATGTCATCAGTAGTTTGTAGTTTGGATGTTTTAAGTAAGAGGTGAACTTGTGAAATCTAAACCCTTCAGGGTGTTTTTAAGTGATCACTCAACTGTTTCATTGCCCTAGCTTGTACTTTTTATGATGTCTGTAATTGTAAAATTTGTGGGTTTATCAGAGGCAGCTATTTAAAAGCAGAACTCAAAGACTTGTCTGTTTAAAGTGAGAAGTCTAATACAGTTACATGTGAGTCTCTGATCACTAATAAGAGAAATTCATAAGTATTGTAAGGACTTTTAATTTTTGTGTTCTTATAAACTATGTTTGAAGGTCCCGTTACTGAAAAGTGTTTATTTGAAATCCTGTTAAGAATTATTATTTCTTTAGGTAATGGATTTACGTATTTGCATGTTAGTGGGGTTTACAACTTTATCTCTTGAGCTTGTCATGCATGCTGTAGTAAGGTTTAAAGCTAGAGACAGAACCCAGGGTAGCCCAGCTTGATTATGTCACTACTACCTTGTTTATGAGTTAAAGTTACAATCTGAATTCTACACTACTTCTTTTATTTTTTTTCCCATTTGGACAAATAAACATGCATTAATCATTAATAATAAATTAAAAGTTAGTATTTGTTTCAAAAAGATACTTAGCAGCCCTCATCCCTCAGGTGTTGCTCCCCATCCTATGCATAACTCCTTTCGTCCTATCATTTTTGCAAAAGTAGAACATGGAGAGTACTTTGATGGAGTACTAGAAAAGTGACAAAATCATTTTCCTGTTACTGAAGCTGGACTGGGGAATTAGGGCATGCAGAGTCCCCAGTGGGAGGCACCAGTGCTGGAGGGGGAGTCCTTTTTCACAGCCAGGGACTGACACAGGACTTTGCTTTCTGCCTTTCCTCCCTGTCAGCCACAGGCTCTGGAAGGAAGGATGGAAAAGGCCCCATGGGAAAGGAACTGCACTGCAGCTTTGGCTGTAACGTGCTGGATGCCATTTGATTGCAATGCTACATACATGTTAAGTGTTCTATGATATTTGAAAACAAGGAGCTATGTAGAAATGCTCTCTGTTACAAATTACAGTATCAGGTAGTAAACATATTTTAATCTTACCCAACACTTTTGGCTTTCTCCTCTTGTATCATGTTAGCTACTCTTTCAAACATCTACAAAATTTCAGCCTGCTCTGTTCATTACTAGAGCCTGACAGGCTGCCCTAAAAGTCTGTAAGGTCACTTCTGCAAAATTTGTTTTAAAAGTGTATTTTCACATGTGTGAAACAGAGAGAGGACTTCCTGGTCTAAATGATGCTTGGTTGGGTTTTTGGTTTTTTTTTTTTGTCTGTAATATGAATCCTGAAAACATGCATTATTTATTCTTAAAACTTATAGCTAGTAATATATGTTTATAACTGTCTTTAACTGGGTTACCTTTTATATCCAAGATTTAAAAAAAAAAGACCCAAACATTTTAAACTTATGCCCCATAAATCTGAGATGAAAATATATACATTTATAGGCTACCAATAAACTCCTTAAAATAGAAATTTATAATTCAGTTACTAACACAGAGCAGTAATTTTAGCAAGTACTTAACCTAATTTCATTTTTCAATCTACTTTACTTTTTGGCTTGACCTGAAAAACAACTTTTAAGTATGCATTCAGTTTGGGCTTTGTTTCTTTTTTCATACAGAAATGTGCATTTGCCATCCTTCCACATGGCCACAAACTACTGGAGCTTTATGTAATTTAAACCAAGGTTTAAATGACTGTATTAGCTAAAAAAGTATCCTCCTCTTGTCTCCCTTTTTTTAAATTCTGGTAGTTACTTTTAGTACCAGTTTATTGCAAGATTCTTTAATACTTTAGCTTAACAACTGTTAATATTGGTATCAGATTTTCTAAGAATTCTTTTCCTTTGTTTCTCTCTACGTCAGAAGCTTGAAAGAGAGCAAAGCACATTGCACATTTACTGCAGTTGGTAATACAGGGTGTTTGAGTTCACTGTTGCTATACAAAAAAGGAACATACAGGCAGGCAGGCAATTCGAAGTTAGTTTCAATAGCAGCATTGCTAAAAAAGAGATTGCTGGTTGTGCTGTGGAATGTGAAAAACTATTTTTGGTTTGTTTTAGACCCTCATTGTTACAAATTAATCAACTGCTCTTTAAAGTCTAGAATTCATTAACTTTATAAGTTTTACTGTTCCCATGACTGAACTTAAAGTATTCAAGTTTGCTTTAGTTGCTCACCTTGATGCCATTTTTGTCTGTGCTGCACAAGTATCCTCTTCCCTCTTAAAAACAGATGGCAAGATACAGTTATCTGAGATTTGAAATATTTCAGCTGGTTTGCACATGATGTAAGTTTGTAGCTCAGCTCTCACTAGTAGTTTCAGTTTAACTTACACATTTTGCAGGTAGAAAGAACAATTTTTTTAAACCCTATGGGCACTGCAGAATGTTTGATACCTTATTTAAGTTTTAGTTCAGTCAGACTTCTCAAAGCTCATAGTACCAAACAACTGCAAAAGATATATTTTAAATGGGATGATTTGTTTACTTTTAGAACCATTCTAACAATTCAAATAAAGGATGATGGTAAACTGTATAGCTGGAACATGATATCAAGGGCAGGAAGAAAAATTATTTTGTGGTTTGTGTTATGCAGGAAGCAGAATTCAGTTATCAGAATGGCCCTTTTGCCTTGTAAAATTTAACTGTCAAGTTTATGCAAGTCTTCATATGACATGTCTCGCTGGCAAAGCAGGTTACTGCCTCCTGTATGATCCTGTACCACATACAGGTTGAAATGAAGGTTCAAGAGGGCTGTTACACCCTCAAAGTGATGCAGCAGTCTCTAATGCCCAAAAGAAGTAGTTATTGGGAAGTCCTTCACGGACCTATAGAAAAGAGACATGACTACCAAATGCATAATTGCAGAACCCATAGCTAAAATTCCTAATAATCTCTTGGTATACTTTGCTTAGCTGTGTAGGTGCTTGTAAACATGCTGTTTGGTCATGGTCTGAAGTAGTCCTGATTTAACAGGAGAAAAAGGTGAAGTGAAAAAGGCACAGCAGTGCATTGTGGTTTAATTATAAAGTCTGTATTAAGTTTCTTGACTTCAGAATGAAGATTAATGATTGATCTGTAATTTGATCTGGTTCCTCACCCATGGAAGTAAGAACAGTATTTTGGAGAAGATATATGCATATGTATAAAGCATATATATATATAAAAATACATACATAAATATATATATATATATCTCTTGTATATATTTTGTGTGGGGTAATTGAAGCTATAGCCTTAGCAGAACAGATTGAGATTCATAATGAAAAGGAAAACTAAAATGAAAAAATATTGAGTGAACAGCAGGGCTCATTTGAGGTGATTACAAAGGATGTTTCTTTATTCTGTCTTTTCTTGTGCAACCTGAACACAGTAGCAGGGGGTTACAAGCAGAGTTCATCACAGCATTGTCAATCACTGTCATTTAACATTTTGCAATGGAAGATGTCTTTATTCAAGGACAGCTGGGCAAATCAGAGAAACAGATTTGCAGTTAGTAGTCTGTCCAGCCTACACTAAGCAAACAAGGACAGGGCAGGCATACTGGCCTCTCACATAAAAATATAATGGACTCTGCTGACCTCAGTGCCCTCCATTCAGCTTCATTCTCAGTTGTATAAAAGCTTCACTACCCATTCTCAATTTCCTTTAATTACGTACATGATGCAGATAAGAAAATGAACCTCACTTACTTACAGTCAATGATCACAAACAGGAAATTAAGTAGGCAAGTTGTTTAAAATAAGCTGAGTGTTTTGGAGGTAAATAAAACATGTGCTGGGGAAGAATTAGGGAAAACACATTTTCAGGAGTACAAATCAGTCTGGAATGACTTGTCTGATCCTTCTTCTTTCTGCTACTTTAAACTGCAAAGCAAAACTGAGTAAAAAATCTCCTTGGTAAATATTCTTCAAAATATCTTTGAAGGAGAAGCCAGTTAAATGAAAAGAGTGAAGCAAACATGCAGCCTTCTATAGGGCTTAAAAAGATTGTGACCTCAGGTTCAGGGAATAAATGACCACAGTTTTCACAAGATATCTAGGAAAGACATCCAGGATTAAGCAGCAGTTGTCTTTAGTCAGTCTTCACTCCTAATTTTCAGTTGAGATATGAAATAAGTTAATGACAGTCTGATTTTCTTTCCAAATCTTAATTTGTCTAGTACGTAGATTCCTTTTTACACTTATATCATAGTTTAGGTCTAGTTTCATTTTGCCATTCAAGAAAATAGAAGAATGTTGTGTGGTCAGTTTTCAATAGGGAGAAAAATAGCTATATAACAAAAAGGTTAGGATAATAACAAGTGGATACGGTACTTTGCCAGTGAACTAGATAGTTCTCCTGTAAATATTTCAATAATACAGATTTTCAGGAAGTCAGACTGGAGATTGAAGACTAAAATGCATACTATTAACTTTGCAGTTTAAGAGGAAAAATTGAAAACATATTTTAAAAGAACCATAACAGGGCTATTTCAAACCAGTGCTTTCAATAGAAAGACAAAAGTAGAAACTTGGGCAACTGAAAATGTGAATTGTTGACTACTTTACAGCTAATCTTACAGTGTTTTTTGTGAGCCAACAGGGTTGGATATTTGTAGGTGGTCATATCAAATACCAAGTCCATCCAATGAATGTGTTTCTTTCATGGCTTTCATTTTGCTTTCTAATATTGAATTAAGCTATGTAGAATAGAAATTTAAACCAATCATTGTATGAATATTCATGAATATTTTTCTACCTATTTCTTTTCTTTTTTACTCTGAAGTTACTTACAATTATTTTATTTTTATTTTTTTTAGAATGCTGATGAGTACACAGATCTGCCTGTGAGACACAATGAAGATCAGATGAACAGTGAACTGGCAAAACATCTTCCAATTGAAGTCAATCCCCATTCATTTGACAGTTCACACACAAAAACACATCTTCTACTGCAAGCCCATTTTAGTCGTGCCATGCTGCCTTGTCCAGATTATGCAACTGACACAAAGACGGTGCTGGACCAAGCAATTAGAATATGTCAGGTATAGTAATGCAGTTCATTATGTAACTCTCATTATGCAAGAAGTTTTCTTGCAGTCTTGTGGAGAACTGGTTCAACTTTTCATTCATATGCAGTGGCTTTCTGTCTCTGGGTTGCAGAATGTTGTACGTAAGTCATCCTTGTAGACTCCTGTGCTAAACCCCACAAACATGTCTCCCATGAGTACTTCTATTTTTATAGCACCCAAAAGCACTGTACATCAAATGTGGTTTGAAATGTGAGTTGGGACAAGATACAGGGGTTTTCTCTATCTTAGGAAAAAAAACTTGTCTTCTTTTTCTCAGTTGTCACAAAAGCATGCTTCTAAACACAGATTTTACACACAGTCTGGAGGTTTGTGACTTCTGTGCTGCAGTCACAACCCACAGAAACTAAACTGACCGTGGACAAGATTGGTAACCAGTGATCAGATGCACAGCTGCATGCCTCAAAAGAATTTTAAACAGCAGTTTGAGTGTGGAATAGAGTGTTGCCATATCTGAAAAGCAGTTACATTTACAGCAAGAGTTCTGGTTAATGCAGAGAAGAGAACAGCTGCCCCTCTGATTCTGCCAGAAAGGACTAATATTCTGTAGAACTAGGTACAGACACACTCAGGTTCCTGAAGATCAGGTAGCCTTCAGCAAACTATGCTTCTTTTCTTCCTCAGTTGAGTAACTATAAAATAGGGGCAGTAATTCTTTCTGCCCACACTATTCTTTTCTGATTTTAATATCCTTAGTGATATGCGTGTCACCTATCAGAATAGGGCTTTGATCTTATCTGCAGCTTATTGGCAAGCTGGTAACTGCAGACATCGTCATGTCAAGTCTACCAGTTTGTAAAACGACTCTATGAGAGGTTGTTAATCAGTGCTCTAGACAGGCAAAATATCATGGGCAATTCAGTGTCCAGTGACTTGTGTGACTCTCAGCCTTATAATAGCAAACCCCACAAACTTATAATACTAATACTGAACAAAACAAAACTAGAATTAAGAAAAGGGAAGTAAAAAGCAAGCAACACCATGGATATTATTGCTACAAAGTCTTAAACTCAGCATCCAAGACTGCTGAATATGTTTCCTCCAGATATTTTCAAATCAATAAAAACACAGTGCTGAAATCTTCAATATATGAACAGTTATTCTCCATAATAATCACTTAGTAAGAGAGCATCGTCACTTACTCAAGAGATTTCATCTCTATTTCAAAGACATCACATACTTCAGGTTCATTTAGACATTTGTGGGATTAGCACTTGGGGAGGGTGATTACATGTTTTGAAAAAAATGTGAATGAAAGTTTCTTTGCAGTAATTGCTTTGCTCAATATTTATCCTGGTTTACTAAGAAATTATTTTTTATTCGTGTTACTGCACAGTAAATATTTTAGAAACAATAATCACTTAGAAAAGCAAACCATAAAGTATTCAACAGTTGTTTCCACCTAGAGTTCAGAAGAATGGTATTCCATACTGTGCCTAGGTGTTCTGGCCTGTGGTTAACTGCTGTATAATGTTACATGTACAATCATCTTTAAAAAAACCCAACAACTAATGTTCCTCTTTAAAAAAAAAAAGAGAGAAAACATGCAAGAATTTTGTATTTTGAAGTTGGCACATGGTTTACATCTCTTGGGAGAATATTTGTTCCATCTTATTAGTCACGCTTTCCAAATAGAGGTTAAAGTTCCCCAAATCTAAGCAATAGACAGGGTTACACTTTCAGTATGGGTTGTTACCTTTTTCCTTAGCACTGACCCGCTGATGAACTCTGGGTCAGCAGAGGTGGAAAAAAAGATGTTAGTTGTGAGAAAAGGCACTGAACCATAGAAGGATCCATTGATAAACGTATTCAGTGGGTGATGTTCTTTGTATGTGTGAACATGGGCTCCCACACTGCCAAAGGTAAAATTCAGCAGCAAGGAACTGGTTTTTGAGTTACATTGAACTTTTGTTTGTTTACTTACAAAGTACTTTAGCTGTTAAGATTACGTAGCAAACCTTCAAACTGTGACCCAAACATAAACCAGTATTTTTGCTGTTCGGTGACTTTCCCTACCACTGGTATTCTGTTGCAAGAAAGCAAGACTTACAACCACTTGTAAAAGCTCTTTGAATCTCTATGTACAGCAGGCCTCCATCGCAGGTGCCCTGCAGAGCATATTTGTTATCTGTAGCCATGGTACATAAGCAATCCTCTTTCCATCACACACTATTAAACTTGTCTACTTTTCTGTGCTTGGTTTCTTCCACATCCCACCTGTTGTCCTCCCTCTCATTCCTCCAGCATCTTCTGGGCCTTTTTGATTGCTGGTGGCTTTAGGCAGAGTAATGTTAATGGTCAGTCAGAAAACTATCTTTACAGCATCAGATAGATAAATACAGCTGATGGATTTCAGGTAGGATTCCACTCTTTTCTAATTAAATAAAAAATTTTGCAACCACTCTTAAATGAGTTGTCCTGACAAGTCATAGAGGTTTTGGTTCTGTGTTAGAATTGTATCAATCTGTACTCATGATAAAAGACAGAGTCATAAGCATTTAGGGTGATCTGAGGAGTCATGGTGCTGTTTCAATAGAAGAACATAGTAGTTAAAGTAGAATGTTAACAGTTGTCTGTGGAAAGAATGACCACTGAGGAATAGCCTAGACTGGAAGTGTCCCTGATGTGCAGTGAAAAGCTCAAGTCAAAAACTAACAAGTTTATTAACAGTGACAGGCTCTCACAGATAAAGTACAGAAGATTCCCATGACTCAAAAAAATCTGCCATGGCTTTCTGTGTGACCTTGGACAAGTAATTTAATTTTTATTTGACCATGTTACCTTTAACACAATTACAAAAGACAGCATACTCTCCTCAAGCTCTGTCTGCATTATTTTTACTGAGAAAATAAAGAGGCATCAGTAAGATGATGGTGAGCACTCCAGTAGCTGCTCAAAATCAAACACTTCTCCATTTCTTGCAGAAGAACATGAAAAAATAAAAATGCTAATGATTTTTTTTAATATTTTCATAAAATATAATTCTTATTTTAAACACAATACCCCACCTTTTTTCCTGTCTCTGATTTAAGAATATGTGAAACAGCTTAAATCTAATCTCTTTTTTACTTCTTTTGCCAAGCTTCATATTTTGTAACTGTATATCAGTGATCAGTTCTTACTCAGCTGTTCTATTGCCTATATTTGCATTAATTGAAACGGATAATTGAAGCAGTAATACTGTCATTTCCAGATTCATCATAGCAGTCTTTTCTTGGAAATAATGTGACAGTTGCTGGCTTTACATTAGGATTGGCCACAAGCCTCCACTTGTGGTATAATCATTGATAAAATATTTTAATATTGCCAGTAGTAGAACTGCCATGGAGCTCAGCCTTAACCTTTGAGAAGTGTTTACCTATGGATGTGTTAAATGCATCTCAGTAGGGTAGCTGTGCACTGAGAGAAGGTGGATACTAAATCAGGTTCCAAAGTGCACAAAAAGACTAGTTTGCACAGGAAACTTCCCGTCCATGAAACAAGGACCTTGTAACAACTGTTCTTGATGGCCTGCCTTCTCCCATCATGTTAGTCCTCCACAGAATCTAATTTTGACTGGAAAGAAAAAAACTCTCTGGGTTAAGCACTACATTTCCTTAGTTGGACAATGATGTATTTAACATCACTTAACCCATTCTAAAATAGTTAAAGTAAATAAGTTGTTTCTGGTCATTTAAATTGCAGCTCTTGTTACAGTACTGCTTGAGAACCATCTTTGTGGTGTGTGCTCAGAGTAATCAAATGTTGCACATATATACTGTCCAGTGCTGTCGTCTTTTAAGAACTAGTTTATGTACTGAACTGCAGGCTGTTCCAGCTGATGTTGAGAGCTGCTTCTGCTGCTTCTTACACAAAAGGTACTTCCCAGCCATATCAGCACAGATGCAAACAGCAGAGGTGGCTGAGCTGCAGTTCTCAGTCTAAAAGAATGAGAATATCCCTCAGCTGTGGACTTCTCACCCTTCCCAAACATCCTCAGTTCATAACAGCCACTAAAACTATTGATTTTGGGAGCCATGTCCCTTGGATCATCGGTTTTCCTGCCTATGAAGAAATCCAGAAGTTATTAAAGTGTGTGTTGAGCTCATAAGTTGTTAGAGCAGATGTGCTGCAAGGTGGTGGGAGTTAAAGGAATGGCCTGTTTTACAGTTGCATATGTAAGATTTGACCATAAGCATCCAGGGAAAGAGATATAATTGCTGTAATTGGTGCACTGGCAACCACAAATAAATGGGCAGATTTACTGAAGGATGGGAAGACAATCAAATTAACTTGAGAATGCAGAGGATTATTCAGAAACAAGAGAAGAGCAAAAGCCATCTCTCATTATCTAACACACATCTTCTTTGTATATGTGATAATTTACCTCTGATAGCACCATGTCTGCAATTTACTTAAATGCTGGCTGCGTTCATGATTGAATGGCTATTACTCCACATTAAGAGTGTGGAAATAATAGAATAATCAAAATACTTGCAACACATATAATGGACAGTAATGCTCATTTATAGACACTAAGGAACAACGCATAGCTTTGTAGTAAATGTACCTGGACATGTCAGGGTGGAAATACGTGCTGAGTGCTCGTGTTTTATAGGTATAAATGTGGGAGAAAGGAGGGTTACCTGTCTAACGGTGGGGGGGATGATTTTGCTTGCTATGAATAGCTGGTGAACCTGGTGTATGGAAGCATCATGGTGACAGTTTAATGATGATGTGGTGCTCCTTATGTGTAATCCACACACCCCCACCCATGACAAACCTTTTCCCAGTTGGGGCTGGAGGAAATGAGTAATGCTTAACCCATTTGTGTGATCAATTCACTTAAGCAGCTACTGTGAAATGTTAATCACAACTTTAATTTGTACTGCATTAGCATTTTGATTAACTTGTAGGCTTGCTAGCACACTTGAAGCACTTTTACTCATAGTTACAGCTCGGAAATGACTTTTTGATTAATTAAGTTTGTTAGACAGCAGCTGAGCTTCCTGAATGCTAACCTTATGGGGCTAAAAGTTCAGGAGAAAGTTACTGGGAATAACTGTTGCCATTGAAAAGGATTCTTGTGAATGCGTTCAGAAATTTGTATTTATTGACAAAATATTACATAATTAGTTTCAAACAGATTTTAAACTCTAAAAGGATAGGTTGATTATGAGAAAGATGATGTATATTTTTCATGGGTTTGGTAGATTTATGTTATCGAAAACATTTTTATGAAAACCAGTTTGTTGTATTTACGGTTCACTAGCATAGTAAGTATTATCAGTTTAATAATAATTAATATTGGGACTCAAGTTCTGAACATTGCTAGGTTATGTTCTACCAAGTTTACATTGCTGGTATCATGTTCTGTAGCTGCATTTTTTCTCTGTAATGCTGTTTCTAGGAAAAGATAGTCAGTAAGAACCCAAGAGTTGCACTCCAGTAAATGTAAACAGTCAGTAGTTCTTTCTGTGCTTCTGCTTGTAGTAATAATATTACTGTGGAGGCTAAAGAATGAATGCAGGGATGGAAATCTTACAAAGTACCTAGGAAAGTTTTAATTTGCATACATCAATGAGACCTTTATGATGATGAGAGAATGAAGAATTAGTCTCTTATAAAGAGTAGCAGACCATGTGGAAGAGGGAGCTGGATATGCTCGTAAAGAAAGGGTTGCAGAGGGTACTGTAAGAGGAGTGCTTCCTGAATAGAATTAATTACATTGTGTTCACTGTATCTGTAATAAAGGAGTATGAGGGAGTCTGTAGCTTATACTGCTATGAGTCTGATTTAACAGATCTGAAAGAACTCTTCTCCAAATTAATACATTTCTAAAAAGTCCTTTGGACTAGACCTCTAAGTACAAAGGTTCGGTAGATACAATATAGATTGTTTTACCAATCTATGACATACAAAAGCTAATGACTTTAAAACCCTCTTCAATACTTCTTCAAATCAATTCCAACTTTTGAAGTCAGTTGTTGTTTCTGAGGTATATCACTAAAGCATGTACTTACAGTACATGACAGGCTTTAGCATCTGGAAAAATATTTTACTTGTGACTTGAGATCATACTAATACATGTGCATCATAGTATAATACTGCATATTGGAAGGTTTCCTGCATTTGCCTGAAGCATGTGCAAAAAAGATTTATTAATATTATTCAGAGTGTCACAGTGCGTGAAGCATTGATAAAAAATTATCTTTTAAGAGTGGATAAATTTGAGCATGAATACATCCTGAGTACTTCTGAAATTCCTGCTTTCATCCACTAAGTCATTACCCCAGCCAGTGGTTGAGTATTCAGAGATGTGATTCTCAGTTCCAGTGGCATTTTTTATATTACCTTCATCTCCTTAGCAAGCTTCTATGTCCACAGCAGTTATGATTGCTGCTTTAGCTTGCTTATAATTTAGCCACAAAATACTGACATTTACATTTGCAAAGTTTACAGTTAAATTTTTATTTACAATGTCTAAATAGAAATGCTTAGTGTATTCAAAGTTATATGATGTCACTTCAAACTTAAGAAATTATTCCAGGTAGCGTGCTCTCTCTGCTAATAAGATGTAAGCTATTTTATTAACAATCCAATAACATTTTAAAAATCAAAAACTAAAGTTGTTAGAGTAGATCAGAAATTCTTCTAGAAATTCTGCCATGTAAACCAGTCATACAAGAGTGATCCAGAGTACCTGGCTTTTAAATGAAGATGTGAAAGTTACACCAACACCAGTGTTACAAGTTTCTAAAGTAAACCATAATTTCAGTTCCAAACATTGGTAGCAACTTTGGCTAAAATGAGACAGACTGTTAAAACTCATCTTCATGTTAGACCTGCAAGGTGTGATATGATCAGTTTATTTAATCACTACTTAAGGATATCCGACCCCAACCACTGCTCCTGAAAACAAGATGTTAGAAACCTCATAATAGGTGCTGAGGGCTTTGTATGAATATGTTCCTGGAATGAAGAAAGAAATAGCAATATTTTGATCCAAAGATTTTGACATTTGATTCTGAATATCTTCAAAATTAACGTTTTTGCCATAGCTGTCAGGTACCCTTGCAACAATCAGGTACAGCTGCCAGTTTTTCTGCCCCCTGCCACGGTTTATCTCTCATTGCTTCCCATGTTGGTACAAGCCAAGCTGTTTTTGATGATGATGACAGACAAAACATCACTTATTGTTGAAAGGCTTAAAAGCTAATACCTAATTCTTTCATTAAAATCCATCTTTCTGTAGGCCTCTATTTTTGCTCTCCAAGTGTAGGAAGAGAAACAAACAAGATGATAGTAAACAAATACAAGTACAACAAGAAATATTTCCCTTGACTCCACCTATTTGCCCCATTTTTTTCTACTTTTTGTTAAAAAATGGTGGGCATAGGGCTTTTCTGCTTTATTAACCTGTTGGTTTACCAAAAAATACTTTTTTGTTTCTACTGTAAATAAAAGCATCTTTATGGTTTTGTTGTTTCACTTTTACAGTCATCTTTTCTTATTTTTTTCTCTGTGAAAGTTATCCTGTGTTGCCATGAAATTCTGGGGCTAGAAACACTACACCATTCTCAAGTTTAGAATAATAATCTGTCTGTTCCAGTCTTACCCACAATAAGTCGTTTAGAAATTATGTACGTACTTCTTTGACAAATAAGAGTTAAAGTTGAGCCAAAACTTCTAGAAAGTTATACTGGCTTGTACTTAAAAACAATAACAGCCAAAGAGCAACTGGAGAAACGAAGGAGGCTAATTGTTATTCATCAAATAACACTGAATAAGAAATACTTTTTTTTTTTTTTTTACTTTTTTCTCATATTATTTCCTATATTTAGTTACTATGTTTTGTATAGCTGCTTTGGAGATAGCAGAATGATGCAGCTTTTGTTACCTTGAGTATTTATAGGAATTTCAATACCCATTTAAGTGTGAAGCATCTGTATGTTGTACACTTAGCAGAAAATGAAACATGCATAGGTTTCCAAGACAGCAGATGAAATGAGCCAACTTTACCATTGTTCTGACTTTTTCAATGTCACTGTCTTGGATTTCACATCCAGATAGAGATGCTCTGAATAAATTGTATGGGTGAAGAAGCAGAAAATAAGGACGAAAAGAGGATTTGCCATGTGGATTCATTGTAACAATGTGGAACACAGAGCCTCACACACACAGGCTTTCCTTACTCCCTACGGGATATCTATCTGTAGGCCTCTTATCAATTTCTAGGAGATTTTCTATGTGAAAGGATCCTCCAGTTAATTTTGATGTATAGCTTGGTTTAGATTTATCTTTCTCTTATGTCTTCTCTCTTCCTTTCCCCTTTTCAAACCTCTGTAAAAAGGGGTGGGGGTAGAGGAATTGATTTAGAGGGGCTTGAAGGGGGAAGTAAAACATTGAAATCAATGTGATGTATGTATCCTCAGAAGCATTTTGTGAAAGTATCACTGCTTCATCCTGACTGAAAATACTGTATTCTTCTTGCTACAGGATAACAGTATCTATATACGCATTATTCTTCAGACATACAGCAGTCTCATCATTGAGAACTGTGACATTCTGTGTCAGAATAGCAGAAATGAAAGAACAAGAAGTAGAGAGTGGAGAATAGGAGAGTGACAGCAACTGTTGAGAGTGCTTAGAAACACTGTATACCATGTGTTTGTGCTTCTATATGTTTTTAAATGTGGAAGTGGGTAAAGAGTGACTCACCCTGTAAGATGGACTTCACTGATACCTCCTGAGAACAATTCCCTCTTTATCTGACTAAAAGTCCTATGAACCAACACATAAATCTACAGTCCATAAAACTGCTCCTTTTGATTGTGATTTCTAACATAATTTTATTTTCTAATGAGTAAAAATAATTGTAGCTGGAAATCACTTTGGCAAGCCAATTGAAAAGACAGTAACTGAAAACCATTAATGTGCTGTGAGATACAACTTCTAGGATCACTAGTAATGTTACTGGAATGTTTCATGGTGCTGTGACTCTCCTTTCAAAAAAGAGTAGTTGAATGTTAAATCTAGATCTTTATTAGCTAAAAGACACTTTATTAGCTGAAAGCCACTTTATCCACAACTCATGAGAAACAAGATATTTGTCCGATACAGGATGACACTTGAAATATTTTTCTAAGTGTCACTGAACATATTATACCAACTTGGAATAAAACCTGTTGGAATTGCATTGTAGACTACTAGAATAAACCGTTTGACTGGCCAGGACTGAAACTAACTTGTGTCTTTAAACTCAGTATTTCTCCAGAATCCGTGTAATTTAATTTAAAAAGCTCTGTGTGTGTAAACAACTCCTTTGTTTAAAGAAGATTTCAGTGTTTAGTTTGCCTTAAGTAAATGCTGCTTTTTGTTTGTCTGTAAAACGTTTGATTAAATGTAAAGACTTACATAGACAGCTTCTCCTCATTACACTGAAAAATAACTTAAAATTATGCAGGTGTCTGCTGTCCAAGGAAGTATCAAACAATGTAATTTGTCTTTGAAAGGAAAAACCCTTGGAAACCTCTTAAGCCTAGTCTTAAAATCAAACTACAACTCTCCTTAATGCAAAGAAGATGGTGTTTAAAAAAGTGTTGATACGGTTCAATATACCACACTTTACAAAAAAACATTTTCTAGAATTTTAATCAAACTTTGTATTTCCTAAATGACAAACTACTTTTAAATAAATAGCTTTCTAGTGAGTTAGTGTTGTAATATAGGGACCCACACACAGTTGTAATTATCATGGGTTTAAACAACAGAATAAGTAAGATAACTCACATAAGTAAGACTTACTCACCAGCTGAGATGCTTCTGTAAATCAGAATAATTGTTTTACTGCCCTCTAGACAGGATGAAAAGTATACTCTATATTCAAATAATCATGTTTACTATTTAATAAACCAACATTTACACCAAAAGCTCACGTTTGGGCCTTTCTCCTTTGGAAGAACTCTTAAATTCTCTTTCATATGAACCATTTGAATGCCCAGTCAGGCAAAAAGCAAGCATAACAGCTTTTTCATGTCAATAGAGCACATGCACAATCCATAATGAATGTTGCAGATTTGGATCTTTATGTAGTGAATAAAAGCAGACGTTCATTAAGTTAAATTTTTGTGGGTTTCTCTAGTCCAATTCAAGAGGTTTTTGAACTTTACTGGTAAGTGACATCAGTGTTCCATTTTCAAACAAATGTAAGAGCTTTTGAATAATTATGCAATCCTGGCAAAGCTGTTATGTCAAAATGTAAACCAATGCTGTGGTTACTTGTAACTTCTTCCTTTACAGTAAATTTTGAGGTTTATTCCTTTCCAGCTAGCCTGATGTTATTTCTAAGGAAAATATTCCAGCTTTTGCTCTAACCCCTTGAAACATGATGTAAAATATCATTTCAAAGGTAAAATTTGACAATTAGGAGGGATTTAGTCCATCTTTTTTCAAGGTTAATTCTAAAGGTGCCTACTGCCATCAGTGAAGGTTGAAGTAAAGTCCTGTGTTGAAGGCCTAGAAATTACTGTATGTTAAATATCAAATAAATGTTTTTTCTTGCATGAAGCATCCAACCATGCATGTTTACATTCTTATTTTATATATGCATATCTCTTTTCATTAGGCAATGCTGGATGTTGCAGCACATCATGGCTGGCTGGTGACTGCTCTGAATATAACCAGTCTGGTTCAGATGGTGGTTCAGGGTAGATGGATACATGACTCTTCTCTGCTTACTTTACCCAACATAGAGGTGCAGCACCTTTATCTTTTTCAGTAAGTAATTCTTCTATGCATTTTATTTCTTCTATGCATTTGCAGGTTTGCAATTTCATTCCACTTCTGACTGCTGAATGTGTTTTAGTATCATTGTTGTGCCCAAGAATGTTCACCAATGCACCAGAAGCAGAAGTTGATGCTTTCCCAAATGGAGTGTCTGTTTTGAGTATTCATTTATTAATTAACCTCCACAGATATTTTTAAGAACCATGATTTCAGACAAATTATCAAGAGGTTTGTTGAAGGGTTTCAAGTACTAACTAATCATAACTCTGTTTATTAATGATCTCTCTATTTTAGTCCATTGTAAAATTACTTTAGTATCCATATTAATATCATAAACAATGCTAAGTTCTGTAGATACCTAGAAGATGCAGTAACGACCAGCATTTAATAACAGAAACCAGTTTCCAGTTTTTCTACCAAAACAACTGAAAACAAATGTTTGCTTTCCCTTCGTGGGCATATGTTTTGCTGTCTGTATCAGGAAGTGGAGCCAAGGCAAAAGGAAGAGTGTGCATGGAGGTTACCAAGGACCCATCGAGTGTCTTCCTGAACTAATGGCTGCCTGTGAAGGAAAAGAGAATGTTTTTGCTTCCATTGTCACCGGTGAATTGCAAGCAGCACACATTTCACAGGTAGTACTTGCCATTTGTGATCATTATCAATGTGATTGGGAAGAGAGAGTAGTTGGGAAAAGTATTGCCTTTACTTCCCTTCATCTAGTATCACATCATGTCCTGCATAAAGGGCAACGCACTCATTGCTCTAATTTCAAGGCACTGCTGCCTTTACAAAGGTTCTTCTCTACCTGTTTTCTTAATATTATTTTCACTTATTCCCTACCAGCCAGTAACAGAGTCTGGTTTATGGCTGATACTATCACACCTCTTTGCTCTAAAGATGTTTCTCTAGGTCAGTCAATCTGCTGAGCAGTATATACCTTTTCATAGCCAGCTATGCAGTAGACATACATGCATTGCAGATGTCACTGTGGCTGGTTTCTGAAGTGTTCTGTCAAACACCATTTTTTTCAGAGAACACCCTTAGAAGAAGATCCAGCACTCATTTTCTATTTGAAACAGAAACAGCAGATGGAAATTTCACACTTCAGAGAGAGAAATAAAAAATACCATCCCAAAATATTGAGGCTGCTAGAGTCTTATTTTCAGCTTGATTTTCAACCCTTTCCCAGCAAAGGACAGCTGTATTTCATACTAATTATCACACACAAAACTTACTGATTTCAAGTAAATATACAAAAGATGAAAACTTCAGAAGCTGTACTTAAAATGGTTTTTTGTATTTGAATACTTAAAACATTGTAAGTACAGCAATGTGTCGAGCTTTTGACTGTTCCGCTTCAGTTAAACCACTTGCTGGTATGCAAACAAGAAGAAAAGTGCTTGAATGTCTATTACAGACATCTACATTTATAACTAAATTAACATCCAAATTTTGAATAAAGAAAATGTATTGACATCAAAACAAGGCTTCCTTTAAGAACATATTTCTAACACATTGATTTCAGTCCAACTTTTAGATGTGATAAAAAATTAGAACATTGTTGTAATTAGTTCAGGGAGAACTCAGAAGTAAACTTACTTAATTTATTTGCATAAATTGCCATTCTGTTATCTTTAAAAGCAAATGCAAATTGGCTCTGTCTGATATGATGATGGTTATTTGGCTCAAAAGTGCTTCAATTTGCGTAGCAATCTGGTGTCGTCTCTGCAGTGAGGCGATCCCAGGTAACATACAAATCCTGAATTATTCCAGAAATTAGTATGTTTAAAGCATCAATTTAAGTGCTAATTGCAGTAGTAATGAGAAAAAGCAGTACTACTGTGAGATTTGCATCTACTGCCCCATCAGTATGCCTGGAACGGCTGCTGACTGGCAGAGGATTTGGCTGCTAATTAAATAATTGTATGCATGGCAGTGTTCTCGTCTGATTCAATAGATGAAGATTAATCCTCAGATAAATATGTTTGGCTGGTATTGAAATGTTTTATCAGTTTCTTCAAAAATAGCTTGTGTGTATGTGGTGTGTATGTTCACACTGTGAATGACTCTATGCCTCCGTATATCTGTTTGTAAATACAGATGTATATAAAGGAAAAAGATAATGTTATAGCATCATGTAAGGAGAAAGCTTCGTTTCTGTGAGTTGACAATGTTCGTATTTGGTATAGCAAAGCCATGACTGTGTTAGGCAGGTCATTGCAAATGTGAAGTGTTCACACCAATATTTTGTATTCTTTACAATGCCTTTTTTTCAGAAAAAAAGCCTATTGTAATACCATCCACTGAATTGAAATTCATACTGAAACTGCCTGTTGAGCA
Source organism: Upupa epops (assembly GCA_013397515.1). Lineage (NCBI taxonomy): Eukaryota > Metazoa > Chordata > Aves > Bucerotiformes > Upupidae > Upupa > Upupa epops. The sequence continues at coordinate 214,577 of VZRI01011214.1, read as the reverse complement.
TGTAAAGTCTTTGAATGCACACTAAGATGGGCCAGCCAAAGGGAAGAATCTCCAGACAAGAATACATCTTTATGTTTTCTGTAAATAAAAAATGTACAATTACAGAGTTAGGCCTAGCCTTCTGGCAGCAGACCTGAACAAAGTAAAATAAAGAAGCAAGTACAGCATTAAATTGCCAAATGCATTATTTTCCTAGCAGACCTTTTACTGCTCCCTCATGGTGTGTTGAACCTGTATCTTAAACCTGTTACTGGCATGAAACTGGTAAAAACAGCTTTAGCTTTATATAAATTTGAGGCAGACTGGGAAAGGAAAAATATTTCACATTTGGAAAGAAACAAATGTCTTTGAAGCAGATTGGTAATTAATTTTTAAATAGCAGCTCTTGAAGCTGCTCATGGCTTAGGAATATTAGGCTAAGTCCTGGGGAGACAGATTATTGGCAGAAATGCTAATGTTATTACCAATGGTTAATGAAGAATTTCTTGCATGATTATGATTTTAATCTGTGGGTTTGGTAGGTACAGGTAGTGTATATGTACATACACAGATCAGGCATGTTGATAAGATAGAACGTGCTTGTGTCATCCTGTACAGCAAAAGTAAAATTATTAAGAAATTGTCACCTCTCAAGAATAATTGAATGGTTGTCAAGCAATATCTAAGTGACATGAGAGCCTGAGTTTAATTATAAGAAAGTTAGTTATAATTCTAAACGTCACTGAAAGCCAGCAAGACTTTAAAAGCTGACAGCCTAAATTCACAAACTGTTTAGGTTGTAACTCATCTCTACTGCCTAAGCTCCATGTTTGTTTCAGTGATTCGTTCTGAATCATATTTCTTTTTAAATCTTTTTTAGTTTCTAAGTAACTTAGGCATTAGGCACCTTTTAAAATACTACACTGACTTTTGTATTATTGAAAGAGGAAAAAATAAACCTCAAGATTGAAAACAATGCTGTCTCTGCTCTACTATTAGCTCCTTTTCTGTGTAAGTACCTGTGTTCAAATAATTTTCATTTACAGCTGCTACTACTTGACTTTTTCTTCAGTAAAAAAACCCATTTATTCATTTTCTCCTTGTTGCATGGATGACAAAAAGGCAGCCTGCTGTCCATGCTGTGGCACTGATTAAGCAGTACTAACTTCATCTTAACTTTTTCAACACACAAGGCACGTGTGTTGAAAATGCATATTATAACTACTTTCTTCCCTGATTAGGAAGTTACTCAGCACTACTTTGGTTGGTTTTCACTGTAAAAGCTACATAAGGATATGACAGCCTTTCACAAACAGAGTGTGTTGGGGTTGTACTGTATAAACCAGACCAAGTCAGAGTCTTTCACAGAGAGATTAACACAGAGTTAATACACTGTGATCCCTGCTGAAATCAAACTTTGTTCTCATATCATTGTAACAGGCCTTGTCCTTAGATATAGTACACAGAAAAGTTTCCCAGGTCACTGATATCTAAAGTATGGCCAAAAGGGTGATCGCTGGGTTGCTGTGTATTAGGGTGCCTCTGCTGAGCACAACAGAAGTTCACTGCGTCGTTGCACGGTACATCTGTACCATTCCTGCAGTAAGCTTCAAGCTTCATAGAATCATTAGGGATCAGACAGGACCTCAAAAGATCATCTACTCCAATCCCCCTGCCGCTGCGGGATCCTAAAAGCATTTACATTAGACATAAAATCATTTGCCAGTTAAGGTTTCAGTGCTTAGGTTGTCACATCTGGTATGATCTGCTGGAGGTGAGTTTTAGCAGTGTATTGTTTGTTAAGGGTAGCAAAGTCCTTGGCAGCAACTAGTTAAGAATGTCTGTGGCCTTTTTTTTGTCCTTTCAGGTGCCCTTTTCCCTTTCAGAGTCAGAATAGAGCTATCTTTTCCCGTAATGTTTTAGGTGTTTATTTTCTGCTGTAATTCTCTTGTCGTTTCTTAGCTAAGGCACTGTTAAAAACATCACTGCAATTCAGGGGTGTCCCCTGCTTTTACACGGAAATCTCCAAGTGCTGGCAGCCAACCTTCCCCACTTTCTCCATTGAATGGACACAGCTGTTCTAGCAGCACACAGAAGAGGGAAGAGGGAGAGAGATTAGTTTTTAGCGTAAATCTGTTTTCTCATTTAGTTCAGCCAGACTCTAGTAATACAGCCGTTTTAATCCAGCCTAAGTCTGTGCTACAGCCGAAATGGGCAGTCCTGCCCTCCCCATGCCATTGTCACCTCTGTTGACCCAGCTCACTGCACAGCTGCACAAGGGCTATGACTGGTTCAGGCAAGGAGGTGGGAATGAGTGTCTGAGGACAAGGGGGAGGAGGGATCAGATCCACTTTCTCGCTGGCAGTCAAAATGGCCTGTAGCCAAGTGGCTACATGAATGCTTGTGCCAGCAGGGGAGGAGTCTGCACCACTTCTTTCAGTGACACTGAAAGTTCATGCTTATTCAGAATACTCACAGGATTAGAGAGTATGCTTCCAGAATCAGCTTTAAGCTAATCTAAATCACACTGTCACCAAAATGATTAGCAAGCTGATTCATCTAGCTACACAATCACAGCACAGTAGTGCAAATATGTTGGGGATGGAGAGGGGGACAGCTACTGGTGGGGACAGTGTTGGAGGGAAGAACATCATCCCTTTTCCCTACAGCAATGTGAACTTAGGTCTGCTTACCCTAGCTGTTGTATTCCTAATTACATGTTAATGTACACCATTACTCCTGTATGAATCGTGGCAGTGATTTCTCCAAGAAGCAAACTGAGCTTTTATTAGGTCTCTAGATCTTCTAGCACAGGAAAAAATAGTCAGAGACACATCAAGCACAATCTAAATGAAAACAGATTTTGCTGAAAACACAAGATGGGCAAGTAAACCAATGCATGGAAAAATAAAACACACTTTGCTCTTTTTATAGATAAAACATGTTCCATGCCAGTATTGCCCGTGTGACTATTCCTGTCCTCCTTGTTCCCACAAGTTCCCATTTTGACATCTGCTGGCTCTTTACCCAAGATCAATATTCCTCTTTCCTTCTTCTCCTTCCTGCCCTATAGCTTTTCATGTGTGCTGTTTGAAAATATGGGTGAAGTGCTGATTCCTGTATTGTTTTGGGAGTGAAGGAATGGAGTGCGGGGCCAAGGGCCGTTCTTGGTCTTTTGAGTTTTCGTTACCATGCCAGCCTCATCTATCTTTTCCAGCCTCACTGAAGCCACAAATCACTGCCTCCATTCCACCGCCCACTTTTCCATTTCTTCTTCCTAAGATATTTAATTGAGGGAACGGCTCATTTTCTTTTCACTAAGTGAAGGCCTGCATTACACCCCTCCATTTCCATTACAGCTTGTCAGAGCTGCTTTTCTTCGTGGGAGACCAAATGGAGAGATACATGGGGCTGCACTTTCAGGATGCCCCTTCAAAGTTGGAGAGGGTATCGTGTTTATCTACACAAATTAATGTCTCTAACAGTTCTCCGTACAAGGATGAGAGAAAGTTTAGGACCTGTTGCAGTTCATGAGAAACTACAGAGACTTAAGATTCCTCAGGAGGACTGTAAGGAGGGTTTGTGAATATCAGTGAGAGAAAACCTTAAAAAGAAAAACCAAACCTATGGGATAATGATGGATATGCAGTTGAACTTTTGATTAATTATGTGAACTGATCCTCTGAACTCTCTGAGGTTTGCCCATTGCTAATTAGCACTGCACTGACTTGTTCTTTATGGATTATGCTAAGGAAGTTTAATTTAAAACTTAATTATACTAGTTTTTAACTGGCTTATAAGGCAAAAATACTTTAATCAGGAGTGGTAAGGAATTGTTCCTGTGTTCAGACATCAGTAATCTTAGTGAAGCACATGTAGTGTGCTTCAGGAGTTTCACATTTGTTTCATTTGCTTCGAAGAAAGTAGAGTAAGAGGTTAATGAAAAGTATTTTGTGCTTATTATGAAGAGACATAGCATTATATATGATACTCTAATGTGTAATACTATATTAATCTCAATATGTTGACTGCAAATTGAATTGTTATTGTTCCGGTGACAATAATTGTATAGGTTGTCTTGTTAATCGGCAGGCATCTGTTTTTCCTACAGGCCTGGAATTTCTTGTGCCGTTTGCCAATTCTAAACGTCAGCCTGAGCATTAAGGGCTGTTGGGATGACTCAGATCAGCCACAGAACGAAGTGCCTGTTCCTTTTCTGACAACAGACACACGAGATGACAAAAGATGGATCCGATTACATGCTGATCAAGAATATGTGCTCCATGTAAAACTGCAGAGAACCCAGATGGGGTATCAGGTAGATTACTTTATAATTTCCTTCCCAAGAAAACAAGTTTCCAATAATCCATGTACATATCAATAACGCTTTACACAGCATAACAGGATTTTTTTCAGTATTACATAAATTATAAATACCTTCAAAGCCTTTTCTGTGTTAGCAATGAAGCAAATTGATTTTCAGGTTGCAGTAGGTAAAATCCTGGACCAAGTTGAGTCAATTGAAAAAACTCATTATTTTTTAGAAACCAGAAACTCATGAAGGTGATGAGTCTGGATACTGTAAGCAGTGACAGTAGAGATGGTAACCTCACACAGGCAGTACTTAAGCTAGCCTCAAACTCCTACCAGTAGTACTCTTGCAAATCCAACTTCCTCAAACCAGTTCATATACTTCCCTATTATATTCCCACATACCTTCAGACTTCATGCCAGACATCCATATAAATATGTTTCTAACTCATAACACATCCTCAGACCTTTAACTGAAGATATTTTCCTCATATTTCACCTGTGAAGCTGTTTTGAACATCTCCTAGAACAACTTCTACAAGCAATTAGTTTTCCACACCTAAACCACATCCTTTTTCCTCCCAGGCTCATCACCTAACTGGGTCCTCAGAAATGCCTGCAGCTGCTCAGGTTTTCAGCTGCTTTGCTCACAGCCGCAGTAACTTGCAGTGTTTGGTGGCTCTTGAAGAGTTAAGACCCTGCCTCTTCCGTTCAAATCCAGCACCGCTGACGCTGCAGCAATCACTTACTTACTGATACATTTTTTTATCCTTTACATACCCTGAGCAGCATGTGGACCACCACAATTAACATTTTCCAAATCAATGTCTTTAACATTTCAAACAACTAAAAATTATAATTGCCAGCATTTTTTTTTAAGATGTGAAGGAAGTTCAAGATAGAAGCAGAGAACAGTTTTAGGTGTGTGTTCTGAGACTCTTATGACAACTTCATTTTGATAAAAATAATAATATGCTGTTATAAATCCTGAAGTTCACTTAATTAGTTAACTAATATATATTAGAATTATATTTTTTAAGTATTCTTCTTTCTCAGAAGACTTATGTCCTGACTGCACCAGGTTCACCATAGCTGGAAGGGGAGACTTTCACATACGTAGGAAGGAAAAAGTCTCAAAGCTCATTCTGTTTGCTGTGCCAGTTACTGACAGAGATTTCTCATAATCAGGAGCCATGGGAAAGAAGCGAGCAGAAGCATTTAATGCAATGATCACTGGTTTGCAAACTTCTCCTAGAATTTTATCCCTCTTTTGCAAGAAACAGCAGGATGAAACTGTTTCTGAAGCTTTGTTGCTGGGGTGGTGCTTTTTCTTCTGTGTAAATCTTCAGTAAAACCTTACTGTCTGCAGAGCATCAAATGAATGCTGATTGAGTGGGTATCATTGTAACTTCAGCTTTCAGCTGCAAAGTCACTGTTTTAAAGAATCGCTGAAATAATCTTTCCTTTTGTTGTATCAACCTCAGATAAAGACTTCAAGTGCTGTTTCTGTCTTTATATTAATCTTTTTATTAATCTTGTTTAGCTTTATTTAATGACACAGGGTTTATAATTAACCCTTATACAGAGAATACAGTTTGGAGTGTATTAGATGAAATTACCCAAAAGGAATATTATTTCCATTCAAGTTTTAATAGCTTCCAAAGTTAAGTGGAATAGTAGCTCATAGTGTGGGCTTTTCTCTGTGGACTGTGATTTTAATTTTTTAAAAAAACATTAATCCAGAAAAAACAAGCAAAAATATTTTGGTGTGGCTAAATTATAAACCATGTTGTCATGATTTGTTACTTAAGACTATGAGGCGTTTTGAGGAAGAATGGTATTTTAGAAAGGTGATTTCTAGTTTCACTAAGCTTTTCTTTTCCCCAACAGGGAAAGCAAGACAGTAAAGCAGTGACTCCTCGATTCCCCAAAGTTAAAGATGAAGGATGGTTTTTGATATTGGGAGAAGTCGATAAAAAAGAACTCATCGCCCTGAAAAGAACTGGATATATCAGAAATCGAAATACTGTTTCTGTTGCTTTTTATACTCCAGAAACTCCTGGAAAGTATGACAAATCTACAAATAAAGTTCTCTTAATTATTATCTTTGGCAAGGAATCAGTCCCTAATTTCCAAACTAATACTTCTGCTTTTTGTATTTTAGGTGTATCTACACATTGTATCTCATGAGTGACAGCTACCTTGGCATGGACCAACAGTACGATATTTACCTGAACATCATACCTGCTAGTACTTTCCCTTTCAGAGTCAGAATGGTATCTGATGCTATCAGTCACTTGGCTCAGAAGTAGGGTGATCTAAAAAGTCCATTCAAAGGAACAAGTGTTGCAGCTAAGAAATCTGGTCATTCTGAACATCCAAAATTGCGTTGCCTTAGTGGAACCAACTTCAAACCTCAAGACAACTGGGAAACTGAAAGTGACTACTGTATCAACTCTGGTAATGCAGAGTTAGCCGCAGTGGCCTTATTCCTTTATTTGTCATTTCTTGTTTCATCTTTCTTCTTTCAGAAGTGATGTTGTTAATTCTGTTTTGACACATTAAAATAAAAGACTAAAAGATATTGTATTTTGCCCAAATTTAGGGCTGTGATCTTCATTTTTAAAAGTGTTCAGTAGTCTGTGTATTAATGTAGTTTACATTGTCAACTTTTTTGATTAATAGGGAAAATAGAAAATTTGATCTAAGAACCAATGAAAATATTGATGGGTATGTAATATTTAATGTTTAATAAAAATATGTCCATAAGGATGTTTGTCATTAGGTTTTTCAACGTAAAATATGAGATACTTATATACATAATGTATTTTGAAGGTGATAATTGGAAAAAAAAAATCACAAATTAATATTAGAATCTGGTCATGAAGACATGCAAAATACTATAAAATATATCCAGCATTTCAATGATGCAATTCATGTGGATCATAATTAATGCTTACCCTTTACATGTATGTACCTACATACATGTAGACACACACCATCACATACTTTACATGTTTACCATTTCTTTACTGTTTTCTCCTTTGAAATTAAAGATCTAAGGCATTTGAAATTGAGTGTCTTGTTCTAGGGTTCAGTGCTTAAGTGGAAAACTATGCTCTGTAAATGAGGGAGAGTAAGCCTTCAGAAACAGGGTTTACTCATCAGGCTGGCCTGATGAGCAAGGAAGAGTTTTGCCAGATGACAGTGTCCAGCTCAGTAACTGCCGGACATGAATCTGAAGGGAGAAGCTAGCAGCATCTGTCTTATGCACAGTACCATGATGAGACTGCTTTTTCTACATCTACACATCTTGAGGTCAGTCAGAAGTTCAAACACTGAGAAAGTACTTGAAGGTCATATACTGAAAAAAACCCATCATTCAGATAGACTAGACCTTAAACTGAGTACTAGTATTGGAACTTGTTCAGCTTTGTATTTAGCTGATAAGCATTACTTCTCTGAGGGATCGTTTTACTATTGTTTACATTAAAAAAATTAAATTAAAATTTTTAATTAAAAAAATTAATTAAAATTTTAATTACAAAATTGCACTGGTAGTGCAGCACCCACATAGAATTACAGAATGGCTGAGGCTGGAAGGAATCTCTGGAGGTTATCTGGTCTAAGCCTCCTCCTCAAGCAGGGCCACCTAGACCTGGTTGCACAGGATCATGTCCAGATAGCTTTTTAATGTCTCCAAGGACAAAGACTCTACCTTCTCTCTAGGCAACCTGTGCCAGTGAATGGTCATCTTCACAGCAAAAAAGTGCCCGATGTTCAAGGGGAACCTTTTGTGTTTCAGTTTGTGCCGTCTCGCTGAAAAGAGACATTTACACACATAAATGTGTAAATATACATACATAAATGTGTGTAAATGGCATTTATGCACATTGATGAGCTTTCTCCATTTGTAGCCCTTCTCTGAATTCTCTACACTATGTCCATGCCCCTGTTGTACCAGGAATCCCTAAATTGGATGCAGTACTCCAGATGTGGCATCACCAGTGGTAATCGCCTTCCTCAACCTGCTGGCAATACTATATTGCAACAAAGAGAATCATAGAATCATTAGGGATCAGAAGGGACCTCGAAATATCATCCAGTGCAATCCCCCTGCCACAGCGGGACCACCTAGACCAAATCGCACAGGACAGATTCAGGTGGGTCTCGAATGTCACCAGAGAAGGAAACTCCACAACCCCCCTGGGCAGCCTCTTTGAATGCTCTGTTACCCTCACTGGGAAGAAGTTCCTTCTGATATTTATATGGACCCTCCTATTTTCCAGCTTGCACCCATTGCCCCTTGTCCTATCACTAGATGACTGAAGAGAGCCTGGCTCCATCCTCCTGACACCCACCCCTCATATATTTATAGACATGAATGAGGTCACCCCTCAGCCTCCTCCAAGCTAAAGAAACCCAGCTCCTTCAGCCTTTCCTCATAAGGGAGCTGTTCTACTTCCTTCATCATGTTCATTGCTCTATGTTGGACACCCTCCAGCAGCTCTGTGTCCTTCTTGAACTGAGTTGCCCAGAACTGGACACAATACTCCAGATGCAGTCTCACCAGTGCAGAGCAGAGAGGGAGAAGAACCTCCCTTGATCTGCCAACCACCCCTCTTCTGATGCCCCCCAGGATGCTGTTGGCCCTCTTAGCCACAAGAGCACATTGCTGGCTCATAGTCATCTTGCTGTCCACTAGGTCCCTTTCTCCTCCACTGCTGTCCAACGGGTCAGTCCCCAGCCTATACTGGGACCTGGAGTTGTTCTTGCCCAGATGCCAGACTCTGCACTGACACCCTTGTTGTACCTCATTCAGTTTCTCTCTGCCCAGCTCTCTAGCCTGTCCAGGTCTCACTAAATGACAGCACAGTCTGCTGGGCTGTTGGCAACACCACCCAGCTTTGTGTCATCAGCAAACTTGCTGACAGTGCACCCCAATCCCTCATCCAAGTCATTTATGAGAAGGCTGGCTAATTTAGAAGGATTGTTAAGCATTTCATATATCTATGCCTCCTATAACTTGTGAGAAGAGTTTTTAAAATAATCAATCCTGTAGTTGAGTGTTTACAGAGTTCTCCACATCACCTGGTGTTAAACATTTTCATTTTATTACTATAAGTTGACTTTATGGCCTAAGAAAATGAGACAATAATAAAGTTTTCCCTATGTTTACAGCCTGCTAGATGGTACAACCCCCTTCTTGGCCATTTAGACTACACCAATATAACGTGTCGCACAGCAAACAGATTTTTTGATAGGCAATAGTTTGTTTATACGCACATTTGCTTAGTCCCACACTCATTTTTAAGAGAACTGTTTAATCTGCAAGTTGATTTTCACAGAAATTAGGTCCTTTCTTTGACAAAAATCTTGGCTGCAACAGTATCTTGTCCCTCAATATTTTCCATCAATTATGAAAAAGCTGTGCTGTGGTCAATCAACTTATCAACACAGAGACACTAGTTCTTGTTGCTTTGTAAATGCACCTCACAAAATAACTGCAGAGCAGCAGACAATGGGTTTAGTATTTTGTATTAATCAATTAAAGAGTTTCCATAATGTCATTTGTAACATTCGTGCTTTGGTTTGGAAATACTGTGTTTCATTTCCTAGCAAGATAATTGTTTTTAGAAATAGTTTGCGTAAAATTCTAAATAATGTAATTGATACTTCTTTTTTTCTTTTGCAAAACTGATGAATTCATGAAGATGAAGTCTGAAGCACTAGAGGATTGATACAAGAAAATTGATTAGAATTGGTATTTATCTGAAAAATCCTAGAGAAAGGATTCTGATACCTTTGAGGAGCTGCTTAGCAGGAACAATGAGTATGTCCAATCCAGCGATATCTAATAGTGGAAGTTGAGAATAGCTAACGAAAGTATGAAAATTAAGCATAGAATTAAAAACATATAGATAAAAAGATGTTGATGTATTTCTCACCAATAGGGATAAATAAGCACATGTTATTAACAACATATATACCAGATTTTATGTGAAGTTTCTCATTTTTGTTTGCAAGTGGGTTTTCATCTTTTTTCATTTTTATCCCCTTCTGAGAGCAGCTGCAGTTAGTGCCTGCCTGCTCACCTATGTTACTTCTAAACCTTGGAAAGAGCAACGAAAAACCCACCACATATGGTGGGTGCATGACTTTGCCCTCTCCATCTTACCCAGTGTGGCATCACAGCAGTAATTAGTAGGAGCTAGAGGAGCTTTGGGTATGTACAACCATCCCACAGTTTTTCTTCAGGAGTTCTTACAATGCAATCAGCTATTTAGAATTTACTTAAAATTTTGGTTCTAGTATCATAGTGGCTTCATGTTCCCTACTGCAAGTCTTTCCCTTTTGTTGTCAATTCAACAGACTAATTCTGAGATTTATGCTGCTGACCCAGAATTCCTCTTTCTCATCACTAGTTTGCTTCTAGAGACTGTCACTAGAAAGAAGGTCATCCTGAAAAAAAATTCAGGAAGTCTATCATCAACCTTCACATCCTGTAGCCTAGTAAAAGACTTGAACATTGACTGAATAGGCATCATTTAAAGAAAGGTAAGTCCTGTATTGAATTTTTTAGTTCTGGGGTGTGCTTTTAAGGAGAGGATGGTATACTGTGTGCATATCACAGCCTGAATCCAAATGCTTATGATCCTTCCTCACTCAAGAGGCTATAGTATTTTTGAGACGGTGATGAACTGATCCAACAGACAGAGACTTACTGCAGTCACTTCTTAAATCATAACTTCACCTTGCCTCCACTTTCCTTTAGCTCCTTCCACTACCTGTAAACCCTACAGTCAAACCCATTCAGAGACACTTATCCATAGTAGTGGCAGTAAATTATCACAGAATAATTATTTTAAGCTCATCTCTCTCTGATTTGTGTGGGTGTTACTCCAGCTTATGCACTAAGTACTGAAGCAGGACAAAGTGAGGTAATCCAATCAAACCATGCATGTTTTTTCCACATCCCAAAGGTCTCCATAAAGATGTCTGAACTAATGCCGAGAGTAGAAACAAAATCCGTGTGATAATTCTGTAATATTCATTGTAAGAAGTGAAATCTTTGCAGTTTTAGGTATCATTTTTTCAAGTGAAATTGCACACCTTTGGCTTTGATTGAATTGCTTGCACGCATGTACCTAATGCCATTTAACATATAGCATCTCAACAATAGTATCTCGGCTCTGGAAGAATGCATGCCATCTGCAGAGGGCTGCTGGGTGTGAAATATGCTGCTGTCCTGTCACTCTGTGTGGATGCCTCAAGTATCCCAAAACATCTGAAATAGCACTAGGTGTCTTCTACATTCTTGTAGCCAAATTGAGCCCTTATTCCTTGTTTAGTCATAGGTAAGTCATAAATCAGTTGCATAACTGCATCGGATGCACTTTAAAATCAGCAAAGATACTTCACTTGCCATTCCAGAAGACAGGAGATTTTCCGTATGGCTTTGACACTTCTGGTACCCCCATGCCAATATGCCATGCAGTAAATACATACTGAAGCTTAAACTCAAGCACATGGTATTTTGTAGGTCAGAAGAGCCATAAGCATTCAGAATTTTCTTCCAAACTATTGTAACAGGAAAGGAGAATTCTCATGCTTCATGAGAAGAAATGTTTTCTGACGTATGTTTGGATGCCACAGGATGACTGGACAAGACGTGAGCTATACAAAGGTGAGTAAGGCTGCTGCTGAGAATCCAGAATCATCACAGTTGGAAAAGACCTTCAAGGTCATCAAGTCCAACCGTCTGCCCACATGGTCACTCCATTTCTGCTTACATGTGACACCTCGTCTATTGGCTGTGTTGGATTCTCAGCTGCCTTCTTAAAAATACTTCTTGCCAAACAGCACGTCTTTTCAGAGCACACTGCACTTCAGCAGGCTGTGTCCAGACATGCATTTGCAGAGATTTTGATGCAAGTTTTTCTGAAGTGGTTTGCAAAAGCTTGGGAATGAACAAAGTTTGTCATTAGTGTCACACACTGGTAGCAGTGACAGGTTAGGCTGCTGTCATGAAGTGTGTGAAGGGAACTTCTATATTAAAAGAACTGCTTGGAAAGCATTTGTACTGTTTCTCTGTGTAAGTAATTCCTACAGGGGATTCAATGTAGACAGAAGAAACAATCTCTGTAGAAAAGGATTCTCTGCAGTGATTATGCCACCTTACAGTTAAATACGTTTACAATACATCTTGTACTCAGATCTTGTAATGAGCTCCGAACTGCTTCACAGTGGTTTGAATTTGTGACACTCCAGATGAGCAGAAAATCACAACTGCCTTCTCTACATTCTTTATTTCTGAGGAAAGATTTCAGCAAAGGCTTCACGGCTGCTTTTTCCCTCCAGCTTAGTCTTGTCCTACCAAGACTTGCAATACAAACGTGCATCCGACACAGAAAGCTTGTGTCTTTTCTTGTAGCAGGTCTGTACAAAGCAGAATTGGTGACAGTTTGTTGCACAATGACAAAGAGTCATTGTCAAAGAGTCTCACACAGGTGAGAGGACAAGGTTGAATTTTCACTGCAAACGGCCTAAATTACTTCTGTGGGGAAGGGAGGGTGTCTACATCTAGATGTTTTTACTAAAAAGGAGAACATGGGAAGGAAAGTAAGAAAAGACATAGGCTATCACTCGTATGCTAAGAAACCAATGGAATACAGAATTAAAGGTGTTCAGTGCTCAATATTATCATTCCAAATTATGAGTTGTACTAATTGTAATCATAGCAGAGGTGAACTGGGCAATTTTGAAAAATCATACTCTTGATAACAATAGAGGTACAAATAGATATAGGGCTGTGCTATTAATTACTTTCAAGAAGAACAGGAGAAAAGGAAGCCTAGAATTATCACCATCTTTTTTAAAATACCCTGGAAATCTCTACATAAATATGTTAAATAATATTTTTCACACAGTAGGAAATTCACACCTTGGAGTGGAAATAAGTTGGTTCCTACCACGTAGTGCTAATGTGGGAAAATTAGGCTTACATACTTGACAGCGGTACTTACTTTTAGCTAACAGGAAAAATTGTTTCAGATGCCAATAACACATGGTGAGTTCCCATCATGTATCTGTCAGCAAATGCAACTAATTAGGGACTAATTACTCATTGCAGTAGCATAGAAATATCAGGTTCTGAAAAACTGTCATCTTTGTAGCTGTGAAGCTTCTGCAATTAAGCCTTATTTTATTTTCTTAAAACGACCACAATGACAAAAGGGAAAGCTCAAGAAAACACTAACAGGATTCTGCCATCTCCATAAAAAGGCCCCTTCATTCACCCACACCCTGTGTAAAACAGCATAACAACATCAAGAGAGATGAACATATCAAGAGATATCAAGAGAGACTGCATAACCATTTGTTTACCACAGTTACAAGATCTGGCTCTTTCTTTCATGTAGCTCTGCCCTGCCCCATGCCACTCCTGCCAACACCATTCTTCCTGCTGTATTTGGACTGATCTTTCTGGGATATGAATTTCATTCTTTAGAGGACAGAATTTCCCTTTACATTTATAGCACAGAGGAAGCATTAATCTTAGTTTTGCTATGTAGTTAAAACCTTTTTGTTTTTCAAACTGTGGATCACTGCCTTTCTGATCTCCCGTCTAAGCCTGGAGGTACATCACCATGTGATAGAACAATGGCTATAGTTTAGCCCCACAGGTAGGCTAAATACAGATGTAGGACCAGGAGCCTCAGGGAACTCTGGTCTTAGAAGACCAAACCTTTAAGGCAGATTTTTAGGAATGAGTGGTCCAGGTGGATTGCTTAAATATCCTATCCTTTGTAAACAAATTTTAAAAAGGGAAAATACCACTAAAAGAATACTGACAGAAATGCCAAATACTTCTTCAATTTACAGACATCTAACACCTGTCTGTTCAGCTGGAAGTCTTAAGGACCAGCTGAATTGATTAAATCATCAGTGAAACTTTGGGGAAATACAGGTGCTGCTAAGGAAACATAACTTGGAAAGAAATACCAGCAGAGAGGACCAAAAGATACACTACAGTTTCTTTTCTGTTGATGCATTGCCCTTTTACTTCAGAGACCAGACGATGAAATGTATTCCCAATGTACATTATTAGCAGACCAAATGTAACTTCTACTATTACTTACGAAGGATTTGGTGACTAGAAAGCAGCATTAGCTTTACCTAATCCTTCACTCAGAGCTAGGACTTGAAGATGAACAGCTGCAGCTTTTGTAACATTTCTACTTCAGGGATGCATTATGTTTTCTTGAATTGGATGGGTAGGTAATGTTGTAAAGTATTTAATTCTTAGGAACCGTTGACTTGACAGGAAATAAGAGTAAGAACTCAAGACCATGAAAAATTGCTAATTGAATGAAATTAGATGAAAAAATATCCCTGATGAGAAAAACAGGGTAAGAATCGAATCTCTAAGGAGGGACAAATCTTTGAGCTGTGTAGATAAGGCTGCTATGAGGGAACAGTTCTCACTGTGTTTATTATACAATCTCATCTGTTTGTATTGCACAAAATTATTTTGGAAAAGAGGAAAGGGAAAGGGAAAGGGATATATCTTTTACAGGAGCAGATAGATCAAATAAATCAAGTAAATTTTAAATAAGAACACAATCCTCTATCTCGTTCTGAAAACCAGACCGCCTCCATTTTCAGAGGGGAAGGTTTCAAGGACCTCTGCTATTGTGTTATGTGAGGTACCAAAGGTAAGTCACATTTCTGGATTCCATCTTTGCGGTGGGCACTTGTCCAGTCTTGTTTGAGATACATAATTTTCCATGTTTATGAGATGGAAATTCCAACACCTCACATCTTGAATTCCACTCTCCGTGCAATTAGAGACAAGATTCTTGCTACTTAAAGATCCTTTCCTGGCTATATCCCTAGAAGAAATTCCCACTTGTCACTGTATAGAATATACCTTCTCTTCTTTCAGTTCTACTCACCTGCACTTGTATCTCTTATGTTACATCATAACAATCACCTTGAAGTAAGTCTGTATTAAATGCTGATGTGCATCCTTGCATTTGGAAGTACATCACATGATAGTAATAGCGTATATTCAGTTCTGTCAACATTTTTCAGGAAGAGAGGAATACAGATTCATGTAGAATGTTATATGTGTATATATCACACAGTATAAGGATAATCACAGACATTATTATTATGGTAACCTGAACATGTTAGTTACCGGCATGAATGTAACAAGCCATTGAAATTAGCAGTTACTGTTGCCACTAGTCTTGAAGGAAAGCAATAACCCACCAAAACTAATATTCATAAGAGAAAAGTCACTTTGGTGTTTTAGAAAAGCAATAAAACTGATTGGAATCAGATCTCTGTCTGTGTGCTAAGTTTAATGTGTAAATGGAGGAAAACAAGCTCCTTTAAAATTCACCTCCACTGCTCCATTTCTTTACTGTACTTTCCTGCAATTATAAAAGAGAATAAAATTAATTTTAAAAATAAAACTAAACCACACACACTTTGTTTACAATCTTTATTTCATTGTTTTATCTGCCACTTCCTTTTTCCTGTAAGAAACCCAATCCAATTCCAGTGCAACACTATTCTGTCATCTCTTCATCAAACTACTGAATCTCAGGCTATGAGAAACAGCAGTGTAGTAATATAGAGGAATAAGAACAAATCAAGTCATTCCCTTTTGACATTTCTATGCTTCCTAGTTCTTCCTTCCCTATAACTACACTTGCTCTTCCATTTCACTTTCCTGATCTAAGGTTGCTTCTATTTTATTATTTATTTATCCTTTTTTTCTTTTTTCTGTGGTGAATCTTCTTTTTATCTTGCAAACATACACACTGAAGAGAGCTACTACTTTCTTAGTACTGCTCCTACCCAGAATCCTTTCTCTGAGCTTCCTATATTTTCCATTGCCTTTTTCATCTCTGTGCCATTACCTTCAGACTGCATTCCAAATCTGATTGTGGCCTTGCCTTTTTTATTTCCCATCACCTTTGTTATGTGATCTGTTTATCTTCTTAGAGTAGTTTGGTTTTGATCCCAAATGCTAGTCACAGATACCTTTGCAGCTCATTGGGCTTTCCATTTCATTAGCTCCATGAAGGCATCTAATTGTGAGCTATAGCAAAAGGTGAGCTAAACTAAGTCTAATTTCAAATTCTTCTACCTATCCATTTAAAATATTTGCTGAAGATTACTTCATGTTTTGAGCAACAGGTTATAAACAAGACTCGTCTTGTCTGTATGGACAGGAAGAAGGAAAAATCATGTCTTCTCTTGGGCAAACTGTTAAATGGTGTTTGGCTTCTTCAAGAGGTATCCATATGCAAATACATCAGTAACACCTAACAATAAGACTAGACTACCCCTAGTCTTTTTCATTTTGTCTACCCTTCACTTGCACCTTAGAGCACTTGTCCCTGGCTGAACAGTCACAAAACCAGGAGGGTTTTTTCAGCCACACTTTGTTCTTTCACTGAAGGGGGGTGAGCAATGCAAATGTGAATCAGCTTTTATTTGACAACATGAGATGTATAGGAAGTTTTTTTAAGCCTAGGGTATGCTCTTCTACCACCTGAGGCTCTCAAGCAACCAGTGAAACAACTGACTCAAACACCAGCCATGACACAAACTGGCTGCGGAAAACTCCAGGATTGATTTCAGTCCTTAATGCTCTCCTGGCCATGAAGTACTGGCAGTGTCACAGGCAAATGTTGCTTGGCACACAACAGTTTAAGAACAGATTCCTTACAATTTAGATATAAACCAGCAAGTTCAGATATTCCACACTCAAACAGCAACAGTTGTCAGGCCCCACACATTCACTAGATGGGATCATGGCACAGAAGGATATAAACCCACATTCTTCAGATCATAAATCAGTCCAACTGGCTGACACTGCAGACAGGACACCCATAGGACTGGGTTATTCTCCAGCTACCCATGACGAGATTCTCATGGTGTGTTCAGCACTGTGAGAACCAAGATACTGGTCTGATTCTGCTAGATCTTCTTGTGTTATATTTCAAATTGTTGACTAAGTATATCTCATTGTGCTGAAAAATACACGGTTGCAGCATTCCAATCCTACACAGGTCTTCCTTTGGAGAAATCAATACATTTCTCACTAAATATTTCTAACATATTTTTCAAAAATAAGAGTAATTTGAAAACAGCTTGCCTAAACACACATTTAAGGCAGAAAAAGTCATTTAATTTCATGATAATTCTTTGATTCATTTTTAACAACAAAACAGAAGACAGAGCCTACTACACCACTTACTCTATGTTTTGGCGTTGGTTTTTTAGTTTAAAATGAGGGGAAAACCCTATAAGAAGATCAGATCTGGGGGACAAGATAACACAGACAATTTCCAACATAAATGCTAGTTATTAGGTGTCATGTAGAGTCAGGAGTTGCCATGGAATCCATTTGCTTCTAAACCAGCTCCTCCTGCTGGAATACTTTCTCATTATTATTTCTTTCAGTAGCACAAAAGGAACTGGCTGTAGAAGAAATGTTATGATGTTATTTTAGGGTAAAGTTTCTACTATGTCCACAATCAGACATTAAATTAAAATCTAAATGTAAAGCTACATTTCTGTTCAAATGTAAAACTGTATTACTGTGGTAAGAAGAACAAATTCATTGTAGACTTGTTATAGATTCAGTAAAGCAGAGGAAACAAATTATAGCTAAAGTCTTCCTTTCAGCTGTCTTCCCACAAGTGAAAATAAATGTCGTATCTGGTGTCTGCTGTTTACATTTTCACTACATTATTCTCTGGATATGCTTAACTTTTAACATTTCCATACCATTTGTTCTGGGCAACAGCAGCCTCATTATTAGCCTAATTCCCAACATCCTGCTATACAGAACAGTGTGTGCAGACTGGACACTGGCTTTATTAGGCCAGTGAACTTACTTGTTGTGATGTCAGCTTCAATAGATGATTTTCAGAAGATCATGCCTTCAAACTCCTGGCATGCTGATTATTTGGTTTCAATTCTTTCATAGACAATGTACTGCAGTAAGACTGGAGGACAATACTGGAAAGTAACCAGCAATATTAGAAAACTATGTCAGTGATTTGCAGCTTGGCATGTTAATACTTATTATTAATATTGTTGTTTATTAAAGACATGGACTAGCACTGCATCTGGAAGCCCTAAACAGAAATAGGATCCTATTGTGATCAGGACAGTATGGAGATAAACACAACCCTTGCCTCCAAGAGCCTGTATTGTATGGTCTAGCCTTGTAAACTGATCTTCATAGATAGATTCTTGTGCCCCCGCAGGGTCCCACCCCCCAGCCTTCAGGGCAGCCAGAGCTTCCTACGTAACCTCCTGCATGGAGCAATGGCAAGCAAGCTTTTGGTGCAGGGAGTCTGAGCCTTTCTAATCTCTTCTTCATACACCTTTTAGCAGTTGAACTACACTCAAGCTTAGGCAAATTCACCATCTTACCAAATTTCTGACCCTTATTTACATCTCTCCAGCTCAAAAATTTTGCTTCTGTCAGGAAATCAAAGGACGCACTGTACTATGCAATGCCCTTCCCTCTACAACCCTGTTATCTAAGTCCTGTAGACTCCTGCACCCATGAAGAGGTCTGTGCTACCTCTCAGTAATCTCCCCAGAGCACAGTAGCTTCTGGGATAGGCTCTGCCCTTGGAAAACCAGAAGGACAAGCTTTCCCTGTCTTGCCCCAGTGGGAAAGCAGAAGGGTCATTGGAGCCTCACAATGAAGAGCAGCAGCCCAGCATCAGTAAACAAGCAGGTCTGGCTTGTGGGGACAGGACTAGCGGACACAAGTCAAGCATGACAGCTAGGCTGTTAGGGCTGGGACATCCCTCGCCAGGGCCGACCTCACACTACCTGAGTGAGGAGATCAGGGCTTGCTCTGACAGCCAGGCTAGAGCCCAAGTCATCAGGTAAATCCAAGGTCAAGTGAGGATGTCAGCCCAAGGGTCAGGGTCCAAATCAGCAGAGATGTGCAGGCATCGCTGCAGCACTGATAGAGCCAGAAATGCTACAGCTTGGCTCTAAGCGCGGAGAGGTAGCTGGAGCTGCCAGGTGAGACTGGTAATGGCAACAAGGGCTTATTAGTGCACAAAGGGACCCTGACAGCCGATCTTCTGCTCTCTCACCAGTACAGCTGCTGAAGACAAAGTTAGAACTGGACTCCTGTGCATCCTAAATTTTTGGCGCATTGTAAAAAATCACCAAGCTATTACCAGTCGAAGGAATTACAATTCCTTGTTCATCTACCAGCTAAATCTGACAGAGCAAGCACGTCTTGGAGCTTCCTCCCTTCATCCGCAAGTAGTGGGCACTCTTCAGGACACCAGGGGTTTGGAACTGGATGGTCCAGTGGCCCCTTCCAACCTTGACCGATTCTACAACTTGATCCCAGGGAGGGTGATGGGGCACTGGAGGGGGCTGCCAGGGGATGTTGTGGAGTCTCCTTCTATGGAGACATTTGAAACCTGCCTGGACCTGGTCTGGGTGATCCTGCTGTGGCAGGGGGATTGGACTGGATGATCCTTCCAGGTCGCTTCCAATTCGTAGGGTTCTGTTGTGTGACTTGGTCTAGGTGTCCTGCTGTGGCAGGGGGGTTGAACTAGATGATCTTTCCAGGTCCCTTATGATCCCTGATGATTCTAAGATTCTGTGATAGTGCAAAGAAAACTGTCCTTATCATAGGCTCTACCTTCAGCTGGTTACATCCAGTCACTGCATTGTATAAATGAAGTCATCAGTGAATAATTCCGAACTCTGGGTTTGGAAAGAACACTTCAACAATGAGACACAACTTAAATTGAAAACAATTAACTTGTAGGTACTTGACAAACCTTGGAAAACACCACATGCCCTCTGCCCCCAGCAATATCTTTAGCATAGTCTGAAATAAGTTAAAACTGGATTCAAGCTTACAAGACTGGTGCTCCCTTTGCTGCCTTCAGTGCAAGTAACTGATCCCACAGAGTTTACCTCAGAGACATCATCTGCTCTGCATCACTTCTGAAGAAAAGTTACAAACTCAGTTGACACTGCAGTTGCAATAAAGCATCTATTCACCACTTGGGGAATGCAGGGGACAGCAGTGATGGACTTTCACAGTCCTCAGTTAATTCAGAAACTGATAAGTGACAGAGGGGCTGCTCCCAGCTTAGCACAATGTTCATAAATGTAATTAGATCACTAACAAGTATGAGACAAAACCAAGTAAAGCTCCTGTTAAATCTCACACAGGGAACACTTCCCACCTTGCCTTACAACAACATTATATGTATCCTGATGATTATGAAACACAGCAAGTGCAATGGGCACCAGCTTAGAAGCCATCAGGCAGCTTCAAACCCTGCATCCCTCTTCTTCTCTATCAAGCCAGCTCAAAGCAATGAGAAGCCGAAAGCAGTTTCAGAACAGCACGAGGAATATTTCCACTTGCTTTTAATCTGAAATCACTTGATTTAATCTGAAAGAGAACATGTTATTTTAAAATAAAATGTGTCCTTGAACGAGTAAGGCAGCTTTACTCCACCACAACTACCTGAAAAGAAGTTGTAGAGAGGTGGGGCTTAGTCTCTTCTTCCACGTAACTGCACTCAAGCTGCCACAGGGGAAGTTTAGGTTAGAAATTAGGAAAAACGTCTTCTTGGAAAGGGTCATCAAGCCTTGGAACAGGCTGCCTAGAGAGGAGATTGAGTCACTATCCCTGGACATGTTTAAAAGCCATGGAGACTTGGAGCTTAGGGATATGGCTTAGCAGAGGGTTGGGGCAGTTGGGTTAATGGTTGGACTTGGTGATTTTAAAGGTCTTTTTCAGCCTGTATGAATCTATGATTCCAATTCTAAACCAAAGCTGTGATACAAGTTTATTTGTGACCTCTTGGTTACCAGGTTGATGGTAAGAACAGACTGTGGGACGTATCCTGCTATTTTAAGCATCATTCTTTGGAGTGCTGAAATTTAAACAGGCTCCTGCTGACAGATTTTCCCCCAACTCATGAAATAACTTCTTTGCTAATGAAAGCCAGGCCTTGGGAACAGAGATTTTGGTGATAACACAGGTCTGGCAAGGCCTGATGCAGCTCCAGCTCCACCAGTTCAAGATCTCAGCTGTACCAGAGGTCTGAAGGACCCCCCACCTCCTCGAGAGATGGCTCTGCAGTGGGGCGCTGGGCGGGCCAGGGGCGGTGCGGGGCTGCGCTGCGGGGCTGCGCAGCCGAACAAAGCCTCCCCTGACACGCCTGAGGGACTCTGCGGGACGGCTTTGCTCTCCCTCCTCGCCGCGAAGAAGGGAGGCGGGGGGTTACTCACGGCCGCGCCCCGCATCGAAGGGGGTTTTGCATGGCGCGGAGGGCTCTGTGGGAGGTAGCGGGGGCGCCGGGTGCAGGGACTGGAGTTGCATCCCCAGCGAGGGGCAAGGCTGTGGGAACCGGTGCAGGTGAGGGGGGAGACGGGAGAGCCCGGGCTGCTGGTACCGTTCGGGGCAGGAGGGAAAAATTAAAGCGTGGCGGAGCAAAGAGGGGGTACAGGACCTAAGAAAGATATCTGTGAATGCACAAGGAGAACAGGAAGATCTCCTCAAAGTTTGATCTTTTCTCCCAAGTTCTTCCCCAGTCTCGTATCCTTCGGGAACCTCATCCTGCACAAGGGCATCCCAGCTCGATTAGAATGTGCAGTCAACTAGGCTCTTTTGGAAAGGCAGAATACAAGAAAAATGTGCCTGGGAGTAATTGTTACCCACCCTAATGTAGATAATTGTTAATGTTTCTTTACGTTTACTTTAGGTTTCCATTTGCTGCTCCACATAGTTGCCCTAGCCTGGCGCATTAGTGAGAGTGGGTCCAATAAGATAAGGGCTAAAAGGTACCGACCTTTGACTCCACTGGAAAAAATGAATATAAATCATCTCGTTAAGTTTATGTCCATAACAATAAAATTGAAAGGAGTGCGTGGTCAAGAGAAGTGCCCCGCCCCCTCCCCAAAGCATTCCATAAAAAACAAAATCCACTGATATATCTCCAAAAATTGTTTTAAAGGGTTGCCGAAAATTATGGTCATGCTGCTGGAGGGGAACTCTATAATTTTGCAGTGTTTCTGTAATTATTTTTAAGAGCTGCAGTCGGAACCGCTTGTATCTGCGAGCTGCTATCCAAGGGTCTGCTAACTGTTGCCTGTGTTCTGTTAGACAACCGGCTGTTCTGTTAGAGAGTCGTTGTCCCCTGAACGTTCTAATAACATTAGAGAAAGAGCAGGAATAAAATACCTAGAGCGCGGCTTGAATCTTGGAGGTTAAGATCTAGATCAGTTAAAACGTATTAATTGCTTCTGAATGGTCTCACAGAGCATTTGCCGTGTATATTTATGTCAATAAAGCTTTGATGAGGCCACGGACGTTAATTCCCATCACACCCCAATTCACCAGGGTACCCATACTGTGTACTTGAGATAACCGGTCTCAATAAACCGGTCTGGGTGTGCGGGCTCCTGCAGTCCTGTGAGCACAGCGATGTCTGGCACCTCCGGGACAGGAACGCGTCCCGTGAGATGCAGCTCACTCCCGTTAGCCTTGCTGCTCCCAGCGAGGTCGGTCCTGCCGTCCCGCCAGTGAGGAGCCGAGAGGGTTCAGCGGGTCCATTCGTTTGTCCGTTGTTAGCAACAGACCGGTTCAGGAGGAGGGGGTTACGCAATCTTGAGAGTCATCCGCATGATTAATTCGCTAATAGTTACCTTTTTAAAACGCTATGAAGAAAGCAGTGTGTAAGCGGTGTCTTAGGCTTGAAAAGAGTTTTCTCTCTGTATAAGAAATGGCCACTTTTTATTTATATTTTTTTTTGAGGGGGGGTGGTTTGCGACTAGCAAACGCATGCAAATTCCTAAACTAGTAAATATGTTAGAGTATGCTATTGCTGTAGAAGAAACTGGATCAGACCTATCTTATAGGGAAGTGGCCCGGCAGGGATTTTCGTGCCTTCCTCCCTCCCGCTTTGATTTGTACAGTTGTCTCCCCCCACACCCCTTTCTCCGCACGCACGCACACACGCTGCGGTATACGCTGCCTGTCGTGCCTGGAAGCACAAGTTTTCTGCTACATATAGTTGGAAACCTGTCTGTGAAACGCTTTTGTTTTCAACCAGCCTTTCTTCAGACTCTCCCTTTCATTACGCGTCGGTTTAGATAAACTTGTGCTGCAGTACCTATTTATTCCATTTTCCAATATTATCTGCTTTCTAGAGTATTCTCATCCTAGAATAACTGCAACTGTACAGATCAAAGCTATCCAGGCAGCCCGAGGGACCCTCACGGCCCTTTTCCTCGACCTGCCGGTACCAGTAGCAGGACATCGACTACGACTCTTTTCAGGAGTCGAAGGGAGAGTGGTGGGGACGTACACGACGACGCGGGAGAGCAGGACCAAGGTTACACCCCCGCCAGCACCCCCAGGGCTCAGCCCCTCTGCTCGCAGGTGTCCCCTCCGCTCTGCTGTAAACTCCGCTCCGACGGCTGGCACGCCGACCCGTTGCTGGGGTCATTCCATCGTGGTGCGTTCACTTTTTCTATTTAATAGCATCAGCTATCCCGCTCCGGGATAGACGAACCCCATTCAGGGCTCGGGGCTTTCGCTCCACGAGTGACAGCGGACTCGTGGCTGGCCCCAAGCCCACTTTAGTTCCTGTGGACTGCACTTCCCTGTCCCTGGAACAGAGCAGCACTCGCTCTCATCTCCGCTGTCAGAAATCGCGCATTTTGATGAAGGAAAACAAAGCTCATGCCTCTGAAACGGCAAAATCCTCCCTAATTGTCTCGGAAACGGCTGAATCCTCCCAACATTCGGGAGCTGCCTCTTGAAATCTGTAGGGTAGTGTCTCCATAAGCCCTGACCCTGCATGGGTGATGCCTTAACGCCGGGACTTTGCCCATGGTTGGTACAACTCAAAAAAGCTCAAAAATCTCCTCTCGTACTCCCGTCGTTTCACATCTCGTACTTTATTTATAGTTGTATTCATGTATTAAAACTCTACAGAAGGTGTCCTCGAGTCAGAGCTCCCGGCCTCCGGCCTCTGGGGAGATAGGGGCGGCCGGTGACATTCACCGAGGCTGCCGCCGCAGGGAACAAGCCGGGTCCCGGTACACGATGAGCGGCTGTCTCCTCTGGGGCTGTGTGGGGCGGGTAAGGTGGATGCTCATGCTCCCTGCTATAAATTAGCAGAAGTATACCCTACTGATTTATTTGTTTTCCCCAAACCAAGTGTGCTATAAAAGACATTCTGTGAGGCTCATGTTGACAAATAACTCGTGAGCTACCTGACCGTACCAGTTGTTGCCCATATGTCTGCAAGAGACGTCACTGCCGTTTACCAAGAGAACTACCTCAAATGAAAACCAGAAGGAGGATGTGGGGGGTTTTTTCCTTCTCCCCCCAGACCCACTTTACACCTGATGGCAGTAACGCACAGGGAAGGTTTCTGCAAATTCGGTATCACCTTCCCCCATAGCAGTGATCGCTTTACAACGTGACAGGAGGCGGGGTGATTTTTTTTTCTCCTCTTCTTTCTTTTTTTTTTTTTAATCCATACCTTCACTAAATGTCTTGCGTTCGTGTTTGTTTAACAACGGGTCGCTTTGGTAAATAAGACCATCAAAAGAACATTTGAGACTACGCGGATCCATTTCTCTGCTGCTTGTAGACGCTTGAACACCCAGAGGAGCTGTTGAATGCCTCTCCTTCCATCTTTCTTTTATTTACTCAAATGAACACAGGGAAAGCTGTTAACTGAGGGGAGATTTAAGGTGATAAGCAGCGAAGCTGCAGCCCTCCATGGAGCAAAAGGGATGGGGTTCTTCAAAGGCTATTTTTTGTTGTTGTCTTGACAGTTTTCCTTCTTCCGAAACCCGAGACCATTTCTTCTTACCCGAAATATTCCGACGATTGCCTTGCCAGGGAAATTTCCTTTGAAAAAAACCTATTTTAGCCAAGCGTTTTGTTATTTCAGGCTTTTGAGCTTCCCTTTAGGTTTTAGGAAAGGCTCTGCAGCCTTTCTCTTACTGCCCTGGATGCTCTCTTGCAGCTCTATCGACTCTTTTCAGGAGCCATCAGTTTTAAGAGCCTCGATTGTGTTGTGTTTTGGTTTGGGATTTTTTGGGGTTTTGGTGGTTTGGGGTTGTTTTGTTTTGTTTTGTTTTTTGTTTTGATTTTTTTTTTCCAGACCACTGGCGAGATTGGGAATAGTCCCTGTCCTTGAGAAAGGAAAAGATCACCCGCTTCCACATCCACTTTGCAGGCAGTTTTAAAGTGCTTTTCTCCCGATATAGGAGGATTTCTACGGGTTTGTTTCTGTTTTCTCTTTTTCGCTCTGTTTGGGGTTTTTCCAAGCGTCTGTCAAGAATATTTGTTAAAATCTTTCTCCATCCTCACCCCCACCCCGCCACTCAGTTCCCTCTGCCAGCCCTGGCTGACCTGCAGAAGGGTTTCGTGTGGGTGTAAGACAGAGTACAAACATGCTGCAGTTTACTTCTTTCGAGCACGACTTGCCGGGGAGGGCTTTGGGTGGAGAATTGGGGGGGTGTGTGTGTAAAACTGCCCATCCTCACAACCCCCAGTCCAGAGCCACCTCGGCCACTCTTCTCTGGTACCCAGCGAGGAGACCGGAGCGCAGCCGAAATGCCCACCTAACATACCCCGGTCAGATAAAACTAAAGCGGAGGGGGCAGGTGCGAGCGATACCGGAGGGGGGATCCTTGCCCGACGCCCACTCCCCACCCGCGACGCCGCCGGGTCAGAGGGCGGACGCGAGAGAGAGCGGGGAAGGGGGTGTGCCCGGGACGCGGTGACGTCACCTTTTTCTGCTCCAATGGGAAGCCTGGGTCGAGTGGTAGCGACCAATGGGAAGCGAGGCTAGCCCATGAGTGGCATTAAGGGGNCCCCCTAAGCCCCCCCGTTATGTGAGAGGGAGAGCCTGGGAGCCGATAAAGAGGATGGGGAGACGGCAATGTCTGTCTGCCCATCGGTGTGAGGAGTAGTGACAGGCGCAAACTTTTCCCCCTGCCATTAATGACCCAATTAACGAGTTGGGCTCCTCACCCCGGGAGAGCTCTGCAGGCTGCCGGGCTCAGGGACTCAAGGTAGGTACAAATCGGAAGACAACAACCCACCCACGAGCTGCCAGCCCCGGCAAGGAGCCGCAGTGATGTGCGAGGCTGGGCTGGGGGTCGCTTCACCCCAGTGGAAAAAGAGGAAAAAAGTAGAATTTGTTTGGGAAAATGTGATAGTGAGGGTGGGGGGCGCGATTTCGGCTCGGGACAGGGCTGGGCAGAGCACTACTGCCTTGGTTGGGGTGCAACTGGGGTAGACACCCACCCCCATACCCCCTACCCCAGCCGGGTAATGAGGAGATCAGCTGAGACGAGGGGAAAATAATAATTAAAAAAACTTTAGAAGTTAAAAAAAGGCAAGAATACTGCTTGATGGAAATGCTCCACTGCGGGGCCGGGGAGCTCTGGCAGCTGCAGCGGTGCCAGCGTAGGAGAGGGCGGAGGGGCCAGAGCAGACCCGGCAGCATCGAAACCCTCCGGTAACTACCCAGCCTGCGCCGAGGGCCGCAGTCTGGCTCCTGCTACGGGTTCGTTCTGGCCATGCAAAGCACACCTGGGCTGGGGAGCGCGGGGGCTGTGGGAGGGCGTTACGGGGCAGTCTTCTCTAAATGGGAAAAAATACCTTTGTTTGGTTTTTTTCCTCTGGTGGGAGAGAATCCTACATCCGCCGGAGGCCGGCTCTTTATTATTGTTTCTCCCGACTCCCTCACCCTAGGACTGCTATTGTCTCCCCAGAGAACCCCGGGAAGTCACCCAGCACCCGCGCCCGGGCGTTTCGGGCCTCGGATCGACAGTGGATCACGGGAAGAAACGGGATTATTATGACCTTCTTCCGAGGAACTATGCTGCCTGCCACGAGTAGGAAAAAAAGGCTAGAAACACCTCATTTGGTTGCTGTGTGGTACCGCAAGCTTCTAGTTTTTTAATTTTGCGTCTCCTGCAGCTGTTTGGAGTCCCTGAGTTGCACTGGATAAATGCCTTTCCCATCCGATTGACTCTACTTTTCAGAGAATATTTTATTTGATTTTGGTGGGGGTTTTTTGGTTATTTTTGTTCATTTGGGTTTTTGTTTGGGTTTTTTGTTGCTTTTTTTTTTGTTGTTGTTGTTGTTTAAGAACATTTCTCTGGTCTCCAATACTGGTTTGCATTTTACGCAACCGAACAGTTTCTCCAGGCAGTGGACACACTCAGAATCGCTGCCTGATGCACGGGAAAGATGAATTGCAGCTGAAAGTTTCCCTTCCGTCTTTGGATGAATCTCTGGAGTTTACATTGTAGGAAGAAAGGGGAAAACAAACACAATGAAAGAGAAGTCCAAAAATGCTGCCCGGACTAGACGGGAGAAAGAAAACAGTGAATTTTACGAACTGGCTAAATTACTACCCCTGCCCTCTGCTATTACCTCTCAGCTGGACAAGGCATCCATAATAAGACTCACCACCAGCTATTTAAAAATGAGGGTGGTTTTTCCAGAAGGTAGGTGTGAATTCACCTATATTTGCATTCCAATCCAGATGTCGCTTTGCTTATAACTTTTTTTTTTTAAGTAAATGGTATGGGGCTCGGAGGCAGGGTGCTTTCGGCTGTCAGTTTTCTCTGTCGTAAATATATTCCCTTTAGTTCCTATGACAGGTTTGGTTGGGGACTTACGATGCTTTTGTCAACACTTGAAGGCACTGAGCAATGCTGCCTGCTCCGCTAAAGCAAACAAGGGTTTCTTTTCCCCCAGTCTCCCAATAAGATACGCGTCCCTCGCCGAGAATTTGAGTGGCGAAAGAGGGGACGGTTCCCCTCTATTTGTAGCCATACTATAGAGGAGTTAATATATGGGTAAATATTTACATAAGTCTATGCAAAGTCCCAAAGCCTTAGCTCAAGTGTGGAGCAAAGGTGCGGTTTCCAGGTACGGCACACGCCAGCTCACACACGCACAGCCTAAATAAATAAGCCAAGCACACCGATTCACACCACGAATGCGCTGTCTTGCTCTGGGGATCATTAGGGCACTTTGAGGGCGTTAATCGACCTCGGAAATTTTTAACAGGCGTTTTGTATTCGGACGTGCTCAATCTCCCTGCCCACCCAACATCCTAGCCTGGGCCTGATTCTCCTCTACGGTCAGGCAACAATGAACTTAACGTCAATTATTTTAGGGCAGCAAGACCGGTCTCTTCTGTTCAGCAGATTTAAGCGTCCTAAAGTGTGACTTGCTTGTAAGTAGAACTAGGATTTAAAACGACCGACTTGGGGTTTCTAGACCGGCTGCCAAGAAAAATAAACAGCCCAGAAAGCTAAGAGAGTAGGATTAAAGTCCTCCCTTGCTTTTATAAGATGTAGGGGGAAAAAAGTCAAAACTACTTCTCAAATCTTTTATTTAGATCAAATCGATACAGAGGCAGTCTGCATAGAATGAAAAGTACTGAGAGACTTTTTTCCGTGACCTAGTAAGAAGATTCTCTGCGTCTTTTGTTGAAAAGTGTGTGTACATAGGAAGCAACGTAGCATGGATCTGTCTCCCTGTGTTTCCTGTAGGTGCACCCCCACATTCGGTCGGACTCTCTGTCTTAGGTGTTTTACAAGTCGGAAGTGGGTATACGGCCTGGTTTTGTTATGCTTTGTTTTGAATGTGTGGTTGATTTTTGGGGTTGCTTCTTAGTTCTAATTCTAACTGTTAAACGTAAATATTCAATAGGGCAGCCATTTAGACTGAAGAAGTGCCCCCTCCA
>VZRI01011214.1:115737-185452 GCA_013397515.1 Upupa epops | reverse complement strand
TAACCAAAGAAATGGATAAATGAACCCTAATAATAGTATTAATAATAAAATAATAATTTTTAAAAGTAAAAATTATTAATAGTAACAAATAATAATAGTTTAAAAATAATAAAAATAATAAGCCTTCATCAAGTCGCTTCCTCTTCTGTGTGATCTGTCACCTTGGAGATCACTGTGTGGGACAAGAGGCCAAGTTGTCCTTTATACTGTCAGTGCATGCTTTATAAAAATAAAGCTATTGCAAACCCTGACGCCGTGATGGTCCTAAAAGAATTATTAGCACTGATTTGCCAGCTCCCGCAGTCTCAGTGGGCTACCTTCCTGCGTGATTCCGAGCAGGTCTCGTCAATTACCGGTGCCTACGCTGTGTGTTGTTTGATCAGAAAAAGCATATGGTGTTGCTTGTAGTCTGTGAGTAATCACGGGAAGAGAAGAATAGCTGATCCCCGTCCCTCGGTGGCAGCGCAGGATGTTTGAATGCCCTAGGGAACCGTGCGGCCAAGTACGCGGAGCCGGGGCCGGCCGCTGCAGATGCTAATTCAAGCGCGGAGATGGAAGGGACAGCCGAGAGGTGCTCGGGAGACGGCAGAGACTGCTTTGCCTAATTAAACGCAAACTACAAATTAAAAAGCTACTAAGCAAGCAGACACAGAAGAGCGCGTCCCATCGAGACGGCTGTCGCGGAGGGCACGGCTCGGAGCGAGCGGCCGACACATGCGGAACCTCCGCGACCGCCACCGCCCACCTGGTGCCAGAACGTTCGGTGCGGTGGTTATTCACGACTGACTTGCCCACGAGTGGCCTTCCCGACACTCCTATCCGCCGTGCGGGAGCCGTCCTTGGGGGCCGTCGGGGGCCTCCATTGACGAGGGAGGAGCGTGCCCTGGAGCTCCCAGTTGCGGGTGTGCTTGTGCACCAGCACTTTCGGAGCGTCCCAAGGAAGAGAAGAGCGATCCTGGTCTGCCCATGCCCTAAGCCAGCAAAATAAATGATTGCTTGGCTGGGAAGGGAGGACAGGTAGTGACAGCCAAGAAAATTAGGCTCCTCTAGGAAGGAAAAGAAAGAAGGAGGCAGGGTAGGGATGTTGGGCGGATTTAATATGTAACCCACACACTCTCTCCCTGGCACAAGAAATATTTTCCATCTGCCCGAAGAGGGCTCGCATAGAGGCTGGTTGTAAATAGTCACGTACAGAAAGATATACAAGGAAAGAATCGCTGTACATTTATTTGTCTGTGTGTTTATGGATCTAAAAATTTCGTATATAGAGAGAGACAGCAGGCAGATTTCGGGTTCATTTTGGAAATGAGAGTTCTCTGGGACTAAATTGCCAGGAGAGTCACACACAGAATAATCATTATACCGTTCCCATCTCACCCCCGGAAGTCTAAATACAAATCAGTGGCACCAAATAAACTTGATAAACCGATCAGAGATTTCCCAGCGAGCGAGCTCTTATAGTAGCTGTGTAATACTCACAAACTATGTAAACCGCCTGGGTTGCCCTCTCTATCCCTGATTTTACTTTACTAGGTCTCCAGCAGATTTAAAACTGTCAAGGGCAAAAAGTGCTTAGGGTCTTAGGTTGCTTCCATCATTTCAGTGCTAAAACTCTTCCGTGTCGGAGGAGAAAGCCTACAAGACATGTAGTAGTTTTGTGTGATCAGCTTTTGAAACTGCTGAAGATATGTTAAAAAGCCGAGGAAAGTAAGGAAAAAAATTTGTTGTTGTTAGGAAGAACTTAATAAATTCACTGCTGAGTTAATCGTCATTTCAAAACATCCTGACATTGCAATTTATCGTTCAACAGTTAATGGCAAGTGACGTGGCCTCAAAAAATATCTGATAAAATCTCCGGGGTGTCTAAAGAACTGAAAGAGTCTTCCTTCAAAAAAGATCCAATCGCCATCACTAGCTGGGTGACCATTCACTACTCCTCACCAGCATCCAAAAGTGAAAAAATAATATATATATAAAAAAAGAACACTCAAGCAATCAAAAAAATTTCAAGTCGTGCAATAGCCTGGCTGTTAGGTTCTTTTTTTGTTGTTGAGGGATTTTGTTAGCTTTAATTTCTTTATTTTTGGTTAGGAACATTTCAAGGGTTTTGTTTTCCATAAGCGAGCAGAGAGGGAAAGGGAGGATTTGCAGTGTCTGCTGTACTGGGGTGGCTCGTTTGGGCTCAGAAAGGCTTTTGATTATCAAGTCAAAAGCAAAGCCTCCGTTTACATAAACCTCCCCGAATTAAGATGGTTAACATTTCAATATCGAAACCCTTAACCTCGTTTTATTTTAAACGGGGAAGAGATCCGCAGGAAAAAAAGTTTCCCACGTGGATAGGTGATTTAATGCTGTTTTTCCTACTGCTAAGGGAAATGATTGAGCATTAGGTTTCAGTGTTTATTTTTTTACAGAAGTTTTTCTCATTTAAGCAGCAGGTTACTCTCCATGCTGTCTCTCTGTTTAATTCCAGGTTTGATGTGAACTTAAAATGCGAAGTGCAGAACGAAACTATTAGCGTGATAGTTGAAAAAGCAGATTTATGCGTTACAAAGAATACTGAGTGAGATGAGCGGAAGAAATATGTTTTCTTTAGAAACACCCTCTAGCTTCTTAAACAACATAGGACCGGTTTAATGTTTGTGGAGATTTTTCAACTCGCATATAAATAGTGCTTGTTCGCAAGTGCATTAGTGCAACCTCTTCCCACTCCAATTTCTTTGGAATAAGGGCTCCCTGAATTTGCATATTCTGTAGAAGCCAATAAATGATTTGCTCTCGAAAATTTCCCTGATTCCACCCCCCCACACACCCCCCTCCCTGCCCCCGCCTCCAGTTCGGGCATGATTCTGTTTGTTTGCATTTCGGAACGCCATTCCCTTACCCTGTGGTGCGCCAAAATGCTGGCATTACTTTCTAGACCGAATCGGTCTCGGAATTATTTCCATCACTGTTATCTTAATAAGGCTGTTTGTTTAGTCAACAGGACTTCCCTATTATCATTATTTTTATAGAGAAAGCGGGATTCTTTTTTTCTTCAAATGAACAGACGTGATTTACCGGGATAACAAATCTTTTACAAAACCTTGCTAATGGCCTCCGCGGGCAGTTGGAAGTGAACGGTATATTTTTACTTTTTTTAAGCATATTCCGTTTCATCTGAACCCTCTGCCGGCGACCCACTCCTTCACAGAAGCCGTATTTGGCTGAGATTTTGAGTTACCATTAACCACCGCCTGTTAAACTAACTGAGAAATCAGCCCTGTCGGGCGTTACGCGAAGGCAAAGCGGAGCGCTGGCTGTGGACTATTTAATTACATGGTTAATCGAATCAAGCTAATTCCTCGATATAACATCCAGTTGCCTTTTCTCTTGCCGGTGACGAGGGCATCTGGTGCTGCTATTTATCATTTTCCTTGGGTAGTGAGGGAAAATCTTCGCTTTGAAGATGGGGATCGAGCTATCTCGCCTTCTCCCTCCTCCCAGTGTTCCGCTTCTCCCCGGAGCGGCCGCTGGGAAGGATATAAGGCAACAAAGGTGTCAGTGAGGGGCGATGAGGAGGTAGGCAAGGTACTGCTTTACGGGTTGCGTGCGGGGAGTTGAAACGTCTGTGCCCGCCGTAAAGCTTTACGAGGGCCTTCACTGATTAGGCTGCACGAAGCCGGCGTGGGGGACAGGGGCTTCGGTGCTACCCGGCCGGGGGTCCTGCATCCTCGGCAGCTAGGGTGGACGGTGAGGCAAACTGCCTCCCTCTCCTCATTCTTTAATGGACAGACAGAGGCTGTCAAAGCAAAAACACCGAAACAAAAACAAGAGGGGACGTCCTCCGGTGGGCAGTGGGGCGCCGTTGCCCCAGAAGGAGCGGTGAGAAGAGCCTGGGAGAGAGAGGAGTAGTTTAGCATCAGGAAAATGCTCACTGCCTACAGGGCTCCATCTCCAAGCCCTCATCTACCCGTCGTACTTCACCCTTGCCAGTGGGTAACTCAGTCTGTAGGGATCCCCAGGGGTCCCAGGGGTCTCCCGTCCCCAGAGAGAGCTATGCCTCTCAAAGCCTGCTCCCTGAACTNGGTGTTGTATTTTGGGTTTTTTGTGTGTTAGGGTTTGGGGTTTTTTTGTTTTGCTTCATTTTTAAACTGGGACGTCACATTGCCCTCCCTGCCGCTGTTTTCGCTACCATGAACCCGGATTGCGCTGAGGTTTCATGACGGGTACTCCACTGGGGAAATCGTAGCAACCGCTTTCAAAAGCCAGCAAATCAACACAAAGCAGATAAGGGCTT
The DNA here is from genome assembly GCA_013397515.1 of Upupa epops. Lineage (NCBI taxonomy): Eukaryota > Metazoa > Chordata > Aves > Bucerotiformes > Upupidae > Upupa > Upupa epops. The sequence goes on along the minus strand of VZRI01011214.1, from coordinate 181,173 downwards.
GTGCATCTTCTGGCCATCCCACCCCCACCGTCCACCTCCGCCCCCCTTTGATATTGCCACTCAAGGGAGGGGGTCGAGGTGGGTTCTGCGCTGCAGATGGTCACAGAGGGACAAGTAACCCGCAGATCAACCAGGGCCGAGTTGATTCAGGGCCTCCTGGAACCTCATTTCCCTCCGCCTTTGCCTAGATCAAATCAGAAATGATTGAGGAATCTCTTCCCTCTTCCGTGGGACAGAGTAGCTTCTTGCGACAATATCGCCACTGGGTAGGGACGATATTCTCCCAACTCCTCCATTGGCTGCCGACATCAAGGCTTGCATCAATCAAAAGTTGAGGGGGAAGGACAGAGCCAAAGTAGCTGAGCTCTGCAGCCCTGGCCCAAAGCCCGACGTAGGGCACAGGCTGTCGGGGGGCACGGCTCGCCGAGTGCCGGGGGTGGGAATGACTGGGGTAAAGGCATTTCACATAGTGTAGCTGTTCCATGACCCCGATGGAGATGCTTTCTGATGTGGAAAGCACAGTGGTTTTTCATTGGGAAGTGCCCAGAGAAACGATGAGTCAGTGCACTGGTTCCGTGCAGGATCCGTGCACGCTGTTAGGTAACGAAGCTGTTCGCAAACGAAGCAAGAGCCTGACTAAAATGCTTCGGAATGTTTTTTTTTAAATTTGTGTGGGTTTTTTTTTTTTAGGTTGGTTGTTTAACTTTTAGTTTTCTTTCTTCTCTCCTGACAGTGGGCACTTTCTTGTGTACCAAAATGTTTTTCGTGTTACGGAAAAAAACTTCTAAAATCCTAGAGATGAGAAGATTGTTAGGTAGGAGCCTATAATCTATATTTTGTCAAGAGTATCAAATTCATTCCGAAGGAAAAGCTTGATCCACTTATTTTTGCTACTTGAATAACACAGCTGGATGATGCTTTGAGCTTACTCTAGACGGTTGCTCATCATTCATTCGGCAAGAACTGGCCTAAATGGTGCCTGTGGGATTAGGTCAATTTTAGTGGATCTACTTCGCCTCATTTGGTTACTAATTGGTTTCTTGTTTTATAAATCGAAATCTCATTTTCAGGAAATTACAAAGCCCATGCAGCCAGTCCATTGAGGTAATCCGCGGGTCGGGGGTATTTAAATGGAAATGGTTCTACAATGCATCAAGTATTAAGCAACAGTAAAACTTCGCCTCTATTTCCAAATTAAATGTGAGCTCGCTAGCTTCTTGGATCCATAATAGATACATCCCTTCTAAGGCTACTTATGTAAATATAATAAACCAGACCTAGTTGGGGGAGGGTAGAAAGCAAATTTTATCTGCTAAGGTTAATGCGGCATATCTTGGAAATCTTCCTAAATAAATTACGTTTTGCTTTGTCTTCGGCCACTTTTAGCTGGGAAAATCCTTTGCCTAAAAACGATTTAGTTATCCTTCCCCTCACAAAGCTGCTTATTTCTATTCCAAACCTATTATGCTGTTGGCTCTCCAAATTATAAGAGAATCTTTAGATCTTGTTTCCAAGCGTAATCCTGAAGTAAAATGGAGAGCTGATTTCCTTGTTTTGTTTTTTAAATAGACAATCAAAGGATTTGCAGAATTTTCTGCGGTAGGTCAAGTGCAAGATATCACAGTTTGCCCCCTCGATAAAAGGTAATTGGATGTTAAAGCGAATAGACTGGGGAAAAAATAAAAGGGAATATTAATGGAGAGATTTTCACGTATAATCTTTTAAAAAAGTACTTAAGGGGCATCACCGGAGTCCATCGATTTGAGAGAGGCTGGGGTTGGCAATGGGTAGAAATAATCTTCGGCTTGAAAGTGCTGAAATATCCAAGCAGTACAAAGAATCGTCTCCTGGTAAGATCTCAAGAAACCTGTCCAGGTAGACAATTGAAAGCGTTTAATTATAAACCATTAACAGACACAGCCTAGCAGCGCTCAAGTTCAGCGCCCCGTGAAGAACCTCCTTCCAGGGGTGGGTGGGTGTTGACCTGTGATGCCCATGAGCTGTTCATTAACCAGTGGGGATTGGGTTATTTTTTCCCCTTTTAAAAGGAGAATAATTAGAGCCGTAAACTTTGATTAATAAGCAACTGAAAGCATAGGCGGGGGGAGTAGATTTAGTCTTGAATACCGAAACCCGTAATCCTGATTTTCCTCCAGGTGGGGGAACGTCGCAAGGAGCCACCTTGGCCACCTCTGCTTGGTCGGCCTGGTTCCATAGCAGAAAACGTCTGAAGAACTAGGGAAAAACAAATACACAGAGAGTGGAGGAACAAATGTGCCTGGGAAGCCCCCGGTGCACTCGTGGGTCCGTCCACTCCGGAGGGGGTAAAAAGTCGCTGGATCCCCGTTAGTTGGTGGGGTGGTATTAACACGAAAGAGACACTTTCTGGCTGGGGCTGAGGAATGGGGACCAGGCTTTTGTAGAGCTGTGAAGTTAAGAGGAAGTAGAGATGCACAGGAGTGGTGAAGAGGCAAGTTGGAGTGAAGAGGTGAACAAGAAAGAGGAGCGAGGGCAAGGAAAGGCGGGAACGAGAGAGAAGCATCTCCCAGGCGGTGCTGGTTGGGGATGCCCCGTGGGATGCCTCGTTCACACAGCACGGCGGAAATCGTTAGCTTTGTTTAGACCAGCAAATACCCAGGTGAAGCCGGTCAATAGTGAGGGATGCCCGTGAATGCCTGCTGTCACCACCTCGCCTATTTGCCTCGAAATAGCTGGAAAACGGGGTCTTGCCTTCCCCGAACCCGTCCTGCGGGAGGGGGACCTCGCTGGCGATCCGCATCCCAGCCATCAATCAGGATTTGTATTTTTTTTTTCTTCCCTTTTACTTCATTTTACTGTCTGCGTGCTAGGCTGGGCCTCATTTTATGGCAGAAGCATAAGAGTTTTTAACTGCTCCGTTTAAATTATTTCAACAAAACCACTGTGAAACAGCATCGCTCGTGAAGGGTTTTGCTCCGGTGAAGTAATTTCCATCTGGCTTCTATTCGCCCTCTCTTTGTATAGCGGAAAATAAGCGGCGTCTGAAACATCATACTGATCAAGAGAAATTAATTTATGTGGGGGACTGTTTGGGAACAGATCACCCCTCCCTGCAGAGAGACCCATCCTTCCCACCGGAGCAGAGGGAGAAGGGATGGTGGGAAGGGAGGTGAATTCCAGGACCTGATCTGTGCCGTCGGACAGTGACTTGCCTGGGCCACCCCAAATATCTTCCCACAGCCGTGAAACTGTGCTCAGTTTAGCGATATATAGTTTGCGTTTGGCTTGAGTGAGGGTTACTAGAAACGAAATGACTAACATGGGGCTAGGGAAGAGCTGGATGAGTTAGTTGCATCTGGCCGCTGCTGCTCTCCCTCCCCAGGTAGGTAATTATAAACCTTCCAGGTGATAGGCTGGATGGGACTCTAAGCAACCTGGCGTAGTGTAAGGTGTCACTTCCATGGCAGGGAGTTTGGAACTAGATAATCTTTAATGTCTCTTCCAACCCAAACTATTCTGGGAGAGGTTAGTTGCCCGAAGATAGAAAGAGGCAACAGAATCAAACTGGAAAACTGTCTCTGGCGAGAACAGGGTCTAAGCTCATCCTTATCTTTCCCCATCCAAAGCCTAATTGTTCCGGCAGGTTGTGGTGAGTTCTGTTTTCTGCAGGGGGAGGAACCCCCGCAGGCATCGCCCAGGTGCTGGTAGTACTGAGCCGACGCCCAGAACTCTCTCTTCCCAGTCCTCTCCGTGCCACGTTAAATTCATCCTTCTCTTGACATCAAAGCCTTCCCCCAGAATACCTCTTTCTTTCATTTAATAGTTTACAGGATTCTCCAGCATCCCTTCAGTGATGTTAGGAGAAAAACACTTTTCAAGGAGTGCAAGGAACAGCTAGTTCACAGTAGCCGGAGGAAGCACTAAAAAGCCCCCTTTTCTGGGAGCTATTTCACTTAGGTCTTAAGAATTAATTTCACCATTAACTCAGAGTTTTAGTATTCTTCTCTCGCTACCTTTTATAAAAGCTACTATACGCAATTAAGCCAGGTCTAGTGTTTGGAAGACTTTAAGTATACATGGCTTAGAGAGAACACAAGCAAAAGTTTGGCCAAAATGAGTAAGTTTTTCATCTCATCACAGCACTTTTTTTGGTGTGTATTAAATAAACAGGACTTGGAGAAGCCTGGGGCCATTCAAGCCGAACCAGCCCTCTGGATAATGTTGGACGGGAACTGGGATCCCATCTTTTGCAGGTACTGGTCTGGAAACGACAGCCATATGGTATTAATGATTAAATAAATAATTCCCTCTTCTGAACTTTTAATTGCCTCATTGACTAATTTTTAACTGTTCATGGGTTTAATAAAGAATAGGGGTGGGAGGGGAGCCTCTTCAGGAATACAAATCGTAGTGATTGGCTGTAGTTTGGTCCCGACAGGTTCTTTGCCCCAGTATCGTTCAATACAGGGTCCTTAACGAGGAGTTCACAGTGTATTGCGGTGTACAGGGATGCAGGAGCAAGATGACTTTCCCCCACATTATTAACAGGGTGACAAGTGCCGTCAATGTGCTGAAGCTCAGGGTGGTGCAGAGCCAGGGACTGTTTGCGGAGACAGTTTGGGGTAGGCTATCCTGTACAGAACTGCTCAGCAGGCACAGAAATTAGTGCAGACAGGACACATTTGAAAACTCTGAAGAATAAAGGAATATTAGCAGTTGCCATCATCATGTGTTTTTGATGGGGTTTTGTGGCCTTTTGGGTGCCTATTCTGCCCTTGGTACACTGTGAAATCTCATCTATGTCTGCTGCAACATTCCTGACACATTATCTCGTCCCTTATTTACAGCGTGGAGTTTTAGATCATCCTTCTTCACTTAAAGCCTCCTTAGCAAATACTCAAGCGCTCAACTTCCAGTGACATTTGAAATATGATAGAAGTATTCAGGATACCTGGGGCTGACATATTAATTACGGGGTAGCCAGGATCTGCTCTTAGATACTTTCCAGGAATTACGTTACTTTTGAGCTTGGATCCTTTGAGAAGTTCGTCGTACACCAGGGCCCCAGGAGATTTAAAGGGACTCCTGTCCGTGACTTGCTTATTTCCTTCGAACTTTTTGAATAATCACAGCCAAATAGTACTACCTGTTTGCTAAAATAAATCCGAGAGACAGGTTCTTCATGGTTCTGTCTTTGTGTGTGGATCTATCTGTGGACGTACTGATGTATTTCTTTCTGCTTCTCACCCCTCATCTCTTTTCTGCAGACGTTGGACGGTTTCATATTTGTTGTGGCTCCAGATGGTAAGATCATGTACATCTCGGAGACTGCCTCGGTGCACCTAGGCTTGTCCCAGGTATGCTGGAGGGGCCGATAGCTCCTTCCTTCCTACCCACGGTTGACAGGGGATATGCATGCGGGTAGGGTGAGCGGTGCCGACGATGAATCACTTCTCTTTCTTCTCCTTTCTCACAGGTAGAACTCACCGGCAACAGCATTTACGAGTACATCCACCCCGCCGATCATGACGAGATGACTGCGGTGCTCACAGCCCACCAGCCCTACCACTCACACTTCGTGCAGGGTAAGGTACAGGACTTCCATCCAACCCTCCGCGCCTTGACCCGACGGCGCAGAGGCGATGGAGCCCTCGGCTCACCCCACCTCTGTCTGTTCCCCTTCCCAGAGTACGAGATCGAGAGGTCCTTCTTCCTGAGGATGAAGTGCGTCCTGGCTAAGAGGAACGCTGGCCTGACCTGCGGAGGCTACAAGGTGCGTGCCAATGGCCAGGACACCCCCCACTCTCCCCCGAATCTTCCCGAGCGCATTGGGTGGGCGGTGACGACGGGGACAAGAGTGGGGATGAGCCTGCTGCTCGCGGGGGCTGCTCCAGCCCTGCGCTCTTTCAATGTGGTTCAGAGCCAGAATTTCTCACGGAGTGTCAGGTTAAAGAGCTCTAACCACAAACCCAAGCAGTCGAGCTCCCCGTGGGTTTTTGTTTTGTTTTGTTCTGCTTTGTTTTGCTTTGCTTTTTAAACTGAACTTCATACAATCATCGGCGTTCCAGCGGTGTCTGTGGAAGCTGTCAGGTGACGCAAGGGGAGCCCTGTGCCAATTTCTTTCTTTATTGGGTAAATCATTAGCCCTCCAATCCAAGGGTTTTGTCCTGGTGTTTCACATCGCTCATACCCTCCTCAGTGGGTACAGAGCCTGCTCTCCTGCCTTCTACCTATTTTTATGTCAGCCGCACAATGCTGGAGAGTGGTGGGTACCTATAACTCAAGGAGATGTACCATGACGTGCTGTAGCGTTAAACTTATTCCAGGAAGAAACACCCTGAGGAAAGAGAAGTAAGGGTGGAAGTACACAACAGTCATCTGCAAGGGTACGTTTAGGAGACACACCTAAATCTACATCCAAATATACAGTCTGGCTCCGGATCGCATCTGCTCGATCTGTATAATAGACATATCTTACACATGTGACATATGCACACATGTAAACTCTTTCTCTCACACGCATACACTCTTCATTACAGAGTTGTAACTGGCTTGGCACTTCCGTGTCTTTCCTTTTTAGAATAATAATAAAAGGGTAGTCAGGAGGTGGTCCAAAAACCACTTAAGTCTAGAAAAAAAACCCCTCGTTGACTTTAATGGGCCTTAGATCAGCTCCGAGCTCTCGTGTGGAAAGAAACCCAGCTCCAACCCGAAGAGAAAAGCAGAAACCCGACAGGCTTAGGGCAGCAGCTCCGGGGCACCGCGGTGAGAGGGGTGGGGAGGTGTGTATGTGTGTAGGGAAGTGGGGGCTGGGTGTGACTGGAGGAATCTCTTCGGGTCCCTTCGGCGGGGAGGAATGTTTGTCACAACACATTCTCCCCTGATGCTAGACAGCCCCCGACCTAACCTTATGTCTCCTCCGGCAGGTCATTCATTGCAGCGGGTATCTGAAGATCCGCCAGTACAGCCTGGACATGTCCCCCTTCGATGGCTGCTACCAAAACGTTGGCTTGGTTGCTGTGGGCCACTCGCTGCCACCCAGCGCTGTGACAGAAATTAAGCTCCACAGCAATATGTTCATGTTTCGGGCCAGCCTAGACATGAAGCTTATATTCTTAGATTCCAGGTAGAGCGGAGGTTATTTCCAAATTTAGTCATCTATCCCCTTCCTTCAGGCCTCCTGTCCTCTCACCTACTGATATTTGCTGCTTGTGTCTCTTGCAGAGTAGCTGAGCTAACAGGTTATGAGCCACAGGACTTGATAGAGAAGACCCTTTACCACCATGTCCATGGCTGTGACACATTTCACCTGCGATGTGCTCATCACTTATGTAAGGAAATGATGCTCTTCTGAAGACCCAGCCTCTTGCTCCACTCTTTTTCCCTCTGCAGATGGACTTGGGGTTTACTAGGATTTACCTCTATGTCAGAATGGGAAAAGCCAGCACACTGAGGGGAGAGTGAGCAAAATCTGCAATAGGTTTTAATGGAACAAGTCATTAGAGACTGAACTCCAAACTGGAGGCAGTAGGTAGATGGAAGGAATGGGCAATGAAAGGCAATTTTCCCTCCCTTGGGTCCCTCTTGTAGGACAAGAAGAACTCCTCTGCACAAACCTCAGGTGCTCAATTAATTTAAAATTTTGATTAGGAAAGCTCCCCCCTTTTTTTTTTTGCTTCCCAAAGCTATGCTAGTGAAATGAAAATTACTCTGTTTCACTTCCAACAAATCTTTTGACCACAGTAATAAGGCTGATTTGGAGAGCAGCTCTTTATTCTGTTTTGATATCGTGATGACATTAATACATGGATAGATGAGTAAAAAATGCTATTAATTTCTGGTAAGATTCCTTACACAGAATGCAACAAGAAAAGGTAAACCCCCAAGCCAAAATTACAGAATTCAGTATCGATGGTGTTGTCAGTGTGTGTGTGTGTGTGTGTGTGTGTGTGTGTGTGTGTAAGGTGGGAATTCATCCCTGCACCCCAGCATAGGTTTTGCTAACAAGTGGGAGAGGTCTGCTGTGGTTTGGTGACTCCCGGGGGTCACCGCCACACTTGATCACACCGCTTCTCCAAATGGTGCTAAGGGATTCCCATAGCTGTTCCCATTGCTAAGGGTGGTGGGGGTGGAGGTGATGCACCCCTTTCCTCGGAGGCAGGAGCCTCGCTGAAGGTCTCACTGCTTTGTTTCCGCAGTGCTGGTGAAAGGGCAAGTGACCACCAAGTACTACCGGTTCTTGGCCAAGCACGGAGGCTGGGTGTGGGTGCAGAGCTACGCCACAATCGTGCACAACAGCCGCTCCTCCCGTCCGCACTGCATCGTCAGCGTCAACTACGTCCTCACGTAAGTCAGTTCGGGGGCCGAGCCGGGTGCCCGTTGGGGGGCACCTGCCCGTGAGCCCCGCGCTGGGTAGCGCTGCGAGACTGGTCTGGCGGCCGCTCCTTCCGCTCCCCTTTTCCGCACTGACCAGGGCAGGCTCGCCAGGTCTGCTAGGAAACACACTGAACACTTTCATCTAGATGAAGGGTTTCCCGTCTGTCTGTTTCTTTCGAGAGGGGAAAAGATTTAGAGGTTTGGCACCCACATTTTTTGCTCCCCTACCCCCTCCCCCCCCTTTTTTTTTTTTTTTTTTTTTTTTACAGTTTAAATGCGTCCAGCATTAAATAAAATTTAATGTAGCGTAAAAGAAAAAAAAAAGGGTTTCCACGTACGGAGTTATTTATACTCAATAAACAGGACATCTGTTTTTCTTTTCAGAAATCTGGGGTTTGAAGTTCTTAATTTCATCCAGAGTCTCTATCAAAGCTCCGAGATTTCTTTTTTGTTCTTGGAGAGCGATCCTTATAGTGAACCACAAAGAAAGTTGGTGACCAGAAGGGTCAGTTAACTTATAAAAATTTAAAATAAAATAGAATTAAAAAAATAAATCAGAGTGACCGCTGAGATACCGTGTAACACAATGCATCTCCTTGTATCTGGGGATTGCGACGTTGTGCTCTTGTCATGCTGCTTAAACTGAAACACAGAGGCCAGGTGAGGGAGAGGAAGATAGGTTGTACCATTTTGAAGTGTTTGTCATTGTCAGCATCTTGGCCACGGCAGGAACTGCTGGCGGTAGCGCTGATACTCCTTTAGGGTCATAGGACCGGTAGGTTCAGATTTTCCTTAGAACTGAATATTCTACTGTTTATGTTTTATTCTGACATTCATGTTGGAAACATCCGAGAGGCACAATCCTCTTAGAACTGAGGCGATGGCATCACTACCATCTTACCGCTGCCAGTTTCATGCACGGGCAGGTGGCGAGCACTTTGGTAGCCCAGTTTAAGCTGTGGTCCCCCAGATGAAAGGTCTCTATACCGAGGCGACGGCTCTATAATGTTGAAGTTGGGGGTAGGGGAGAAGGGGCTGTGGATCCTGGCGCATGCAATTGCTAGACGTAATCACTTTGGTACGTAAGGTGATACTGCAGAGGTTATTGCGCCTGCATGAAAAAACATGTATTTCGGTCAGCAGTCTGACAGAGGGAGTAAAACGTGTTTCTCCTTTAAAGAAAGTCCCTTGTATTCGCTTTAAAAACGGACGTGGAGGCGCTACTCTTGCCATTCCCGCAGCAGGGATGCGGGTCAGTAGCGGCATCGCCAACTCTGTACGTTTCCATGTCCACTCTCTGTATTCTTCGCGTTTTACGCATCTCTGTTAAAGCCAAACACTTGCCTCAGGTGAATGGGAACTGCAGAGGCAGCAGTCAGTGCACCGTAAGGCCGGGAAACAAGGACACCGAACGCAAAGAGCATGCTAGAGTGCTTACATGTTTTCCTCTGAGCACCAGCGATTATCGGTCGTTTTCCTGTCCTTTAATCCTAAAAGAGTGAACATCAATCACGGAATTCTACCTTAAATGACCGGAGTGCGAATGAAACATACCATGGGATTTGCATAAAGTCAGCTGGGGATCTGTCTCCTGTTTGTCGGACAGGCTGGCATAGCAAAGCCAGCAGGGAGTATCCTGGTCCCAGGAGGGCCTCTCGGAGAGCAGCAGCTGGGCTGCTTGTACAAATAACTGCGCTGTAGCCGCGTTGCCTGAGCACCAGTACCGTGGACACCACAAGTACAACCCAGCTCAGGTTGGCTCGGGCAGGTCGAAACACCGTGCTGAGCTGATTCGTACCTGTTCCCCGTTCCCCCTCCCACCCTCCGCCGCAGCTGCTGGGGTAGGTCTTGACCCTTCTGATAGATCTTGCGAGCCCGCGGCTCCTCTCTTCACTTCAGCGGAGTTTCCTTGTCCTGGAATACTGGGCTGGGGTGACCCGGGCTCCCTACCCTACCCCAAATTAAAAAAAAACCCACACAGGAAAAACATCAAAATCCCGAGTTCCCTCCTCGGGAGCCACACCAAAATAGCGCGACCCTCAGCTGATTTTACACTGAGTACTTACGGGTGTATATGAATTTTATGAACAAGTTATATTTAAACGTGTTTTTAGCTAGGTTGACCTGGAGGAGGATTATAGTTATTCTTTGAAGTTGTGCCTCCCTCGGAGAATGAGGCTTGGTGTAAGACTCTCTTTGCACTCCTTGCTTAATTCTTGCAGGTGCGGAGGGCTACTAGGGAGCCAGGCTGGCTGAAACGGGGATGCCAAAGGCTGAGAGGTCCAGCACTTGGCTGCAGCAGTTGCTATAGGTTGCTGGCACAGCGACTGCATGAAAATCTGCTCAAGTCCTTTAGGTCCAACTAAGTCTACCTGTCTCTTTGTTAGAAGAAATTTTGTCCTTCTTGCTTGCTGCAAAATAGTTGCCCTGGATCCAGGGGACAGGTGTAGCTTCCACTGCATTATAACAATATCAATAACAAGGGTTATATTATTATTACTACTATTATTAACCCCTATGGGTAGCCTACCTTTCAGAAAAAGAAGTAAGAAAAGCAGCCCCTGCCATGTGCCTGAAAGCAGTAAAATGGCCTTGTTTTCTTAAGTGAGATGTACAGAGCCTCTAAAATGGGTCACCTGGGGTGGAACAGAGCTGTTGGGGAAAGGATCTTGGTGGGAGACTCAGGCAAGGGGGATGCTGAACTCCTAGTACCTAGAGCCGGCTTAATTTTCTTAATGAGCTATTGGCAGTCAACGTGTTATCACTGAAATGAGGAAGGCAGGTCTTGAAATTACAGGGGAAAATGAGAGGTTACGGGGACTTGATGCTCTCCTCGGGTATGACGTAGGATTCATACCAGAAGGGCTGAGTAAAGGTCCTGTAAGCGATCCACATCTGTGAGCATTTCATATACTTTATTCCTTTACAAATCCTGCAGCTACTGCCGTTCCTTAAGGATGACACCGGGTTATTCTAGTAACAGCCCAGATGTCTCTGTGTGTCTGTGCTGCGGGTTCCTCGCTCCGGGTGATGGCAGAGCAGCTCATGCTGATGCTGCTACTGCTACAGGTTTGCCCTCTGCAGCCCGGTCCAGTCATTCCTAGAACATGCTGACGAAGGAGAAGGACAAACCTCAGAGTGTCGACTTAAGGAAGCTAAAGAGTAGTTCTGTGTTTTGGAACAACAGAGTGGCATTTGGGTCTGCAGGGTGGAGCCTGAAGGGTGGGATATCTCTCGCTGAATATTCCTTTGAAAGTACGAAAAGTCAGGATCAAAAATGTTGGAAGATATGGTGGAGGTTTTCGACCTGCTTGTCCTTGGTTCCCTCACTTCTTCACTTAGGGAAAGCCCCAGAAGTTATTTTTTTCAGGTTTGCTCACGAGAGCTTTAGTCACCGTTGGGAGGAACCTGAGAAGTCTGGTGTTTTGGCAAGGAGTGGGTTCGGTGGAGACTGAGCAGCAAGAGCTAGAATCCCTTACCTTCCTGGGGCGATGCAGGTTATGAAAAAAGAGAGACTGGGAAAGGGTTTTTGCAGAAGGGAGCTCCTATGCCATGCTCCAGTTAGAAAAATAAAATAAGGGTAATTTTCATCTTCCATAAATCCCAAGCTTTGAGAAAGTGAATTTTAGGCTTGAGAGCAAATGTTTGTGCCAAGTATGTATGAACTGGATAAGTACGTTAGCAATGATATTTTTGCAACAAGAGGAATAGTTATTTTTTGTAATGGCCATGTGTCAAAATTAATATAAATGACCTTTAAGGAGCTTTAAAGCACCTTCAAGTGAATACGATTCACTCTTCTTTCTATGTAGAAACAGAGAATATTTGTTTCTTGTCTTACTTGTTCTGTACACAAGGTTGCTGTAGCATTTATTATTAGTGGTGCTTGTTTATCACATAAAGGGACTCCAGTACGAGTCAATTAATAGAGAATGCAACTGCTGGAGTTCAGTTGATATTTAAATTGCAAGCAACCTCCCTTTAAACAAATGGATAACGCAAAGTGCAAGTCCTTTGAGTTTTTTAGTACTAGCAAATATAATGATTTCCCCTGGGAGAAATCCAAGGAAGGTTTCCTATATAAGTTTCGTTGTCCTTTAGCATTACAAGAGTAGCAATAGCAGTAACATATACAGATAACATGAATTAGGTATCTAATTGTGACTAATCTCTTTTCTAATGATACAGTGTGTATATGATACAGTTCCAGTTGACCTCTTCACGTGGCATTGTGTAGCTGACTGATTAGAAGCACAAATTAGCTGCAATTTCTTTGAAAGATTATTTCACAAATAACTGCATATTGATAAATGTTTTACTTAACAATGCGATAAATGTAATTTAGAATAAATTAACCATTAATTGTATCTACATGCTTAATCTTTAAACTATTATTACTATTTATAGCATCTAAAAGAATCATGTAAGCAAAGAGGTACCATTATGGGCAATAGCTCTGACTTTGAAAACATTTTTCCCTGATGCATCAAGTGGACTTTAAGAAAATTGGTGTTTTGGGTGAAAACAAGCCCTCCCAATATTTTTTTAAGGCTTATAAGGAAAGATTTTCTTAGTTTTTCATAAAAATGTTCTTTTTGGCTTGTCTCTGGGGCTTCTCTCCTTTTCTTTCTAATCAGTGGGAGAATCTGTAAACTATATTTCCATGTTTACATTCTTACCTTTCTTGTGTCTCTCAAATTGACCTATTTGGAATTGTCACAGGCCTCTTAGATTAAGGGTAGATACATGTTCCCTTTTATCTCTCGAGTGTGTGATGGAGTGTGTAGGACAGTGAATATACTGGCAAACATACTACTTGCAGAAGTAATCCTGCACACTCTTTGACGTATCATTAGTGGAACAAGTATGAACAGCCATAGCCATCTAACTTTAATACTTGTGACTGACTGGAATGTATTTTATCTTGATTAGTGATAAACACTAGAAACAAATTTGGTCTGGTGCTTTTCCTTTTTATTTCTCTATATTAATGGGCATTTTGCCACTTGACTGTGCACAGTACTGGGTCCCAATTTGTCTGTTTAATCTGCATGTACTTTTCCTAAGACTGGGAAAGCCTTCCATCGTTCTTGCCATGTAAATATAAAGAGGAATTTTTTAATGCATCAAAATGCTTGAGAAGCATATGCCTCAAAAAGTATAAAAGAATTCCTCTTGAAGTACTCAGTGCAGTATTCTGTTTGTTCACCATTAGTTTTTATTGCAGACTTGTCTCCTTGGAACATTGTTTATATATTTCTAGCAAATAGGAGACAGCCTTTTCCAGGTGTCCACAATACGTTTCTGCAGTTCTTCTTTGTTCATGCAGGGACTTTCCTAGCTACCATTTGTTTAATTCACTCCAAATTTCTATGCTTGTATTTGAACCAGGTGACAGTAATGGTTGAGGCACTAAAACTGTGGTTAAGAGTCTCCAGTAACTGCTAGTATGAAAAAAGGTTTTATTTGCTAGATTGAGGATTAAAGGACTGCAGGTCAGATCCACAGAAGGAAAGCAGTTGCTAGTTTAAGTGCATCCATACTGATAGTCTCATGCAGCATGAAATTCAGGGTTGCTAATGAGTGTCTGTATTCCAAGAAAGAAAAGTGATTTCAAATGTTTTCTGCTTCATCCTTTTCCCATTCAATGTGATGGCTTGGCTGTTTCAGGCCTTTGTAAACTCCCTCCTCCCAAACAATGAGTTACGTATCTTGTAAAATGATTGTCTGGGGTTGAGACATTTAGCAGAGGCAATGGCTGAAAAAAATTCTGATCTCCAGCTGTCTGCCTTATTCCACTGATGAAAGGTACAGGGCCTGCTCTAGGGACTCTTACTTCTAAAACACCACAGTTTATGGTTGAAGGTAAATTGCCACAGATTTCTCTTTACATGGAAGCATTGGACTGTACATTGTAGCACAGCTGTTCTTGCTAGAGAGTTTGTTCACACTTTATCCTCACTCTGCCTTTCCACACTGAGTGACACAGATGAAGCTTATGAACACCACTGCAGCAGCTGGGTGCTGTATGCCTTTGTGAACCAGCCTCAGTGGCCATCCTAGAGAAGAGCTTCCATAGACCATGTAATTTAGGGTTATGTTCACTGCTCTGTGGTAGTTCAGAGAGCTGAAGACAAGCAAGGAAGTTGGAAGAGTGTCTGCTAGTTTTACCACACAACTTTTATATTTTGTTTATGGATTGCATTACTGGTTGTGTAGAAGAGGCAAGTCAGGCAGTTGAACTGGTACCAAAGGATTCCCTTCTGTTCTATCACTCTACCAATACTCTGCACAAAACTGGATGCAGAAATAGCTCCTGCTCTCGTAACAGCAACAGTGTGGTCCTTAACTAGGTTTACAATTCTGCTAACTCTGCTTGTTTCTTTAATCTGTTGCATGTTTGTTCTCATTGCCCTGTGCAGCATCTCAACACTGCTGTGATCCCCATGCTGTTTCATTGTAATTATCAAGAGATACAACAGGTGTGATAAGTTACCAAACAGCTTCTGAACTAAGCTTTTCCCTGTACATTATGGTCGTCTCGCTAGTTTTCACTTGTACACATACAAACATGACATTTCGACATGGCCTAAATTAAGTGTTAACAAATAAATCTCCTTTGTCCGTTCAACAGTGGCAAGTATCTGTTTAAAATCTAATTCTCCTTCCCTCACCTCTCTTTTGTACTTTACAGCATGGGCCAGGATCCAGCACACATGTTCGTACTCAGTAGGTTACTTCAGAGGCAGCCCCTTTCACTTTGATGACACTATTTATGGAGGCAGGCATTGCTCTGTGTGAACAAGGGTGTAGTGTCTGACCCTTCTGAGGGCTTGGGATGGCTGAAGTCTGGAGTCAATCACAAAATCTCTAACACAGTTAGACAGTTTATTTCTGTTGTTGTCTTTTGCTATCATCTAGTTGGGGCAATTAAATTATAGAAGTCCTGATTTACTGAAGCTCTTGAGTACATGGCAGGCTCTAAAAGTGCTTACACATAACTCTCAGTACATGATTATATTGTAGCGCATTTAGTTTTGAAATGAAAAAACCCAACACGTACAGTCACATGCTTAGAATATTCCTTGGCTTTGCCAAATAAAGATGGTTTGACGGACACAGTTGTTAGTGTATTGAATTGGGACCTAATAAAGAACAGCCATAGTTTTTCAGCTACAAACCACTGTGTATAAATCTTAGTGGCAGTAATGTTGAAAATAACAGCTATTATCTACTAAAGTTTCAGTGCAGCTATGAAAACTTGAATGCCTGGCTAACTAAAGTTTGGCTATATACCTAGAATTGTGTGAATATTTTGACATAACCTGGAGTGAAGATATTTGCTGTTCCTTCCAACCTAAGCTGTTCTATGATTCTATGAAACCTGTTCAGTATTCAGAGTTCGTACATCTGTGCTGTCAGTTAGGACGACATATGCAGTCTGTCCTGAAAGCAGCCTGCTCCCAAGTAGTCCGTGGCTTTTGATCATCTTTGTACTATGTTTGGCAGCCGGTAGCCTGGGCTGTTGCTATAGAAAATTCTTCCCCTTTGACTTAGCCCCTGGTTAATGTTAACCAAAATCCACCAAAAGGCATTGCATGGACCAGTACAGTATTTGCTTAAATAAAAGCTACATTTGGGGTTAAATAGCCTGACAGCATCTTCCCATTTGCAGCCAAACCGCTGAACACTCTTCCCCAAACTAGCTCTTGTGATTCTAAGCTGTGAGTAGGAGAGTTAAATAAAAAGTGTCATCTTCTGAAAAATGATCCTTTGTCTGTGAAAACCAGAAATCTGAGTGGGAATGTGGCCATCTCAGTATGACTACAGCAGTGTAACTTAACATGGGAATATGCAATTAGAGCTTCCATGATGATCTCTAGCGAGTTCAAGGAAGCAATAGGCTTTGCACAAGTGTGATGCTCTGGAGTTGCTGCCTACAATCGCTACAGAAGTGGTCACCACAAGTACAGTAAATCTCATATTTGATGATATGATGGACTTATTGTATCCAAATCACATGTTCATTTAGTTTGGATGCAGATTAGCTGTATTGTCCAAGGATAGTGGGATGGCAGTGGATTTCATCTGGCCTGTATGCAGTGATCAATTTTATGGGAACATACTGTGGCCTGTTCAGAGACACTTCAAAGCATACAGAAATCCTTGACAAATGTACGTGTGAAGCAGAGTGGCTGAAGCCACCCAAGGCTATATGATATCCTAGTCAAAGCAATGGCCAGGAGGGCAAAGGTACTAGTCAGATGATAGATTTAAATTTCTGAGGAAGGGTGTAGCTCCATACAATTTTGTTTTATTATTTTTATTTGTTGAAAAAAATTATATATGTCTAGTAAATGTTTTACTACCTATATCCACTGAAGACTTGTTCAGTTTCATAAGTTAGATTTTTAACTTGGGCATGATTTTCTGAAACTGTGTATGTTAATGATGAGTTGTTGGTGGGAGTATTGTCAAAAAGCACTGATTAGAAAGTCAGGATAGAAAAGCCAGCTAACTTTTGTGTTAATCTTAGGATCATGGGAAGATTGTCACAACAAAACCAATCACGAAGAACACAGAAGGGTTGCTAAAATAACAAATATAAAGAAATTAACTTTTACAGTAAGTTAATAATAACTAATTTTTATTAACTAATTGTTATTGTTAAAACCAGCAAATTTTCAGGATCAGTTTTCGCTGTGCAATTTCAAAGGAATTGAAGGAAACAGAAGACCTCTCTTATGAGGAAAGGCTGAGGGAGCTGGGTCTCTTGAGCTTAGAGGAGACTGAGGGTGACCTCATCAATGTTGATAAATATATGAGGGGTAGGTGTCAGGAGGATGGAGCCAGGCTCTTCTCAAGATCATCTAGACAAGGGGCAATGGGTGCAAGCTGGAACAGAGGAGGTTCCATATAAATATCAGAAGGAACTTCTTCCTACTGAGGGTAATGGAGCATTGGAAGAGGCTGCCCAGAGGGGTTGTGCAGTCTCCTTCTCTGGAGACATTAAAGACTAGATGATCTTTCAAAGTCCCTTCCGATCCCTAATGATTCTATGAAGTATGAAATTGCTTAGCTGTTCTGTTATGGAGTATAACATAAGAACAGTTACACAGGATCTGACATGTACTGATAGTAACCACTATAACCCTGGGAAGTGTTTAACAATAGGAAAAGGATGCATTAATGCTTCCTCAGCACTTTTTCTCAGTCTTTAAGAAGTTCAAATTACTTCCTAGAAAAAGGTGAGATCTTTGAGTGTGTTAGTTATAAAAGCTCTGTAAGTTTCTTTCCTCCACAAATGTATACTTTTTAAAACCACAAGAACTTTTGCCAAGCTTTTGTTGTGAAAGTGACACCTCTTCATTCTTTTCATAGCTTATGATTCTTGCACTAGAAGAAGAAAGTTAAAGAATGACTAATTTTCCCTGTTTTATTTTCCAAGTCATCTCTCTTTCAGCCTGAGTAGTCTACTACTCAGTAGAGGCTGTTCTAAGCCCATCATCCTTGCCACTTCACTCTGTGCTCTTTCAGATTTTCAGATGGGATGGCTGGAGCACACACTATTTGAGATGTCAGTGTGTGAAGGATTTGTGTGTGCTATGAGATATAATAACACTTTTTATAATCCTCTTTTTCTGCCTATTGTACAGTAACATGTATTTTCTTACACACAGGACAGTCTGTTTTATCAGTGACCTCTCTGCATGTGATGCAGCTTTCTGTTGTGAAACTTCTCAGTGTAAAGTAGTGGAACATAAATTAGACTGTTCTGTACCAATATGGAGCTTTAGGAAAAAATATAATCTGAAACTGGGTTTTAATGACCACACTTAAGTCTCAATGTTGTATAGGTTCCTAATAACCTGACATCCATAGCCACATAATAGTCTTTTGTCATTTCTAAACAGATGCAACACATTTATTCAATTTTGTCAAAACATCTTAATTTCCTTTACAAACAAAATATAGAATAGTCAGATCTTGAAAGTGTCTTGGCTGTTTTAACAATTTTCCTTGCCATGAGGGTCTTATCTCAAAAAAAGTGCTTGCGTTTAAAAATGAAAACATCTAACATCCTTGAAAGGAAATCGTGAGAGCTCCTTTTACTTCTCTTTATTATATACCTTAATGTGCTATAGAAATCCTTAGGGTTTAGAAACATGTTAATTTATAATATCTGCCAAAACGTCATCGGCACCCTCTTGTATCCTTTTACCCAAGCATATTATACAGCTACCTAGTGTGCTACTTCCAATAATTTCTGCTCAGTTAGGTACACAATAACAATGGTATTACATGTATTCATTCAATCAAGTATTTTTATTCACAGAATACACCTTGAATTTATTTTAGCAGTTTAAATAAGTGAATTTCATGTATATTTAGTCAAGCATTACAGGAGTGAGGGATTAAATAGATTAGAAATAAATGAATCCAATTAAAGGGTGTGTCTGTGAAATTTGATAAATCATAGACATGAATAAAGCATTTGCACAGCAACTGTAAAGAAATCACCAATGATTAACTATGTAGAAGAGGTTTAACCAAGGATAAATGGTATAGGACACAGTTAAAAACATTTGCATCAATGGTGGGAAGACTGCAGTAATAAAAACACGCTTTGCATCTGTAGTGATACGAGTACTGATGTTGGGAAATTCATTTTTCGCTATCGGGTGTAGATGTGTAGCCAAGGGCTGCAGCTGAGAGTTAGCTTAGGGACATCAACCATTGTGTGCTGATAGTGATGATAAGTCCTTTCAACAAAAAGCTCTATAGGCAAGACAAAGACATTTCACAAAGTAAATGTGTCCTACAAAAACATATTTTTACCCCCACTTTCAGAGCTAATATTCAAAAAAGGTACAGTAGACAGTCTCAGAAGCAATCAATATGGCTACATTTGACTGTACCTAAACTAAACATGCCATTGGCCACCTTAGGGGTAGGTTAAGGCAAGCACCAAGTGCTTTCTAACATCCCATGATACATGACTTGTCCAGTGTGGTACCACTAGTCTGTGGGAGGGTTGAGAATTGAATCCGGATCGCTTGGTTACTAGACCAGTGTTGTAAAGGTGTCACTGGTATTTGAGGTATATTTTTTAGTACACAAAAATCTTTAGGTCTAGGGTGGGAAAATCTACCCTGTATAAGAACAGTCTGTTGCACTACTGTCATTCTGGCTTTCTGCAAAATGAAACCATCTTACAGGGATAGGTGAGACCTTATATTTCTGTAGCATGAATTCCCAAGGGGATGATCTGTACATGCAGTTACGAATGCACAGAGGAGGTGACACTGGTTTTTATGGAGTAGTTGAAGGGGAGTAATTGGGAAAAAAAATCCTTTAAAAAAAATCTCATTTAACCTTGGCCCTTGTTTTATTCAGAAATATTATTTTGAATGTGCAGGTCAATTTAAAGTAATGAAAAAGCCTAAATGATTACAAAGAAGTCACCATAATAATTTAATAAAAGCTGACAATACAGACATAGGTCATGCTGCTCTGCAAGGTTTAACATGCCTTCAGATAAAGTATTCTTAACTCTTTTGTGACCACCCAAAAAAAAATCATCGCAGGCTGTCCCTCTCATCCTGATGTCTCATTAGCAGGCAGATTCCAACGTAGACAAAGATTTATAAATTCCTGTCAAATATATTTCCATTTCACTCAGTAAGAACTGAATGTACATTGAATGTGACTTTTAGACATTTGTGCTCCTGGGGGCCTCACGTTTGAAAGAAAGCACAGGAGATAAACTAATGTTATGGAATGAAACTCAGAGCATCGTATTTTATTTAAAGCATTTTTTCAGTGTTATCTATAACTGTAATTGGTAAAACATACGAATTCCTGGTGCAAATTTTAATCTAGCAGATTTAGTAAATAAAGGAAAATACAGTGTGCAAAGCACTCCTTTTGGTGTCAGAGATGGCTAGGCATGGATGGGAGTGACAAGCTCTGCCCTCAGACTCCTGACCACTACCCCACACTAGGATTGTTTAGAGGCCAGGATGTTTTGTTTATTTTCAACTGACAGTTAAATGACCACATTTTGAGATGAGAAACCAATCAGGAAATAAATACAATTTCTAGGACTGTAGTTGCCTAGAGGATATTCTTGGACATTTGTATTAAATGACCTGTACAGTAAACTCTGTGCTTCAATTTTTCTGAATGTTTCAAATAATTTAATTAAACTTCCTGTCTGGGATTTCTGTGTTTAAAAGCAAACAGAGAAACTTGATATCATGTATGTGAGTCTGACGGCTAGAGAAGCTGCAAACTTTGACCCAACAAGATGTAAACAGCTCTTGTTGCTTATGCTATTTATGGAGATAAATGTGGGCCTGGACCTCAGCAAAGGGATCCAATATACAGATTCCATACTTCTCTTTGCATTGCTTAACCATTAAGTGTACTAAGGATAAACAACCACTTGAAAGATTTCTGGAGCATCTTTCCAGGTAGTTTGGTGAGCAGGAGATCAGGCCTATGTGGAACCTTCACTCATAAAGTTTTGGAAAAGGGATATTAACATTATCCCAATGACCGATGGAAAAACTGAGGCTGGGAATATCTAGAAGTGCACAACTGAACGTCAGCGGAGTCTCCTAACAAGCACTGAGGTTCAGCGCCTTTTCTCCTGTTTTGTCCTGGTATCTGCCTTTCTGAGCTACGGAAACCTCCTCATTTTGAATGTTTCTTGAAGATGCTAAAGGGGTTGCATACATTTCTCCTGACAAGTCTCGTGAGCAGACTGAGGCCTTTGTAAACATTTCTGAGACACATTGTACATGAACAGGGGACACAGCAGATGAGGGAACTGTCTGTTTTGTTCTACCATCTGCTGATTTAGAAAGTCATGAAGATGACAAACAGCCAGAATCTGTTCTCTTTTCACTCATCTGCTGAATGGGTCTGTGTTAGCATTGCATGAGCTGGAGTGTGGAAAGTTGCAGGCGTTGTTTAAAAGTAGAATGATATATTACAGTATTGTGGTCAGACGTGCATGAGGAAGTGCCAGACTTTATCACCTTCATAGCTGATTTTAATTAAATTGCAAAGACTGAGCAAAATAGACCGAAGGTCAGTGACATTAACACCTTTAGTTTAATCTCACAATTTCAATTCTGTGTTTCTGTTAGAAAGTACTGGCAAATAATATTTTTCTGTTTTTCAACTAAAAGAAATGTAGAGTGCATGTAACAGTTTTTGTACTTTTTAATGTATAAGTAGGGGGAATGTTGAACATATATGTTCAATAGAAACAATAATGCGCCTTCTTTTATTTGGCATGAACAATGCTTTAGAGTTTGATTTGATCATATGAGTGATTGAACCCATGATGAAGGAAACTGCCACATTAAGAGTATGTATTTCCTTTACTTTCAGCTTGTTCTTTATTAACCACCTCAATATGTGTAAAGAATGACATGGATGTAGGTTATCCAGTGTTTGTCAGGTCTGGATGCTCTCATGATGCTCATTTATTGTCTAGTTGCTGTGATTTCCAGTGACAGTATGACTGCTGCATATTGCTCAGACTGTCAGTTGAAAGACACCTAGGGGTAAGATCTGTTTCCAGTTGTATAAGGATATTTTGATTGTTGCTGGGGAGAATGAACTGAAAAGCA
This sequence comes from Upupa epops, assembly GCA_013397515.1. NCBI lineage: Eukaryota > Metazoa > Chordata > Aves > Bucerotiformes > Upupidae > Upupa > Upupa epops. Next base: position 159,172 of record VZRI01011214.1, on the reverse strand, counting down.
TTTCTGATCCAATACCATAACTCCATGTATGAACACTGAATTTTCTGAATCTTTAAGGTGTCTAAATTTAGTGTCTTTTGATGGAATGAAATACACTGTAAATATCTTCCTCTTTTTTGGTTTTCTGTATATTCTCAATCACTGCATGTATAACTTATTCTTCCTTCCTAGCCTGTGTTGCATTAATGTAAAAAGATGCTTTTACAGCTTTTACAGAGTTTACCATGGGCTGTGCATTTTTTGGGGTTCTTTTGGGTTTTTTTGTTTTTTTTTTTTCCAGATTTTCTTCTTGTTTTGAAGCTGATGCTGCTTATGGCTGCAGGCTTATAACATTTTTATAATTCTTGAATCTGGTTGCCCTTCTTAAGTTCCTTTCATTGAATTTGAATATTTATACTTCACTAATGGATGCCATTACCTTACACCTTCCGCTGGGTACATCACTGAGTCAAAGTGTTTTTTCAGGGCTTAAGTTCTCTTCTGTTCCATAACCAACACCGCCTTCAAAACTATTAGCACCTTTAGTTCTCTAATGTAAATATCTAGTCCCAGTTTTTAGATTTTGATGAAGTAGTCTCAGTCTTCTCCCTATTACTCGTAGAAACACAACTATAAAAAAATCCTAGCTTGTCTGTGTAGTCTTAGTTCATCTTTAGTTTTTCTTACTTTGTCCACTGGACCTCTGTCACTATTTCTAGCCTCCTCAACTTTATTTCTAGCAATGCTGACTCACCCTTTCCTCCTATTTTTTCTGTCAAAAACCCCATATATAAAAAACTTATAATTTTTTCATGCTCAGTTGTCAAATTTATGCAAGCTGTTTGTTGAGAATTCATAGAATCACTGGGTTGGAAGGGATCTTTAATAGCCATCTAGAACCTCAGCTCAGGTTCTGTAGTAATGATATTCTGATACTCCCTTACTGTTCTTCTTCAGGTCTCTTTGCTAAGGAGCCATTATCTCTTCCTCACACTTTCATTAGGTAGGCTATTGCTGCTGTGTTTCATATTGTACATTTTAGCAACAGTGCTAGGCAGAAAGTATCTTCTAAAGCTGAATTGCAAGAACTCTTTTAACAAGCACTTGCAAAGTCATGTGCCAACAGATCGTGCTTTTCTGCTTCAACCTTCCTCCTTCTTCATCTGTGCAGGTTACTTCAGCTAGATTCCTTTGGTAAAGAGTGCTTTGTACTCGACTCTCAGATGCTTTATTGCAGAGAGATGCAGTTGGTACAGCCATTGATCCATGGTTATGTTAACTCTAGTACATCAATAAGTGTTTCAGAATTAGGGTGAAGCTATATAATAGGCATTGGAAGAGCCAGAGATGTGGCACAGTGTGGAAACACTTCTGGGAGTTAGACCTGTGAAGAAAATGGGAAGCAGTGTATTGTAGTAAGATGTTATGTTTTGTCTTCAAAGTTATTTTCACTTGTAGTGAAGCATGGTATTCCAGTCTGTAGGTGCCTGGTACATTGGTTATATTGGCCAGATTTTCTTATTCAGGGAGAGACAAGATAAAGGAGAAATAATATATTTTTGGAAGCATATGCAAAAAAAAAAAAGCATATGTATCCAAGTTTTTTGAGGAGTCAAAGAGGACCTAGAATTTCCATCCAACTGTGGAAAGAATGGCTGTTTCCTATCATGAAAAGGTGGAGGTCTTCAATGTGTTTCCCTTTGCAAAGAAGCATCACTTTGGTCTTGTCTGGATTCAGTTTGATCCATCTGTTCTTCATTTAAGAGCTAATTTCCTGTAGTTATTCTGATGTTTTATAGTGATGATAGTTGCATCAGAAAATGAGATAAATAGTAGATTGTCAGCAACATACTGTTAGCAATTGAATGCATGCCATATCACTTCTCTCTCAGCAGTCTCGTGTAGATAGATGTAGGTCGTATGGATCCCTGTGGGATTCTGAAGGTGAGGACCTTGGAGAAGGAGGCTTGTATCCACCATCTCTTTTTGAATCACATGTAGAACACAAGATGCAGTACTACTGTGTTGCTGGGTCTGTGGAATAGAGGATTCTGGTGTCTGAGAACAGAGATTAGAACTCTATGGCCGGCAGAAGTTTTATAGGTTCCTCCAGCAAGCTGTCAGAATTTCCACTTGTATTTTGCGTACCACTAGGAACCCTAGTTCATCTAGTCCTTTGCCTCATGGTGCCTATGGATATACTAAAATGTTTTAATTTCTTGGTGGAACATCTGCACCCAACCTTAAGTCCACGGGACTCTTCCATGTTTGTTTCTATTTTTTTAAACTTCTGATATTTATCTTAACCTATTGCCATTGAGCTGTACTAGATTAAGGCTGAGATGCATTGAATCATGCCTTAGTGATGCAGAGGAGTTCAGATGTTTTGTGTGCAAGGACAGCACAGGTGTGTTCTTTTTCTAAGGGAAACTTGGCACTCAACAAAAAGTACTTCATATAGTTTTCTTCTTATCCTTTGTTTAAAGATTTTTACCATCTAAGCAATCTTCTGTAAATACCAGCCTGTGGTGTTCATTCTAATGTCTGGTGTTCTGGGAGGGTGACTCTTTGCCATAATGATACCGAAGACTTAGAAAAATAACAAATACTGGCATGCAAGCTCTTGGGCCATGGTTTGCCAGGGGGGTTGTTTGTTTATTTGTTTACTTCTGAGACCTAGAAACATTGCCCATGTAGTCTTTGTTATTTGAATGCTTGGCCCTTGCACAGATTACAGCAACAGTCAAGTAGAGTTGGACTGAGAGTCTGTGGTCTGAATACTGGAGTGGTGCTTTGTCCCGTTTTTAAAAACTCTGACACATAAGAATCCATCAGAGTGTTAGAGAATTGCATACATCAGAGAGAAGGATCTAAAGGCAGGAGAACAGAGCTGCAAGTTCTCCAGTAAAAGGGGAGTCAAAAGGGTTAGTAGGTTCAAAATGAAAACAGACCCTCCTCATATCCATAGGGCCATGAAGAACTTAAAATTAATTAGTTTTCTATCAGTCTTCATTAATGGAGCCTATTAATGTATATATCAGGACGACACTGAGTTTTTTTCAGATTTGTTGATAGTAACTCATGCTACTGTAGTAGTTAAATATGAAGATTAATTGACATCCTTTGTCTCTTATTTTTTGAATAACATAAAGACAATTTGGTGGGACTCAATGATGGAGACAGCTGTCTTGTCAAGGTGTCTGGATGGAAATGTTGAGGGTAACAACCATAAAGATGAATGCTTTTGAAACATGGTGATGAGCCTTACCTGTCAAACAGGCCAAAGCACATCACTGTATGTAAATACTTTCACTGCAGGCAGGATATTTGAAATGTAAATACTATAAAAGAGGCCAAAATTTGAAAAAAATATTTGTATTAAAGCCAAAATTTGAAAAAAAGATTGTAATTAAGAAGTAATTAAAACATGAATTATTCTTGGCCAATCTCGCTGCTATAGACTGGAACCAGTATAGTCAGCACAGTTCTAATGTCAGTGATATGTTTTTGTATGTTATATATACATGTATGCATACACATTTGTCTGCATTGCCAAAAAGACCCCCATAAGCCTCTTTAACCAACAAGTTTGCTGTTTATTCATAGAATGGTTTAGGTCGGAAGGCACCTCTCTGCTCCTCAGAGATCATCTAGTTCCAAACCCTGCCATGGGCAGGGACACCTCTCACCAGACCAGGTTGTGCAGGGCCCAGTCCAACCTTAAACACTTATAGTGTCTTAAGGTGTGATATACTCAGACTGTGGTGCAATTCCTTTCTAAAATGTTAAGACAGCCACAGCTCACAACAATATATGTGTGATTATAGTGCAAGATATTGTGGCTAAAGCTGGGTGAACAGTTTATTATTAATACAATTCACTAAGGATGAGTCTTGTGGTTTAGGTGGAGTATGCGGTAATGTGTGAATAAATATGTTGCTTTCTTGACTGCTTCAGAGAAGCATTATTCTTTCCTTGCTCCCCTACTTCTCTGCTGATTAACACAAAGAAAGACAAAAGCCATGAATCCTTCCTGTTTTCCTCCAGGTAGGTAGGTCAGGAAGAAATTCTTGCTTCACTCTCTTTTAATAAATCATTTTCAGAATAGGTTCCGTATGACTACATGAAAGCTGGAGAGATCACTTTTTACTTGCCTGGGGTATCAGCAGACACACAGATGTGTATGGAGTCCAATGCTTTTGTTATCCTTAGTTAAGATGTGGTGACTAATGTTTATTTGCCTCATTTTTTGTGTTCTTTAGAAAGTCTGAAGAAGCAAGCAATGAACTTCACAAACTGCTGTTATAGCTAGTGCCCCACAGAAAACCTCTAGTATTTTGCGAGTGAAGGACGGGTCATTTAATCACAAGACATGTATTTATTTATGTGTTTTCTTTGTTAAACTCTTCTGTCGCGGTAATAAACACACACAAAACTCATAGAAGAAAAATGCAAAAACTTACACCAATTCCCTGAAACCCTGTAAACAATGAAAAATATCACCTTAAGGTAAATCCTTTTCCACAAAACCCCAATGTGTTCAATTACCATAATTCTCTACAAAGACTGCGTGTGCAGTGCCACACATGCATGAACACACGTGAATATAGATGTGGTAAGTTTGTAGCTGTATAGTTAAAAGTTTTTTGAGGAAAGTGCATCCGATTTTCTGCTTAGCTGTGTGACCAATGGTGACTCAGAAATTTCCATCCCGTTGGTTTTTATTCCTGAAGATAGTAGATCAGGATGATAACATTTGGATGTGAAAAGCAATAGTAGTTTGGATATAAAAATAGTGCAATTGTTTAGTAAACTATGTGATGAAAATGTATTAGGGAGACATACTGGCTTGCCCTGGATGATTTTATTCTTTTTCCTTAAAAATGTCTGGTTTTTACCCCCCACTGAGAAGAAAGGACTGCTTATGGTATGAAGTGAGTTTGTTTTTCACTTTTGCCTTTTGTACAGGGATACTGAATATAAGGGACTACAGCTCTCCCTGGATCAGGTCACTGCTACCAAGCCGGCATTCTCATATGCAAATTCAACTCCAACCATAACGGACAATAGAAAGGGAAGCAAATCTCGCCTCTCAAGTGCAAAGTCAAAATCCAGGACATCACCATACCCACAGGTAGTTGTCTTTGAAAAGCAATATTAATTTTATTTTAATATCTTGACTTTTAACAAGAATGGGTCAAAAAATGTGTTATTCAAGGGGAATATGAGACAGGAATATGTTCCTTTAAACTGTTTCTAAAAAGTTGTGAACACTTATGTTTTGGCAAGACAAATCACTGTCAACAACAGTGCAAGCTTACAGCTAACTAAGACAGGACACAGGGAGAAGTGAAAACACTGCTTTTTAAAGACTTGGTTTCAGAGGGCTGTGAGTTTTGTAATTCGAGAGTTTGCTTTTCCTTATTTTTTAATAATTCAAACATATCTAGAAAGATGCCAGGTCTTTGACTGCAGTTTAATACTAAAATCCTAGTCAGAAAAAGAGAGTTTTGAGGAGGGAATTCAACCAGCAAATTAGATGAAATGGAGCAAAGAAGCTTTTCTATGTACAAAGCTTTGAAAGGGAGAGTGCCAGGAGGCGACCATTGGTGCCAGTAGGCTTTACTTTCCCATGTTATATTTTGAGGCCTAATATGTAAGGAACACATTGGAGAACATTTTGTCTCTAAACTAGCACTTACCTAATATATTATGCAGCTGATTTCTGCAGACTGTGCCAAAGCACTTGCATACTCTTTAGTTCAAATCAATTTGTTTGTTGAAATAGCTATTGTGTTTACTAAATAGTGATATAAGTTTTACTGCCAGTATGCCACCATGCACTGGGGATCAATGTAGAGCTATGCATTTCATATGTGGAGCTATACCTGGAGAGCTGTGTATTTGTAAAATACCCAGGTCAATATTTAACTGATAATGACCTCGATGACTACAGTTTCTCTGCAAGCGCTGACCTCTAAGATTGTACAAGGTGAGCTCAAGTGTCTACATCACTTTGTTTTCTTTCTTTTTCCCCCTCAGAAGTACCAAGGATAAAAATTTCAGTTAAATGACATCTGCTTTTTGGCAGATGTCTTAATTTTAAGAATCATATTTTGGCAGGGGTTGTTATGGATCTTGCTTGTTTAATAATTTATTCACATTGCTACACCAAACTATTGTTATAAACCTGCTTTGAAGGATTGGGAAAGATACCTACAATTGATTATAAGTTTGGTTTTTAAGATTGCTGGTTTTGGTTTACTGAAAATACCCTTCATCTCCCCTTACACAGTCTTCTCACAAGTCCTCATTTGCTAGCAGGACAATCGCAGTTGACCTGCAATTTTTTCACACCAGTTTTGTTCTGAAACTGTAACTTTCTCTGGTACCTTTGCGTTCTCTCTGCCATGAGAAAAAGTCCTGGACCAGCAGTGTAATATTGATGATTGTTGTCAGAAAGTTAGGAAATTTAGCCTCCAGTTTAATTTTGCATCATCATTACCAGCTGCCTGGTAGTAAAATCACAGATTTTATAATTTGAAAAGAACTAGTCATGTTAGTTGCCAATACCTGGAAGAATGATCATACTATTCATTGTAGCACTAGCAACACTGGCAGCTTGGCTTTGCATCTCTCTCATCCTTCTCCACCACCAAATAAACTGTTGAAAGACTAAGAAAAGCTGTTGTTAAAAACATGCAGCAGGTGGTATGATCTATGTCCCTCAGTCTCCAGCCCACATAATTTGCCAGTCAGCTGCAGACAATTCAAGTGTGATTCAAAAGCCATGGCTGAAATGTGAGGTCATGGGTTTGGCTTAAATAGGAGCATGAGTTTTGGTGGAGGAAGGAAGCAAGAAGTTTATTAGTAAAATACTGGCAGAGAGCATTAAGCATTTCTTAGTGTTAATGGCACCCAGGAGATTTTAAATATGCATACTTTCTTTCTTATTATTTTCCTTTTTTTCTTTCCTTTTTACCATTTACTTTGCTTTACTCTTTAAGAGAAAAGGTGATCATATACTCTACTGGGTGAGAACTGACCATCCTCTCCTTTGCTACTAGGACAGCTACATGAGATGTGAACCGTATGAAAACTATGTAAATAAACTACAGCCGAATGTTTACTACTAGGGAAAATGGTCACCAAAGACAGGGTAATTTTTTCCCCTTAAATGTTAAGCATAAGGAAAAATAATGTAGTATGGCACTTGTAAACTCTTTAACCAAGAATTGAGTCATTAAATTGAAGGCATTAGTTAGCACCTGATTAACACTTACATTAGTACAGCTGGCTGGTGGGTTTGGTAAAAATAGCCCCAGGTAGGGAAAGGGCAAGTAAAGAGGAGAGCAAGCCAGAGCTCAAGAGAGAATCATGGAATCATCAGGGATCGGAAGGGACCTTGAAAGATCATCTACTCCAAACCCCCTGCCACTGTAGGATCTCCCAGACAAAGTCTACTCGGGTTTCAAACATCTTCAGAGGAGACTCCACACACACACACACACCCCCAACCTGGGGAAGCCCCCTCCAGTGCCCCGTCACCCTCCCTGGAAAGAAGTTACAGAATTGGTCAGGGTTGGAAGGGACCACAGTATCATCCAGTTCCAACCCCCTTGCCATGGGCAGGAACACCTCACCCTAGCCTCATCCAGTCTTGCCTTAAACATCTCCAGGGATGGGGCTCCAACCACCTCCCTGGGCAACCCATTCCAGGATCTCACCACTTCCATGGTGAAGAACTTCCTCCTCACATCAAGTCTAAATCTCCCCATCTCCAGCTTTGCTCCATTCCCCCTAGTCCTCTTGCTACCTGAGATCCTAAAAAGCCCCTCCCCAGCTTTTTTGTAGCCACCTTCAGATACTGGAAGGCCACAATAAGGTTACCTGGGAGCCTCCTCTTCACCAGACTGAACTCTTCTCCAGCTCCCTCAGTCTGGCCTCATAGGAGAGGTGCTCCAGCCTTCTGATCATCCCCGTGGCCCTCCTCTGGACACGCTCCAGCATGTCCACATCCTTCTTGTAACAAGGGCTCCAGAACTGGACACTACTCCAGGTGGGATCTCACCAGAGCAGAGTAGAGGGGGAGAATCTCCTCCCTCAACCTGCTGGCCACGCTTCTCCCGGTGCAGCCCAGGATTCAGTTTGCCTTCTGGGCTGCAAGTGCACACTGCTGGCTCATGTTGAGCTTTTTGTCCACAAGCACCCCCAAGTCCCTCTCCTCAGGGCTACTCTCCAGCCAGTCACTGCCTAGCCTGTATCTGTGCTTATACAAATGTAGGTTTTGCCCAGACACTTTCAACAGTGATCTTCTAGACCTGTCCTATCAGGAAGGTGAAGAGGTGAGAGAAGAGAATAGTACATGGGAGAAGGGGAGACCTGATAGAGATTTGTGGAAAAAAGAAATTGTGATTTGGTTAAAGTTTGCTGATAATCTTCGTAATTGTGATTTGCTCCCAAATATCTAGCTTTGTCCTCATTTATTTAGTATTACCAAAAGCTACCCCTGAAACCTCATTTATTGTCTACACAGGAAATAGCAACAAGATTGGAAAAATTTCTAATTGTGATTATCTGGAAAGGAGGTCTAGAATTTAATCTCCTGTTAATTATTATTTAAAGAAAATTGTCTGTGGTCTGCCTCTAATGGAAATATTTTATTGTTTCGTACATGTTAGTTCTTGAATAACTATTATATATATATAAAACAAACATTCACATGCAAGTAAGGATGTGCACAAGAACTGTTGAAAGGAGGCTTTGTTGTGTGTTACAGCACGCATAAATCTAGTAGGTGTATATTATTCATATAGCTGACTTTGGAGATAAATTGATTTTATAGCTCTTTTAAACAGATAATCTGGATTTATCCTGCAATCCACCTCTCTTTGTGTGTATCACACACTTGGGTAAAGATAACAGAGCCAGGCTGAATTCTGGTCGGCCTATTTTTATTTTTTCCTTCCTGTAGCCTAAAGCTTTGGCAACTTCCAGTGTATTCAAAAGTAAAAGCAAACCCCTCTTTTTATAGTAAACATAACTTAACTCATGATCTGGTGAAGAGTCACCAGCAGTGGGGGTTATTTTAATGGGCATACTGTATTGCTTTAATCTAAGCCTTTCACCATCTGTTCTGCCCATAACAGTGAATGCAAAAAGAACATATTTTACATTTCAGGATTATATTAGTAAAAAGTAAGATAAAAGTGATTTAAAAGCATGCATATGTTCTTAGTACAATCCAGCCTGCATCTGTGATGTTTCTTCTCATGGTTAAGACACAAATCAAGAGGAAAGCTGCTAATGCTGCTGTAGTGAAAGTTTTTTCATGGAAAAGGGACTCTCAGAGGCTTTCACTATATATTTAATGTTTATAAGGATAAAGACCTGAGCAGGCTGCCAGAGAATTAGATGCCTATAACACCTATTGTTTGAACATCTGGCATGGTATATGGAGCAGGCTGGTGTTGCTGTGTATGTCAGGATGAATGTTCAGAATGGTGGAAAACACGTAGGAATGGAAGGTCATGCAAAAGAAAATCACCTGAGAAATATCATGTTGCCTATTGGACTAAAACTCTTCCATGGGCTCACATAAAGTAAGCTTTTCTTAGATGTGTAATTTATATTTTCCTATTTCCTTGTCCCTTCAGCCCTCCTGCAGCACTTTCTGGAGTGAAAATAGCATCAGTCATGTATTAGATCCCCATTCTATGTCAGTATTAATCCTGCTGTTATACTCCCATTGTGATAGTACACTGGCCTATCAATGCAGAACACTCTGCAATCCAGAAGTGGCAATTCCATTCTAAGAACTAGTTGCAGGACCTTTTGAGTTATTTGTTGTTTTTGCTAGGAGACAATTCAGAAATCATAGAATCATTAGGGATCAGAAGAGACCTTGAAAGATCATCTAGATCCCCCTGCCACAGCAGGATCCCCTAGACCAAGTCACACAGGAACACATCCAGATGAGTCTTGAACATCTCCAGAGAAGGAGACTCCACAACCCCCCTGGGCAGCCTGTTCCAATGCTCCATTACCCTCACTGGGAAAAAGTTCCTTCTGATATTTAGATGGAACCTCCTCTGTTCCAGCTTGCACCCATTGCCCCTTGTCCTATCACCAGATGACCTGGAGAAGAGCCTGGCTCCATCCTTCTGACACCCCCCCCTCACATATTTATAGACATGAATGAGGTCACCCCTCAGCCTCCTCTTCTCCAAGCTCAAGAGACCCAGCTCCCTCAGCCTTTCCTCATCAGGGAGGTGTTCTACTTCCTTCATCATCTTCATTGCTCTACACTGGACACCCTCCCACGGCTCTGTGTCCTTCTTGAACTGAGGGGCCCAGGACTGGACACAATACTCCAGATGCGGTCTCACTAGCGCAGAGTAGAGGAGAAGAACCTCTGTTGAGCTGCTAACCACCCCTCTTCTGATGCACGCCAGAATGCTGTTGGCCCTCTTGACCACAAGACCACATTGCTGGCTCATAGTCATCCTGTTGTCCACTAGGATCCCCAGGTCCCTTTCTTATACACTGCTGTCCAACAGGTCAGTCCTCAGCCTATACCCTTGTTGTACCTCATTCAGTTTGTCTCTGCCCAGCTCTCTAGCCTGTCCAGGTCTCACTGAATGGCAGCACAGTCTGCTGGGCTGTCAGCGACACCACCCAGCTTTGTGTCATCAGCAAACTTGCTGACAGTGCACCCCAATCCCTCATCCAAGTCATTAATAAATAGATTGGAGAGGACTGGTCCCAGTACTGATCCTTGGGATACTCCACTAGATACAGGCCTCCAACTAGACTCTGTCCCATTGACCACTACTCTCTGGCCTCTATCCTGCAGCCAGTTTACAATCCACCTCACTACCCAATCATCCAGTCCACACTGCATCAGTTTGGCTGCGAGGATGTTATGTGAGACTGGTTATGCACTCATAAAAGTCTATCAGGTTGGTCAAGCATGACTTCCCCTTAGTGAAGCTATGCTGACTGTCCCTAATGACCCTCTTGTCCCTGATGTGCCTAGAGACAATGTCCAGGGCAAATCGTTCCATCGCCTTTCCTGGGATGGAGGCGAGGCTGACCGGTCTATAGTTACCTGAGTCCTCCTTACTTGTTTTGAAGATTGGAGTGACATTTGCTAACCTCCAGTCTCTAGGCACTTCTCCTGATCCCCATGATTTAGAAAAGATAATGGGAAGTGGCTTTAGCAATCACCTGAAGGGATTTCATATGTTACCTGTCTGTAGTTCTTTTATGAAGTTTAATGTCTGTCTGCTGGTTGAGCTTTGTCAAAAACCAAAAACAAGAAATGTTGCCTCATAGAAAGGAGTCAGAAGGCAAAAATTAGCAGAAAGGAAATATTTCTGGTGAGGCAGGACTGAGTTTGCACAAAAAAAATAATTAGTATTGTAACTAATTTTAATTTGCAATCCTTTTCATAAAATCTGATTCTGTTTTCTATGTCCTTTCATCACTTGACATATAAGAGCATAATTCTGGACTTGAGAGATAACGTTTCCAGTCCCATTTCAGTAAAACAATACTTTTGATCATCTTTTCATTTCTCCCCCCTTCAACATGTCATGCATGCCTGCATTTGAAGTCTCCACCTGTCATCATCAGACTCCCAGAAGAGGCAGTGGTAGGACTGCAGTGGGAGAGGCAGCTCGATGATGCTAAATAGAGATGTGATTAGTGGCCTACGTCACTTTATGATGTATTTTAAGAGTAAGCAATCATATCAAATCTTGGTAGACAATGTGGGCTACAAGCAACTCACTGTCTCAATTTAATTTTATCTGTGGCCCAGCAGCTGCTGCTGGTCAGATCTCAAATAATCGTTATTTACATCAAGTACAAAGAATATGCAGGAACTATTTTTGGTCTTGACTACATGGTTGTATGACTTTATGTCTTGCATTTCTGATATATTGAATCTCTACCCTTGAAATGGATATATTCTTTAAGAAAAGTGCATAAAAGCTTGTGAAGTCAAATAATTTTGGTTCAGGATAACTGAACCCCAAACTGAGCAAGACTTCAGCTAAATGGAGAAATTCCCTTCAAGAGAAGTTATGATAGATGCTGAGTTGTCCTTAGATAAATAATAGAAATATGTCTTATTTGGGCTAAATGAAATTAAGAATTCAGTTTGAAAGAATATCTGGTAGTTATTGTCATTATAAGTTATTAAAAAAGATTTCATTATATAATTTTCAGAAATTAATTTTCCTTGTCCTCTTCATGAAAGAAATATATATTCTAAATTTTAGTTTTAAAAGCAAAAGCAAAACTTTAAACTTGTAATAGTTTAGCATAGTTACATTTATGCTTATATTTCAAAACAATATTTTAAATTTAAAAATCTGTTTTGTAAAAGTCAAATCCAAAAAAGACCACTAAAAATGATTCTAAAATTAAGAACAGGCACAATGGTTATTTTACTCTTGGGAGTTTCCATTGTAACTAAAATTTTATAGTGAAAATCTTGTTAATGTCCAAGTTTTTCATTGGAATCTTAACTTGATCTATATATTTTTGTCAAAAAGTATACAATATTGTAGCATTTAAGAAGATGTTTTTGTGACTAAGCTGCCTGATGACATTAGATGTGAAAGGATAACAGAAGAGTTAGGTATTCCAGTTGGTCACGTAACACTGTGATGGTTGAATAAAGTTCCTAGTTATTGTAGGCTGAGATACTGGCATTTTAAAGAACTCTTTTGTGGCTCCACAACTATATTACCATCATGTAAAACCAGATTTATCCTTTCATCTCAAAAACCTTGCCATGAATATGGTGATACTAACTTGCTTACCTCTCCCATATTGACTGGTAGGCTTTTTGCCTATGGATATTCTTCTGACGACTAATAACAAAACATAATTCAGTTCCTCAAAGCCATAAGCCTTTCTTTTTTTCCTTTAAATAACATAACGTGTTGACAAACAGTATTCACAAGTATAAACCAAATTACTGAGGAAATAGCCAAGTCAATCATCTGGTCAGTACTTTCACTTGGTACAGGCATAAAACCTTGGTCTTGGTTGATAATGAGGAGTTTCATAGCAACCCAATCTATTGAAAAGGAAGGTAAGCTTGTGTTTTCAGGAGAGAGGCTTAATGCCTATTAAAAGGCAGAGCAGGCATCTGGAGGATGAATGATAGAATGGGAGAATTCCAGGGCTTCATGTTGTAATACATTGATTTGTGACATGAGTGTTGCAGTTCTGAAGAGGTGAGCATGTACAGCTTTGGTCTCATCCTGATCCGTAATCATGGGTGAAATTGATTTAAGGATGTTCCATGAGGTTTGGCAGTTCCAATAAATAAAAAGATTTTGAAAAGAGAAAGCTAAATCCTACGAGGTTTAATAAGCATTCTTTTCTTTCTTTTTTTTTTTTCCAAAAAAGTACCTAAGAGTTCGGAACAGTTGTTACAAATACCTAGAAATCTGTGACTTCTAACTTAACCCATACTTGCCCATAAACAAATGCCCATGCTCCTATTCTGTCATTTTTTCCAACTGCCTGTTTCTCTGTTGGGAGAGCTCTGCTTAAGCACTGGTGCCAAATGCCCACTCTGCGTACTTTGGCTAGCAGTCACATTTTTTGGCAATTAGTTCCTGGTTTTTCCTTGTCCCCACATTGCAACAGAGCCACAGTTTTCATCTTCTGACCAATCTGCCATCACTTCAGAGTTTTACTCTGTGTGGTGTTGCTAGTTGCAGGATCTGCAGGAGGCTTTCTTTTTCCTACTAACAGGATGACAGAAATTCAAAGATATCACTCCACGTAAGAAAAAGAATCCAAACTCAAATAAAATATGAGGAAGAGACGGAGTGGGGTTATTTCAGTTCCTTTCAGCAGTGTTACTGAAGAATTTTGGAGCTCTGTTGCTGGATGTAAGCACTGGCTTTTAAAGCAGTAAGAAAAACCTGACCATATTAAAAAAATATTGAACTGTAACATTGATGTTGCTGAGCCTAATACTACACATCATAAAGGAGATGGCTATTAAAGGGTGACAGTGACATGGGAAGTTTTAGACTTTTCATGAGGTCTGTCTTGCCATCTGAGAGCTCATTGCAGAGTACTATGCAGAAAAGGACTAGGAGTCCAATCAGAAGGTGTAGATGTGTGGGCAAGCTCACAAAAACCACCCTATGACATATACTCTGTCCTTTTAGTGCTATTACTTGCAGATTTCACCCAGGCATAGTAACTTCCCCACTAATTCTCCTATTTTGCAGTATTCTGGCTTTCACACTGAGAGATCTGAGTCTGACCATGACAGCCAGTGGGGTGGGAGTCCCCTGACCGATACGGCTTCTCCCCAGCTACTGGAGCCCGCGGACAGACCAAGCTCCCAGCACCATGATGTCTCCTGTGCCTACAGACAGTATGCAGACCGCAGTGCGCTCTGCTATGGTTTTGCACTCGACCACTCCAGGCTGACCGAGGACAGACATTTTCATACCCAAGCCTGTGAAGGAGGCAGATGTGAAGCTGGCCGATATTTTCTTGGCACACCGCAGCCGGGAAGGGAGGGCTGGTGGGGTTCCCGTTCAGCATTGCCTCTGACTAAGTCATCACCTGAGAGCAGAGAAGTGTATGAGAACAGTATGCCCCACATCACGTCAGTTCACAGGATTCATGGTAAGAGAGGATTTGCAGAAGTGACACGATCTCAGATAAAGCAACATGACATGAACATGCAGCTTTTTATGTGACAGATGGAAAATGTGAGAGAATCTATCAAGATTGTTTCAGAGATCACATCTATGGAGATGTGCAATACTTAAAACTCAAGTTGAGTTTGACAGTCTGTCTTATATGCAGCAGAATGCGATTTTGTTGTATATTTTTGTAATCTGTGAAATAAAAACAAATATCTGACTATTGAGATTTAAAGGATGAACTTTTAAAATATAGGCAAAATACACTTGATTGAAGTGTGCTATTTAACATCAGATTACTTTAGATGGAATATATTTTGCAAAAATTAGAGCTAAATCCAAGTTAAATATTATGAATCCTTTAAAGTCTTCTGAGAAATTGTTCTCCAAATGACTCTTTCTTTGAGCTCTTATAAGATTCTGCAAGATTTGCTAATTATTTCTGTTTAAAAGCAGCAATTCAAATTCCCTTCTGCTTTTGGTTTCAGACATTTATGCCCAGCTATAATGTTTAGCCAGTTTGAATCCTTCCATCCTTTCAGCACCAAGCTTGAAGTCTTGCTAGGTGTCTAGCAGGTTGCAAACTCGGTGCATTAGCAAAGAGCAGGGTGAATTACTAGTCCACAAATGGGTTTCCTTTGAGCAGTTCTGTCAACCAACCCACTGGGACTCATCTCCAAAAAGGACTTTGTACATCTGAGGCAAATGCATGATTAAATAATTTGTGCAAGCCCAACACATGCTCTCCTGCAGGCATGTATCTCAGCAAATTCTTTATCAAGCAATTTATTATTGTGTGGCCTTACCCTGTTGTTCTGGTTTGGGGGTCCCTCGCTTTCTTCCTAGTGAGGATTGAGAGGTCTGATTCTGCCCTTTCAGCTACATGCATGCTGAACACCTCTTCTGACATGTCTATGGGTCTTAATTGTTAAAGAGAGGCAAGAACATAACTATATTTTCCTGTTCTAGTAAAATATTTAATTGTTTGGATATAATATAACATTTTTGCAGTAACTCTGTCTATGAACTATGGGTTCTTACACTGCTGAATAACAACTGCTCCTTTATCTGTGTTTCTTTATTGTTGTATAACTGACGTACAGTTACTACAGGGCCACAAACTATTCTACAATGCTGTCGCTGTTTAGCCCTGAAAAGGCCTCAGAAAACATGCTCGAGTGAACCACAATTGTAATTCCTTGAGATTTATGTTTTCACCTCTGTGCCAGTTCACTTAGACTTTGTTGATGCAAACAGATAGTGAGGGGTTTGAACACGGGTGTTGAGGGCTTTTTGACATGCTCCAGGGTACTTTGTTTGGCTTCTGGCTGTTCCAGAAGGCAGAGTTCCTGTAGAATTGGTGCAATGCCCTATGCAAGTTCTTGATCATCCTAGAGCATCTCAAATGGCGTTGGATGTATGTGTTGAGGTGCTTAGGTCTCTTCTTTTTTATATTTTCTTCTGTGTTACTTGTTTTATGTGCAGGCCCTAGAAGCTAAATCTGGTCACTGAAAAGCAAGGGGTCTACCATGGTAATTTTTGTATCACTTGCCTCTCTCTTGGTTTTCTGTCTGTAAAATAAGCTTCAGGGTACTTGCTTCAACCTCAGTGCTTGTCCCCTTTCTCTTTTTCCTAGGGAGGGGACACTGGGATGAGGACAGTGTTGTTAGCTCACCTGATCCTGGCTCTGCCAGTGAATCAGGGGACCGATTCCGTACTGAGCAATACCAGAGCAGTCCGCACGAGCCCAGCAAAATTGAAACTCTAATAAGAGCCACACAGCAAATGATTAAAGAGGAAGAAAACAGACTACAGCTGCGGAAAACAACCCCAGATCCACTGGTCTCCATTAATGGCACAGGGAAGAAACATGCTATCTGTTTTGCAAACTACGCTCAGCAGCAGTTGGCAGGGGATGTCTGCCGTGTCCCAACGGTTGTCAACACTCCTCCCTGTGAACACATCCAACAACGTGATGGAAAGATTATGAGCCCTCATGAAAATGACTATGACAACAGCCCCACAGCACTATCTCGGATAAGCAGCCCAAATTCTGACAGAATATCAAAATCTAGCTTGGTGCTAGCCAAGGACTACCTGCATTCAGACATGTCTCCTCATCAAACCCCAGGGGACCACCCAGCAGCCTCTCCAAATTATTACAGCTCCCACAGGCAGTACTTTGATAAGCATGCTTATACATTAACTGGATATGCCTTGGAGCATCTATATGACACGGAAACCATTAGAAACTATTCACTAGGCTGTAATGGATCACATTTTGATGTGACTTCTCACTTAAGGATGCAGCAAGATCCAGCACAAGGACACAAGGGAACATCTGTTATAATAACAAATGGAAGCTGACCCTTTTCTTCCCCCCAAATTTTGTCCTTTAACAAATAACTTTTAAGACCTAAGTGGAAGATATTATATGTTTTCATGCCCTTGTCATTACCAGCAATTGCTATATAACAATGCACTAGAAAGAATAATATAAGATTTGAGGTGATAAGGCAGTTAACACACATTGCTTTTAAAAAATAAGAATACAGACATGCAGGGAGCACAAACTCAGAGTTGGTGCTGTGAAAGGTGAGAAAGATGGAAGAGGTCTAGTGAGGGAGTGCTTGAGGCAGGACAGGCTAGTAGAGCAATTCACTCACACAGTTTGGAAATGCTGCCAAGGGCAGATCCTCTGAACTGCACTTGCCTCTTAGGTCCCAGCCAACAAAACTGTCATGCAGTCTTTTTACACAGAAGGTTGGAATGTGTTCCTTCAAGATATGCATTGAAATGTGCACTTGTGGTGATCTCTTTATTCTCTAATGACCAAGTGTGTAATACTGCTCTGTGGTTTAAAGCACCCAGGGCTAACCAATAAAAAAATTAAGAAGAGAGAGGGAGAAAGAAGAGGCAACTCCTCCAATTGTTATTTCCTTGTGTACTCACATGCATAGCTATTTACATACACTTCATTTGAAAGGAGACAAATGAGTATTATTGTTCAGATTAGCATGATCAAGAATTTATTCCTACTGTATTTAAAAGAAAGGCTTTCTCAGTATTGTTTTGAGAAATACATAGGGCTTGGTTATCTCGGTGTAGAGAAGGTCCTCATATTTTGAAAGGTCGCACGAGGTGGATAGTGGAGTGAAATGGAAGAAAACTGTCAGGAGGAAAAAGGAGATAGGCTGGCTGAGGAGTGGTCTGAGGTAAACACATTTAACCCTATGGCTATGCATGTTATCTAGTAATAATTCTAAATGTGAGTTTCTAAATGACCAAATAAGTCTTAATTTGAAACACAGAGAGAACTCAATAGATTCATAGAAGTTTTCCTGGAAAACACAAAAGCAATTGCATAAATGTAATACAAGAGGTGGGAATAGACAAAAGCTCTGTCATGGTTTGTTCTGCTGACAAAGTTTTGGAATAAATTAAGAAATTATAGGAAATTGTAACTACTCTGTCTGACATACAGTAAGGTAGTAAGTATGACTTAGAAAAGGAAGTATGCATTCTTTTCTTGCTTGTGGCAAAAACATTTAATATCAGAACCTATTAGGGATATAAAAAGTAAGTCATATGTATGTTAAAAATATGGAGGAAAATGAAGGTTCCAAGAAATTCAGTTGCACTAAAAATGCTGGTATTATCAGAGCTTGTCCTAGAGTTATAAAAGACATCAAAAGAGGCAAGAAGCTTTTTGCAATTTTTAATAATCTCATGAACAAAGACACACTAATTGATTGGAAAACAGTAAATTAAAAACATATGCTAAAAAATTAAAATAGGCCACTTGTAGGCACGAAATGTTAGACCTACCCTTCTTTGTATGGCATTTATATGACGTCTCAAAGTCGACTGCAATGGGATCAGCACCACCGCTCCCTATTATACTAATGTGGAGGTAAGGGAACTTGAGGTAGTTACTAAAATGAGATTAGCGCTAAGTCTAGCTTCATTTCTAATATTAAAAAGATCGACATATGGGACTAAGTCATCAATGGAACTAAATATAAACCAGGATGCTATGGGAGGGTTAAAAATATCTATTTTCAAATAAAACTAATCAGAAGCAAAAGCTAAATAATAACATTGTAAGCCACGTAAGTAGAGATGTACTTGAAAGCAGAGGAAATTACCTCTCTGAACTTGAATGCTGTGTATAGTCCTGACCACTCCAAGGCAGATAATGAATCTTGAATTGAGTAGTACCTTACTCCATAAGCCATCTTTGTTGACTGCAGTGTGATCACTCCTGGTGAAATGTACGTAGAATACAAGGAAGAGCAACACAGTCTGGTCTTTATTATCTAAATCTCATAATAGAAAAGGTGGAGCAGAGCTCAGCAAAAGATAAAGGAGACTGGAAGAACTAATAAAAACTTTAAATAAACTGGGTCTGTCATCTTTGTAAGGGAAAAGAGTAAGGGGGAATGCCACTGGTGTGCACCAAACTCTGCACAGAGGAGAGAGGAATAATGTTCTAAAACTATTTGAACTAGCAGCAGGAATGTGAGACAGGGCATTGAATGTTAGCCAAGGCAAAATGAGAACAAAATTATTTGGCAAGAAGTTTATTTGACTAACAGCCAAGCAAATAACAAAGGTCATAAAGAGAAGCAGCTAGAGATTTTTGTTTGCTTGTTTTAAGGTAAAAACAAGGCAAATAATCAAGGGGAAGAAAAACATTGACAACTCAGCTCAGATGAAATACTAGACCAAAATGGATTTCTTTCAGCCCAACAATTGTATATATTTCTAAAACATAGGAATGAGAAAGTATTTTTGATAAATCTAGTTCTGGATACATATTTATTTCACTTATTCCTATGAATAATATAAATAAAGTTGTATTTGGAGTTTCATTGTACAGGATTAAAATGCAATTTGCAAAGTGAATTAGAGTAGAGGTACACAGTATCATGTTATCACTGCTAGTACATACAAAAATAAGTTTAAGTGTCAATATTATTTTGTTCTGCAGAAGAGTTTCCTAAACTGTTTGGGATTTTGCCAGTGTCCAAGTTCCTTGGGATCACCAAACATTCTTGATATCAAGCTTTTAATTAGAAGGCAATAGAGTTCTGCAGACCAGCTGCAGTTCCCTTGCTATGGTCTAATGGCCACAAGCAGTCAGGAACACACATTTTGGGCACTGTTGTATTTGCATTCTGACAGGCACTTTTTTAAAGATAGAAGACTTATGAAACAAACAGGCACAATATAAGAACCTTGTACTTGATTTCACCTAAGAAAAAAGCCAGTGTGCTATATGATAAAAATTTACTGTGATCCAAAAAATAAACTGCCTGAACTCTAGTTATTTGTTCTATTTTCAGTAGTTTCAGTCTACTATAACAACAAAGGCAGCAAAGTGTACTGTAATGAATGGAATCTATCAGTAAAGAAGTCTATACATGCAGCTGTGTTGTGCTGCAAGCAAGGGCTGATGCTCCCTCCCCTCATGGGATTCCAGCAACTGGCACTCTGTAGCACTTTGGTACAGTCTGCCAGAGATAATGTCTTTTATCAGCTAATTTGCAATCCTGCTTCTTTAGAGAGACAGGAATTTCCTCAATTGTTTGAAAGCATTGATTGTTGTACACAGAAACTCTATGTGCTACATGGAAACATTTGCAATCTTAATTATAGCATATATCATTGCAGCTCATATTACATGTACTTTTCAGTAGAGTATAAAGCTTATTCTTTCCACTGCATATTTATTAATTCAAATTTTCATTTAGTATCCTTGAAGGATCTAATGGTTTTGATTTTTTGCTTCCTTTTCTAAATTGGATGAGGTATTTTGCAAAATTGAAAAATGCAAGGCATTTGTAACAAATACATCTCAACAGTGTCACACTAGCTAAAGGTTATCATGTTAAATAAGGTCATGGTTTGGGAGAAAAACTGTATAAATTACTGTTGCATCATTTCTCTAACATAATATTGTTTTGCTATTAATACCAAATTAACATTTTGTAGATATTCCAAGTGCAGAGTCACCACAGATATTTCAAACCATTTCTTATCAATACCAGTGGATGGGACGTTATGATTTTTATGCATTATGATTTTAGAAAATGTATTTTATTTAAAGAAGCAAAACCCTCCTCTTGCACCCTAGGGGCATTAAAATTGTAATCTTGGACAAATTTCCCAAGCAATTTTTAAATTAGAAGAGCCTTACTCAGCAATCTGTCCCACTGACTCAAACGGGAATATGTGTGAAGTAAGGTACTACTTAATACATGTAAGGACAAACCAAGCCGACTTGTGAAGTTGCAAAAAGTTTGGGATTTGTTTGTGATTTTCAATTTAAAAAATCCTAAACCTCAAGATGTGTGGATGAAACCCTTGGGAGGTAATGGCTGAAATAACTGTGTTTCTATAAGACATATGTTGAAAAAAACTGTGTGCATTTCTTTGCACTGAAGAGCCCCAGAAGTGTGTCTAAAGCTCATGTTTGCAGTACTGCCACAGGTTACACACTGAAATCCTACTCTTTTAAACTCTCTTGGTCACCAATATCTGAATCTTAATTTTATGTCTGGACAGGCAGCATTTATTCATTAGTCTCCCTAAGTATATTAGCCACCATATGTTCATTCATGTGAACATCCTGAGCGAGCTGGAAAAAATTCTGGAAAAGGTGCAGCCACCTCAGAAAAATCAGACTGGTGTTTCTGAAGGTCGGTTAACCTTTCAGGCCAGGAACAAAGCTGTGGCATACACACTGGTTTCTGACCGGCTGGATACAAAGCTGTATATAATGGGGATTATGGCACACAGTTCCAGGATTAGACCTAGCTATGTCAATTTTAAGGTGGCTATAGTTAATGCCTGTCAGCGAGTGGATTCAGGGTCTGGTTTTTCCATGAGTTACAAGTTTACTTAAAACACCTAATGGTCTAAAGGCAATGCAGGCTTTGTCATTAGGAACAATGGTGGATGAACATGCTTTGCTGTAGGTATACTGGATTAACTTCAGACACCTCCACAGTGTGGAAGAGAACTTATTTTATTTTGTTTGCAGTTAGTATTGACAGTTAAATATTTTGGCACCAAGAAACAAACAAACAAACAAAACCCCCAAACAAACAACGAATAAAAAAGCAAAACAAAAACCCTACTGTTATTTCTCTAACCTTTAAGTGTGGTGATAGTAAAGCCTGCTAGAGGTGTAGCTGAGGGTTCAGTGGTTATTCTGAAGACCAAAAAATTAAATAGTCTTCTGTTCAAACAGAGAGCGCACTGGTGTGACTCCCTTTGACATTTCTCTAGAGAATCTATTAATGAAAAGTAACCCATGTGAGGTTAAATTTCACTGTGGCATTCAGCTCGTGTGTGCCAGAGTTCTGTGGATAAGTCTGGCTCCAAGTTTCTACAAACACAGCCCTTTCTGAAAAGAGGTAATTTACAACTCCATCCACAAAGCTGTATTTGAAAGGAAAACTTAAAATTCAGGACCAAAGATTTCATATGTTTGTGTTCACTACTTATCTTCTCTCTCACATGGTGTTAACCTTTCCTATTGTTTTAGGATTTAAAATGCAGTTTTTAAACATTTTTATTTATTGCAGTTTGGACTGCATGCATTTTCTTTTCAGCTACTGCTACAGCAGCAAGCTCAGAAAAACATTACATTTCTAATGAAATAAGGTCTATTAGGAAAAGTACTTTGAAGACACTGAAACGCCTTCTTAGGTTAAATATCTCGGTGCATAAAACATACTAATCTAGCCAAACATAAAGCCACTTGAGGCGTAATGAAGCATTTTGTGTTTGCTTTAGACAAATGTGTTATATTTATGGAGAAAAAGACAGATTGCCAGCATTTCAAATACCATGCCTTGCAATGTATGAGGTCCAGTGACACTGTAGCATAACACCTGTAATTTGAAGTTTTCCTTTGGAATGTAATGTACAAGACACAGTTTAGCTATGTCAACGATACCTTGCAGAGTGTTCCCATTTATAATTATTTATATTGTAAATAGCTCTCTGAAGTAAATTTGAAGTTAATGTGCATAAGATGTATTTATTATGTGAAGATTTTTTTGGATTAAAATACAGCTACCAATATGCAATTTTGGTCTGGCTTTCTACATGTTCAAACTAAGGATTACATTATAAGATACATTTTCACAAATTCATTTTAATTAATGAGAATATTTCTTGTAACTGGGAGGGAACATTGTAAAAGTGATTTATTTTGATTCCCATGACTCAGAAGTGCTCTCTGAATCTTTGTTTTGACAAGGTTGAACCACAGCTCAAGGCGTAGAGTCATAAGCAGAAAGCACAGTTCACTATTGGACTCTGCATATTACAAGTATTCTTTAGTTTTTTAAGTTTCTATAACTCCTTATGAAATTTGTGGCCACAGAAGCAAAGTAGACTACTACTGACCAAAAACATTTGAAAAGAATACCCAGAGGTAACAAGACTGTCCATAATAAAAGGAAAAGCCATTCAAATTGATTATCCATTAAACATGCAGTCCACCAGGTAAAGCCCATTATTAGCAGCAGTCTGCCCACAGAGACCTACATATAAGAGAATACAACTCTATCTCCCTCCCTAAGAACCTCTGCAAGCAGGCTATCTTTTATACTGTGCTGCTGTTTCAATAATTTCCTCTATGAAGCAAAACACCTGCTGCCATTTAAAACACCTATCTCTCTCAGGCAAAAGATGTAATCCACGTATCAACCTCAGTTCTTAGCACTTCAATCTTGAATTATGTTTATTAAAATATGAAGGAATGCTGATAACATACTGCTACCTCCTTTAATACATGCTCGAATCTGGTTCACATGGTCCTCATTAGCATTAAATGTTGAATTGTGAATAGTCTGCCATTGTTTCTTGAAGCCACCCACAAGCTCTATGCCCCAGCTAAGCCAGCTTGCTGACTGGGAGCATGATGCACTTTAGGTGCTTAAAATACCTTACTTAGACAAAAAGTAATGTTTTGAAAAAGGAATCAGTTAGAATTGAGCTAAACGGCATTCAGACCTGAGAGCTTCTTTTAATGTACAATTGAGGGGTTTCAGAAATACACATTGACCTACATCTCTTCCTTTGAAGACCATGCTGTAAAAGAGAAACGGAGATCCATAGGCGCCCATGGGACTACACTATCCTCCATAGGGCAGAAATAGGCCTTGTCTCTCCATGTTCATGCTCTGCAACAAAACTGAGTACCATCCTCAATGACATGTGCTGAAAGTTCTGCCACATCCTTGCCTACTCTTCAGTCTTTTTCTTAGCTCATAAGATACCCATTACCCACAGGTCTCTATTCACTGTTGGCTCCTAGGCTCATTTACACTTCAGTCTGCACTGAGGAAATCTGTCATGGCCATTGTAATAAAAGTGTGTGCTACCATCATAAACTTCCTCTGTCTCCATATGGTGGCCACAAGAGGTTTTGGCATCAGCAATTTAGTGTGATACAATTCTGGACAGCTATAAGGTCCCCCCTGAGCCTGCTTTCTCCAAACTGACCACCCCAGCTTCCTCAGCCACTCCTCACAAGGATTATACTCCAGACCCTTCACTAAGCTTGTTGCCGTTCTCTGGATCCACTCCAGCACTTCAATGTCCTCATACTGAGATGCCCAAAACTGAACCTAGTACTCAAGGTGTGGCCTCACTAGTGCCAAGTATAGAGGGACAATCTCCCCCCTACTCCTGCTGGCTACAGTATTTCTGATACAAGACAAGAGGTTATTGACCTTTTTGGCCACCTGAGCACACTGCTGGTTCATAATTAGCTGAAGATCAATCAGTACCCACAGGTCTTCTAATTAGTACCTTTCCAGTCACTTTCCTTCAAGCCTGTAATGCTGTATTGGGTTGTTAAGACTGAAGTGTAGGACCCAGTGCTTGGCTTTGTTCCTGTCTAGATTTCTCTGTACATTTCCCAACCTTCAAGCAGATCAACACACTCAACCAACTTGATGTCTGCAAATATACTGAGGGTACATTCAGTCCCCTCATCCAAATCGTCAATAAACGTATCAAACAGGAGTGTCCCCAGTGCTGAGCTCTGGAAAACACCACTTGTGACTGGTGGCCTACTGCATTTAACTTCATTTGCCACCAATCTTTGGACCCATCTGTCCAGCCAGTGTTTAATCCAGAGTAAGTAAAAATATTCTATAATAAAAATATTAATATAAAATGCAGAGCATAAACTGAAGAATGGAAAATATACCCCACAAAGTATTAGTATTATTCAGCTGCACTCTTTTGTAGCCAATGTATTGGGCAGCAAATTCTCTGTTTTCCCTCAAATATAGTGCCAGAGATAATTTCTTTCACGTTCAAAGGACAGACTGGGATCTTTCTATGGCTCCTTCTATCTCCCTTGAAGTCTGACAAAGTCCTCAACTGGTCAGCCTCATGGGATCAGCTATAGCAGCCTTGAGACTACACTAATTTGTGCCACTGACCATGACTGTCTATGTCATATATGAAAACAGTGGCACCCTGGCTTGCAGAGAGTTTGCATGTGCAAGAGGGTTAAAACAGCTGTATGTATCTTCACCACCATTTAAAGACCCTTTTTATATTAGTATTGTCTGGTTTTTGAGGTAAAGCATGTTATGCTGTCACTTTCTCCTGAGCTGTTAGCTTCACAGGTGTGAAGGAGACAAAGAAATGAAAGAAGGTAGCAGAAGATGTGAAACTATGCTTTTACCTCCATACCATCCAGAAGAATTGAGTGGACACCCAGAAGACTGTTTTCATCAAGACAGAACAAAAACACTGGTTGAGTCCTGCCCATATGCAACCAGAAAAGGTAATTCGTGTGGGAATGCTCTTTTGCACTGACAGTGGGATGGCTGCTGGAACTACGTTTGTATGAATGAGCTATCCATGTGTGAATCATGGCATTTTCCATGATGAGGATATGTCTGTCATTAGGATCACTGTGTGCTGAGCATTTTGTCTGCTTTCCTTGTACCTTTGCATTCAGTGAAAGCCCAGGATGGGAGAGCTGGGACTGCGGAGCAGCTTGTGCAGTTCTAACAGAAGTCAGATCCATTTTTCATCTGAAGATTCTTGGTTTTGATTCTGACACAAGATATTT
This sequence comes from Upupa epops, assembly GCA_013397515.1. Lineage (NCBI taxonomy): Eukaryota > Metazoa > Chordata > Aves > Bucerotiformes > Upupidae > Upupa > Upupa epops. Next base: position 133,384 of record VZRI01011214.1, on the reverse strand, counting down.
TATCAGGTTATGCATTATTTTTACAAAAGCAGGACTGTGTTTTGTCTGTCTAGTTTCTCTGTGGGACAGAGTTGTGTCATTTTTCCTTAAAGAATACCAGTGAAAGGCATCCTTTGTGTTTTCAATTTGGATCACATCAGTGAGGTGAAAAATACAGTGGAGGTGTTATGTCTATTTTATTGGAGGGCACAACTGTGCATTTTGATGTTATGCTTCTGCCTCTTCTTTACTGACAAAGGCAGAGCCTTTCTTCTCTGACACTTTCTATTTAACCTCCGAAGCAACTGCAAAGTGTTAGAATGACTCCAGTATCCTCTCCAGCATGAATGTTTCTTGAGCTCAAGAGAAATGCCCATGGTTTCATTAGGCTGGTTATCTGACAGACTGCTCATAGAAAACAGCTGATTCTTATTTTTATTTTATCTGAACAGCTTTGGCTTCCTGTGATCAATCTTCTTGGCTACAGCAGTAAATATGCTAAACTGCAGGTGTCAGCAAGCCCTGAGACAGTCTGAGGCATGAAAGTTAACCCACGGCTGTGTTTTGTGTGTCATCAAATAGCCTACCTTGTGCACAACTATTTGGCCTATTCCTTAAATTGGATTTTAAACTTCATATGTGCTTATTTACTTAAGGAATTAGATCCAGTGTGGGAGAGATGCAAAACAGCCAGCAGTTTAGGAGTTTAGTAATAACCTCAGCTTTGTTCAGTTTTGCTCTAGGTCAGGCTGCTGCATGGAGTAATTCCATATGGCAACCTGATTTGCGCTTACTCAAAGTAAACTCTAAAATGGGTTTTGGCAAAATCCGTCCAGCCATCAGGAACCCATTCTCAGTTTCTGCTGAGGATTTCCTGATAGCTTTCTTCATTTAAAAAAAGAAACAACAAAATAACAACAGGAAAAGATTAAAAACCTTGAAAACTTTTTACTGTCTGAAATACCCTTGCCAGCTCCCCTCCCCCGAATCTTAACCACCAAAAAGTCCTTTAGACTGCTCTAACTTATGTCAAGAGCAATCGAAGTTAGGAGGTGTAAATGTGGCTTAAGTGACTTCGCCTCTCCCCAGCTTGCTTTGTTCTGCCTGAGGCAACGTGATGCAGACGAGCTGTGATGGGAGGCATGGACACGACACAACTCACCTTTCTGCCCCAGCTGCTGCACCCCAGACCATCGACAGGTTATGCATGGGCTATCAAAGCCTCTGCTTCTTGTTTAAGGAGAAGAAAAGGAAGCATGGTGATGCAAGCGGTGAGAGAGCCTCCTTCAGGGTGCTTCCACTGTTCAAAGCCCGGGGTAAAATCCTGTCATTAATGAAGACATTGACAGAAATGCTTCTGTCCCACTGATGCGTGGCCAAATTTTAAAAACATTTTGAAAACAGCACTTGGGAAGGCTCAGTGAGCTTTCCTCAACATAACGAGTCAAAGCATAAGTAGACACAGAGACTTACTCATGCTGGAAACAATCATAATTTCAAAAAATCCTGCGGGTAGGGAAACAAGCACACTCCTCTTTTGTCATTTAGCTGAATGATCTCAAATGTGAATAAAACTTGGGCTAGAGAGTAGAAATTCTGGCAGGTCTGTTTCAAAGTGGGGCTCTTAGGAAAAGCTGCTGATTGAAATCAATATAGCAAGACCTGAAATCTGAAAAGACCACTTCTAAGACCTGAGAGGGTCGCTGAGCAGAAGTGTCAGTTGATAGCATTGAGGCTGCAATTGCCTTCACCAAGGTGCTTCAGTGTTTGCTTTAGTGACTTCTTGCAGCCAGCGGCTGAGCATACATTTAACATCCCACCTGAGAGCAACCTGCTGGGGGAAGGGAAGATTTTAAAGACTTCTGAGGCTTAAACCAGTCCCTCACCTCCCACATTGGCAGATCACAGATTCTGTATGTAAATCCATAATATTTGATTAATGTACTGCATCAAATGAATTGAAAAAATTATATTTTATGAAGATATTATAAAAGGGATTGAAGTTCTCTGTTCTCTGCCTTCATTCTTCAAAAACATCCATTGTATTTTACTTTTAAAGAAGCTGTGATTTGTCACATGGCACATTTTTAAGGAGATCTTAGTTAATATTTTCATTTTTCACAAAGCAGCAATGGATCATTTTTGGATATTTGCTTGCTTGTCTTGTTATGCAATACTTGATCACCTAATGGCTTTGCAGGGAGGGGCAAAATGCTGTCATTGTGTAGAATTAGATGTCATTGTAAACATTTCCTGGTTGTTTATCAGGAGATGTAAAAGCGATTAGAAAATAAACAGAAACTGCATTTCCATGTTTTACTTAGCACTGCTTTTCATGCACTGGAATTGCAGTGTTAGAAATATAACACCAAAAAGTAAGCAGTAATATCCTGGCTACAGGATAATTTGACAATGGTTCTTTTAAAGTGCTGCTTTTGATGCATTGTATTTGTAGTACAAGGAGCATCCAGGTAGAGTTTTCCCAGCCCATTTTAATGACTATTTTTAGTACTTGGATTCTTAGCAGGCTGCTCCAGCTCATGAGGTAAGTGAAGATGTACTGACTTGTTCCAGCTTAATATCTCCAAATCTCTCTTTCTGGTTGTCATGGTTTCCCATGAGAATGAAGCTCATGCAACTACATCATCTTTGTCCATCTGTCAGTCATTTTATCCCCGGTATCTTTGTAACTCTGTAGTGTAACTGAATAAAGCTTTCAAAAGAGACTTTAGTCTAAGTTATCACAATTTTGATAAAAATGAGATGCTACAGAGTGGCAAGAGACCTTCTATCCTGTGCTTAACTGAAATGAAACACGAAACCGGTCAGAACACAGAAATGGAGACAGGAGACACTAGACCTGAGAGACGGAGGTTCAGTGCTTATCTCCCCACAGAACTCCGCATTTTGTTGTATGTAAAGCTCCTTTGATACTATCCATGATCTAGTTGGAAGATCATATGTCTAATCTTTGAAAAGGCTAGATGGTCTCCTGCATCATGGAAGTACTTGTTGACATAGTGAAACATTGATGCTCAAATGGAAATTATTTTAAAAGAGCAGTCTATTCTGCATAAAAGTCTCCCTAGGATAAGACATACACCAACACAAATGGATCTGAATCTGTGATGAGATTTAATTAAGAAAGAAAAAAAGAAGTTACTTTAGGCATGCTTACTAGAGTACAGATTAATAAGCTAAAAGGTGTATTTTCAAGCAGTGTCTATTTTACTGTAATAGTTCATCAGATTCTTTTACTGTACTTTGGTATTACTTATTAGGGTGGTAGTGAAGATGCTATGACAAAGCATACAGAAAAAGCTAGTTTCAAGATCCAAACATAATGGATTAGAGGATATTAACTATGATATCAGACATTGCTACAATGAGCACACAAATTCCATTGGGTGAAAAACACGAAAAAAGCATGCAAATTCACAATGATGCTGTGCAATGTGCATTGCACTTCTCTTTTTATTTGCTACAGACAATATAGATTATGAGCAACAGCATGGAGGCTCAAATGATCTAGCATTGCATAAGGCCATAAATTACACTGCACTCAGTATACTAGGAAACGCTTTGCGAGTATCTAGTTCCAATGAAACAGTGTAAAAAGCAGTGTCTGAAAATCAGTCCCAGACTAATGATGAGCAGGCCCTTTCAAGAACAGAGGTTCAGCTGCATTTTGCTCTAAGTACATCATACATATGGGTTTACAAGCACACTTGTCCAATTCATTTTCACTGTCAGTCAGAGGCAATAATATTAAAATAATAGCAAGCACCTGAGGTGACCTGAGGTTTTACAATGTTTACGAGTACATCAAGGTTAAGACCTTTAGTGTCTCTCCCACTGTACCACATTCACTTGCGGTCTTTTGCTCTTCATGAGGGCTTCCTCTTCTGATGAATAGAGAATGTTTAGCATGAGACCTGCCTTCAAGTCTGATTACCTATGAAAGAGAAGTGAAATAATAGTTTATCTTTCAACCAGAGTCTAAGCTGCAAGTCGTTACAGCATATCATTTATATCTTCATTAACATTAGGTTATTCCCAAATAATCCAGACAGCCAAAAGCTTTCAGGTTACTTATATTTTTATATTCTTTTCCATGAGATAAGGGAAGATATACTGTCAAGTTTTAGTTTTTTGATGGCTAGCAGACAATGAAATGAGACATTCAAACAGACTTCCAAATGCTCTTAACTTGACAGTGCAAGTGTGTGGTTAAAACCCAGTTTTGCAGCCTTTGTGCCTGATTCCCATCTTGGCAGCACCAGTGTAAAGGGGGAAGTCGCCTCCACCACATCCAGAAGCCGTCCACCTCCGTGTGATTTTACAGCAGACCAATTCCGGCAAATACTGACTTAAGAGAAAGAGAGGGCAAAATGAGCCTTTTTGACAACGATATCCACTGTACTCACTGATTCTTAGGTGTAGTACCGTCATCATAAATCAAACAACAGGTGGTTTTAATGGATTAAATTATCTTTACCAATTTTTAAGCTCTGACAGACAGAGCGAGTAATATGATCGAGTTGGAGCAGATTGTTTTTTCTTAGAAATGTGAAAAGTATTCTGTCTTCTGAAAATGGAAACATGACTTCTTCCTGGCCCTGCCAGGGCATGTGGGGTTTGCTGGCTCAAAGGAAGAATTATATTTGCTTTAAAAAAGGAAAGACAATATTTTTTAAAATGTTCCAGAATGATCAGGTCACATCTTCCCCAAAGTTCTTTGACATCTTGTGTAACAGTACCAACAATAACTTGTGCAGGTTTTGGACAGAGTGTGCCAGTAACTGCAAAAAAATAGATCAGTGGCCATCTCAGACACAGAGCTATTGCTCATGAACAGAATGATATGTTCACACACAATTGCTCTGAGAGGCTCTAGACGTGCTGGGGGCAAATTGGCCAAACAGGTAGCAACCGTATTCCTGCAGCAGCCTCCAAAGGAGAGAGGCAGATGTCTATTCTGTCTTGCAAACATTCTTTTACAATGTGCTACTTCATCTCTTTTATTGCACAAGAGGAAAGTGAGAGACAGAGAATCAAGGATAACACTAATGATAGACCATATGGAATCCATAAACAATGTTGTTCTAGAATAAGATGGCCTTTAAAGGGGGTGGTAGTCTTACTGTATTTGGGCCAGACATTACCTAACTCTCCAGGTAAAAGAAAGAGAATAGGTGAGAATAGGGAGCAGACACTGGGTTCATGTGATTCAGAGCAAGGCTTTCTGGAAGATATAAAGTTCAGATTGAATACCTTTAAAAGGCTGTGTTCCTTTGTATTAGAATAGCCTGCCTCAGCTCTGTGGGAGCTGAACCTTCTTCATGAAGACTAGAAAACAGTATTTTGAAATTGGATTAACAATTTGACCTGTTGTTCATGAACCACTTGGAAATCCTGCAATTCTATCTGAAGACATGGGGTCCCTAGGGGGAGAAATGACAGAGAGAACATCATCCAGTGAAGAATACCCTTCCTTTGACAAAAGGAAAACAGCAATAACAACAGAGACTCAGGGCTGTCCTAAAAAACTGGGTGGGAGAACCACTATGCTGCCCTTTTTACAGTCTCCTGAAGCTCACTTTGGGTAGCACTGTACTCAGCAAGTCACCCTGCTGAACATAGTATTGCTCTTGGTGCTAGCCTCTGAGCCAGCCTAGTTCATGGGCCGGTAATTGGGACAGCTGTATGCAGTGAAGAATCTAGAGGAGGTTGTTTTTTTTCCTCTTCATGCTGCATCTAACTGGGCAATGTTTTAACTGCCTGAGCATAGGGAAGAATGATAGTGTCTGTCTCCCCCAGCATATGTGAAGGTTTCAGGTTGTGGTCTTGTTGTATTTGACCTCATTTAGAACAAGAATGCTTTTATCTAAATCAAAGCAAATTTCTAGTATTAGCCTGAACTTGTGAAGACCCCCACTGAACAGAAATATCACAGGAATTAGGCAATACTTTCAGAATGCATTTTGAAGTTTTAAGCATGTGCTTAAGTGCTTTTCTGGCTCTACTTTAATGAAAGATGGAAACGTAATGTGGAAATATGACCGAGAAATTCTGTTTCATTAAAATTGGAATGAATCCCAGTGATGAACCAAACTTAAAATGAAGTACTATTTTGAAATCTAAAAGTAGCCTCTCTCTGTGTTTATTCTCAGTTTTGCTGAGAATAAACTGGTGAGAATAAACATGGTGAGAGCACTGCCAAGAATCATAGAATCATAGAATTATCAGAGATCAGAAGGGAACTCAAAAGATCATCTAGTCCAATCTCCCTTCCACAGCAGAATCACCCAGACCAGGTCCAGGAGGGTTTAAAACATCTCCAGAAAAGGAGACTCCACAACCTCCCCAGGCAGTCCCCTCCAGCGCCCCATCACCCTCCCTGGGAAGAAGTTACAGAATCGGTCAGGGTTGAAAGGGACCACAGGATCATCCAGATCCAACCCCCCTGCCATGGCAGGGACACCCCACCCTAGATCAGGCTGGTCAGAGCCTCATCCAGCCTGGTCTTAAACATCTCCAGGGACTGGGCCCCAACCATCTCCCTGGGCAACCCATTTGTCTCACTTCTTTGAAAAGGCTGTAGGACACAGAAATGGGGAACAGAAAATTGTTGATATAGAGGGAAAAAAGCCTTTTCTGTTTTGGATGTAATTTCATCATTTATCTAGCAAATGCAACAAAATAAAAACAAGTTGAGGGAAAGATCTTCAAGTGATGCAAAACATCACAGATATGCTGATGACTTCATGTTTGTCCAGGGAAGAGGGCACATGCACCCAAGTTGAGATGTCCCATATACGTTTTTTATCTGTGGACCTGTGTCTTTTTGCAGCTGTGACCAAGTCACCAAGCAGAAGCAGCCACTCAGTCACCTCAGCCAAGACCAAATTGAGATGTCAGAGCAGGGCACCCTTTCTAGTTGCTCAGAGAAAGACAGGAAAAAACTGAAGGGAAATAGAGTCAAATGCCTCAGAAAAGAGTGAAGGATTTTAGTAGGAACAATAGTTTTGTTTCCTGCAGGACCATTTGGATGGGTGGCAGGAGTCTGGGTTTTGCTCTCTGCACTAGAAGTGACAACTTGAGAGTAGATAATTGTGCTGAGACTTGGTGAGCCCCTGTCTGGGGAGTAGCTCAGGGCTTATCACACATCTTTGCTTCGGGAGCTGGTATTTTTTCACAGTACTTGTAAGAATGTTGCTACCAGTAGCATGGCAGAATGACCATTGTGTGGTGAGGGCTGCTGTGCTGGGTCTGAATTCAGAGGGTTACTGTGGGTGTTGACAGGTGACTTACTTTTCTTATTCTTTGTTTGCTAGAGCTGTAGATTTTGACTATGAGCCAAAAGCTAAATGGGTCCAAATGGACAAAGGATAGGTCAGACAGTTGCTAATACATGTGATGTGATGTATGCAGTCTGGATAGCAGGAATAGTGGGAGGTTTAGCTATGTGCTCTTGTTCTCACTTGCAGCCGTTGTCCATTAATGTTGTAAAATGTGACAACATAGCCCATCCTTTATCACTGGTAATGAACATCCCGCCCCCCCCCGTAATATCAGTTTACCACACATAATTTAAGGGGAGAGAAGCAGGAGCAGCTCTTTAATGAAGATACTGCACAGTATCTTCATAGGGCAAGATCCCATAGGGTAATAATAGAAAATGACAAATACATTTCTGCGCACAACAAACTCTTTTTAACTTGCACACCTGGACACTCATGAAAATCCAGTGAAGATTCCCTTATTATGGAGAAGCATATGAAAGAAAAGTGAGCCATGAAGAAGATCTATGTTGAAATTTTTCCTATTGTGACTTCTAATACCTTTTTTTTCATAGCACAGCAGGAGACCTGAGCTATAGCAAAAAATTGCCAAACAGCATGGTATATTCATGAGTGGAGTTTCTCTATGTTATCTCCAGTTTAGTGTAACTTTGTAGGGCAACAACCCACTAGGAGATCACAACTCATTTTGGCAGGCCATTTTGTGTGCATTATTGACCTTTTCTTGCTGTCCATAAATCCCTGACAATGCTGACACCGAAACGCACCAACTGACCTTTCAAAAAATGTTGGAAATAATCCATTCCAGCTGCAAGCTAAGGACACTGACCATATTCAGATATAAATCTCTCCATCAGCACCATGGACTGCTGGCAACAGCAGAATTCACACTCCCCAAGCTGATTCTCTGCACCGATAGGCCTAATGTCCCTCGTGAAAATGAAAATTCTCACTGGCTGAAAGAGGAGGAGGAAACACCCTTTGTAAAACTGACTATGTAAAGAAAATTTAGGATAGCACTGGTTTGACTTTTCCCCAAAGCTAGCCAGTAACTAAAGCATCCTCCCTTGACAGCTTTTACTGTAAAATGTTGTTAGCACCTGTAAGTCCTGTGGACCTCATGCTGAAGCCCAGGACAAAGTCTACGTTTTCTTTTTTTTTTTAAACTGGCATAATGTCTTCAGTTTTTAAACACAATGCTTCCTCTCAAAACTCTTCAACCATTGTATTCTCTCCACTTACAGAGTGCAGTATTTTCTTTTTCCTTTCTAAAGGACAAAACCTGATTTGAGAACTGATTTTTCTGTCTGTTATAAACTATTGCAGCTGTGAAGGGATCCTCACAAGACTGGATCCTTGAACCAACTGTCTGGATTAGCAAGATTAGTTAAGAGTACTTTGTTCATGCTCCTAAAATAATGAGTTGTGTCTTATAGCCAGTGCACAACTGTCCCTATGGCTTTCCTATCAAACCATCGGCAGTATATGTGAGATAAATAATACATACTTCCAAATAGCTGTGTGAACTTCTGCATTTCTCTAAGGTGGAGGTGCACTAACTCCTCTTTCAGGGAGAGTTGTGTGTCTCTGTGGAAAATACAGCCTGAACAACTGAAAGACAACTGGAGCTGAGGTCACAGAACAGAGATTTGTGTTCAGAAAGCAATAAGAGATCAACCATTTAGCAGGGCTGAAAGAGAATATTCCTTGTCATGAGATTAGGAATTACATTCAGGGTACAAAAATTAAAGTTTGGCTACAGAAAGGAAGATCAAATACTTCTTGCACTAATGTACTACAAAATTCTCTAATTGTCAAACTAGGGCTAAGATGCTGATGGGAGGATCTGCATGTTGTAGTGTATAGGGGCAAGTTTCCATTTAGTTAAATGCAAACCCAAAAAGTCTCCATCTAGCTGTTTCAGGACAGTAGCTGAAAAGAAATTTGTATCGTATATGTATTAATGCCGCAAATCCCACTGAATATTTATTATGGATGCTACTAATAACAAGTTTTCATATTTCCAGAGAAATGCTATTATGTCTGTTCCCATGTATTGCCAGAAAATATATGATGTAGATAGCTAGGAAAAAAGGCTAAATAAATGGAAGATTGTTCTGTTTCTCCCTCATTAAACCTCTTGCACTGCAATCCTCAAAATGATCTTTCGTTAGTACCCTTTCCAGGATCTATTTTCTTTCATTACTCATGGACTTGATAATACAGATCTGACTTTGCCAATATTCTTCTTTCTGTTTGCTATGCGTTTAATTCTGGAAAATGAGAAGTAGTGGCATGTTCTGCATACAGAAGTGCCTCACAATTCCTTTCAAGACGGATAGCATATATCGTTTGTAATTATTGTTTCTACATTTGTTTCAAATTTTCCTGCCTCCTTGCAGCAAGGGATAATAGTTTTGAGAACCAGCGCATGGGTATTAACTCATCTGTGTAAAACGGAAATCAAAAAGTTGGATGTGATGCTAACACTTTTATTTTTTCCCTCTTGTAAGGTCAAGGACCATGTAATGATCTAGTCCAGCCTTCTGTATGAAGGCCATGAACATCACCACGATACCAGAGCTGCTTTTTGCTGTGTACTGAATACTGCACAAAGATTAAACAACAGAAAATCTAAGTTCTTTGTAAAAATGATGGTGAGAAAATATCTAAGGAGTTTAAAAACTGGGACTTTTGGTGGGTCTGCAGTTGACAGATGCATGTCATAACTGCACATAAACTTTTTTGTAAAAAGCTAAAGTACAGATATGTGACTTGAATATTTCAGAGCCCTTTGATCTTAAAGGATAACAAAAGTGTAAATGTATATTTTGTGCAGAATACTTCAAAACTTCATTTCATTGTGTCCTTACATGTACAAGCTATTCTTTCATGTATACTTGAAATATATTACACCTGTTAAAAATATTGTAAAATTATTCGTTCTGTGATTTCAGAAATTTTTTCTTCAGAAATTGTATTCTCTTGTGCTAGNGATGCTACTAATAACAAGTTTTCACATTTCCAGAGAAATGTGAAATTGTATTCTCTTGTGCTAAAGATCTTTAACCTCACTTCCAAAAGATCCTCAGAAAGATCTGGAATGTCTAAATTCATATCACACATTTGCATTAAAATGTTCTTTGTTTCAGGAGCTTATTAGTGAGTTCATTGAAGACATTAGTAATGAGCAGTAAGATGTTTCAATAAAACAACTACACAGGTTCTTCTCTTCCTCTCTATCACTCTTCTCATGAGTTTGAAAATTTCATGGAAACAAGTGAATAAGCTTGGAATAAATCCACTGCTAGCAGCATATCACCAAAGGTTCCTTAATGCTCTTACTGGCAAAAACATTAGACAATCACAGCCTCTGTAATGGCAGCATCTTCTATTTCAGTTTTATATCTTTATGTTGCACCTCTGAAGAAGGATCTACTCTGGAGCTCTGCTTTTATAGTCCCTTGGAAGGCCATTTACCAAGTACCCATTTTTCTGTTTCCTCTTTTTGACACCTTAAATTTCAGTAATTTAGTTAAGAAGACAACAGTTTTCCTCTTTGTTTCCTGATCATTTTCATCCTCGACCACTCTTGAAGATAGTGGCCCTACAAGAAAACTCATGCAGTTGTTACCTTGCCAGAGAATAAACAGTTAGCTCACTACTGGGCTTTGACTAATCTTTTAGTGTAGTGTTAACCATACTGAAAAAAAGACTTTATCTTCCCTGATAAGTAATGAGGAAAAAAAATCTAGCATGTGGCAGCAGCAATGCTTAAAACATCTTATGTGCTGTTACCATCTTTAAATAGATACTCCTCTGTTGGATAACCATGAAGAGAATGGAAGCAGAGCTCTGATGTGACTAGAAAGTTACTTAACTGAGAGTGTTTGTTCTGGATCTGCTCATTAGTGTTCCCCTTGCAGCTACTAGAGGGGAGCAATGACGGTGATGCAAGGAGCAAGCACCTTGGACAGAGATTGCACCATCAACAGGGCTGTAAGGGGAGTAAAAATGGTAAAGAAGTGTATGCTTCTGTATGAATCACTTTGTGAATCACAGCTTCAAGATGAAATGTTTTCATACAGACTGATGGTCCTTGTGTTAATACTGTGATAGTTGCAGGTGTTTCTAGATTTTGTATGAGGCATAGAGAGAATTATTTGTGGAGATAATGAATTTGGGATGAACTGGCTCATCTGTCAGAGCCTTCATTTTCAATGAATTTATTGTTCAGATAATTCTTTTGAAGGAATAATAAAGGTGATGTAAGGAAGTCAACCAGTTTTCAGCCATCAAGGACTGATCAAAGTTAAGTCTGTTTCTGTGTTAAACCTCCTGAAAGTTTGTTAGTTTAATAGAATAATTTCTTAGTGGCCTATCTGAAAAATGCAAAAGGATAGTTTAGTACAAATTGACCATAACACATGACAGTGTTATCATGGACTAAAATACTACTTAGAGGTTTTTATTGTATCTAGATGATTTGGTTTTCCCAATCATTTAACTTTGAAGAGTTATCTAAAACTCTTGACACCAAGGTAGGTTGTTGGGTATTTTTAATCTTTTATTTCAGTAATAATGATTGTATATGTTTAACTGAAATCCTACTTTTAGTACAGATTACCCTTTCTTTCACCTCTTATTTCTGTAGAACTAACCACTCAGTTTTGTAACAGAGTGAAGAATGTGTTTTAGACTAGCCATGCACAAGGAACAACACATGATTAAGTATAAAATCTTGTTTCCACAGTCACTTTCTGGGCACTCCAGATACTTTAAGGATAAGTTCTGGGAGCTAGTTACAGTTAATATTATTGAAATATGTTTCTAAAATAGTAGTACCCAGGAATCAATTTTTTTTCACCCTAGAGTAGAGGGATTCCATCTACTGTAGTATAATGGTGTGCTTATCCTATTAGAATTTATAACTTATTAGTGGATTAAATAAGGTAATAGAGACATCATCACACCTCATGGTCTCTGTCCTCAGTACTGTCAGAGATAAGTCAGCATGTCATCCACAATGAATACTTCTCTTGAGCAGTCCAAGAGAATATAAACTTTGAAAGTACAAGTTACAAATTTCAAATGCAATGGAAATCCCATTGTTTCTCTTGTGGGAACTGTAATACCACCTAGGGGATACAACGTCGGTGACTACTCATGATTTTTGGCAAACAATTCATGTGAAACCACAGGTTTATTTGTTGCTTCACATCGTTAGATGGAGACATAAGTACCCAAACTCTGTTGACTTCCTGTGATTGTTCACCTGAAGTCAGAAACTCTAGGGACCTTTGCCAGTATTTTGTGTTTTGAAGGACTTAATATACAGTACTCAGCTTCTGTGTCTATGAGTTACGAGCTCTCAGTGTTTCTACTTTTCTTCCAGTGGAGCAGATTGAGCAAAATACTGTGGAAAAAGTACCATTTTGCCAAATAGAACTGTTTGAAATCACAGTGCTTTGGCATAAAACAAATAAAAGATAACTTTAGGTACTTTGAGAAAGAAAACAGGAGAATAGTTTAGATTCACTTCTGAAAATTGTTTTTTCAGCTCTAAACCTTTTAACTGTTCTAGGACTAAAGTGGGAGTGTTATAGATAAAGTAAAAGAATCTAGTATACTGCTCCAGTCTTACATGAAATTAGCTGGCTAGACTGGGCCAAATTCCTCTCTCACACTTTTCTTCTTTCATACTTATTAAAACAGAAAGTTGAAACAACTGAAGTCCAAAAGAAAAAAACTAGCAACTTTGTTACATAACTAAGTAATGAGTGATCTCAAACATGCCAAAAAGTTTCTCCACATGGATCCTCTTTTCCAGTGATAACTCCATTGATTTACCAAATAGGACTCCCATTCTCCTAAGGGAAAGAAAAACACTGACATTTCAGATTCAAGGAAGGGTATCTTCTTTTGGTCCTGTGAAAAGAATTAGTTAAGGGGTAGTTGAATGTTACCAGAGACCAAATGGGACAGAGTATCTATCTTTTGTACAGTTTTGCCACCAATTTTTCAGCATGCAGCATTAAAAAGTGGCAGTTTAACCTTTTTGCAGATTAATGCTTAAAATCTTAAAATGAGTATCTTTTTTCCCCACCTCTGATTCTTGGGCATTCCATGTTTCTGTTGCTCAGTAGTTTCAGTCTCCGTGGTGGAAATTTTTGTCTGCTGTCCTCAAAGCTAGACAGTATTTGCATAGGTATCACTCCTCAGTTTCCTGAGGAGTTGTAGAGCTGTATTATGCTTTTGTGTATTCCACAGCTTTCTTATGCTCCCTCTGGGAATACTTGATCACACTGTTTTGTCCTAAACTGTCAGTGTCCAGTTATTGTAGACCTCATAACTGTGTGATTTGTTGCAAACAAACTGGGAACTTACAGATTACTCACTTAAAAATTGGTGAAAATCAGGTTTGCTGTGAATTTTTGAGTAACCCACAATTCTGTAAATCAGAGTAAATTTGGACAAGTAAATCCACATTTTTCCTTCTTTCTTGGAATGAACTGATGTTATTTGCTTAAAAAATAGCCAACAGAACAATATGGTACCTTCCACTTCAGTGCAGCTAACTCCTTGGTACTCTGTCATCCAGCAAAAACCTGAAATTAGATAAATGGGACCTAGTGAACTAAGAGGAAATTTCATTCCACCACAGAAAGGCCAAGTAATTAATTTTGCATAACCTCTTTCTAACAATTAACCTTTTCCTTCTACCTGGGATTGACTCCCCAATGCCCTCAGCTTCCTTCTAGAGCTGACCACAGAGGCTACATTTCTTGTGCATAGAACTAGGAATAAGATGAAGAGGGGCATGTAGTGTTCTGCAGTGTTGTGAGTCTTAGAAAACTCTTCTCTTGTGAGACAATTCCTGTAAGCCATTTCTTAGGCAATCAGTTAAACATATTTAGCAAGTTTGATTGCAAAAGACTTTCTCTAAAAATCTGTTTTGTTTCACAGTCCCCACTGAAAATATCATTGAAAATTAAGACAGTGGATATCTCCACTGAATCAGGTGATAAGCACAGCAGAAAAACAGAGATACAGTTACATATGTCTGTATTCCATGAAGGATTTGGATGATGAACATTAAGTAATGATGGAAGGAACCCAATCAACAGTTGGTTAAAAATAAAAAGACCATAAATGGTTTTGTACGAAATACATACTCTTGATTTCTGTTGTATGAAGCTGATCTAAATAATGATGTTTTTTATAAAGATTCTCATAAAGAGGTGAGGAATTTGTTTTACCATCTCCAGGGTATTCGTTCAGAATATTGTGTGTGGATGTGGTTATCCAAGTTCTAGAAACTTACAATTCAATTAAAAATTAAAAATGAGGAGAAAAGAGTGATCAAAAATGCGGAACTAACATATGAGAACAAAGTAGAGGAGTAGGCTCTGTGTAACACAGACAACAAGAACGGTGAGAAGTGTCATTGCTATCTCAAAATGTGTGGTGGAAAAAAAAGAAAAAAAGAAAAAAGCTCTAAGGAAAGAAAATGATTTCAGCTAAAGAACAATAATGATCTAAGAATAAATGGGTATAAGATGCTCTTGAAAATAATGTAATGTGAAAACTAAGGACAATTTTTAGTGTCGAACATAACAATGCTCTAGAACAGAGAAAAATAAAAACCAAAAATACTACAAGATGTAACAACGTATGAGTAGTTACAATGAAAAAAAAGAGTTGAGCAAGTTGACTGAGGTCTTTTCTAGTCCTGTGCTACTCTTGATGTAGATTGCATTATCATAGTCATGAAATAATTATGGTATTGATTCCATTTTTCTTGTATAACAGAAACAAGATGCCAAAACAGTAGCAATGCCAAAACAGAAAGTGATAAGCATGTGCTGTAATAGCATTTATTTGAAGCAATAAACCAATGCCAGAAAAGATCATCCAAAATCCTTCAATTACCCCCACTTTAGGAACTTGCCAAACATTACCAAAAGAGGAGGTGATGTAGAATCATCCTGTTTTATTTTTAAGCCTGAATTTAGGAATCATGAGTAATCACTGTGGCAGGGGGATTGGACTAGATGATCTTTCGAGGTCCCTTCCTATCCCTAATGATTCTGTGATTCTATAATGGCCCATTAGTTTATAATCTGATATAAGCAGTTTCCCCTGTGGAGGCCAGGTGTCTGTTATTATGCAATGACTGGTGACAGGGTCTGGCCAAAACTGTTTCCTTATACAAAGTCTGGTGAGGCTGAGAATGCAGCTAGATGTGTTTTGTGCAAATTTCCAGGAAAAATAGTACAAAACGTGCTGGCTTGAGGACTGGTTTGGGGTTTAATGACTGCTGATGGTGAGTGATGTTTTCACAATAGTCCCACCCACACACTAAAAATAACTGTGAGTAACAATCTGCAGAAACAGATTGATGAGTTTTGTTCTCAGTCCTCCTTGAGAAGGGACATCTTTAGGTAAGATCTGTGAACTTGGCCACACTGAGTGTTTACCCGGGAAACTAATATGTATTTGCAATCATAATTTTTGTTTGTAGAAACTACTGCTATCTAGTAATTTATTAATCTATCATTGGCATTATAAAATAAGCTATGTATGTTGTATGTAAATAAACTGTGATATTTGTGTACCTGCCACAGGTTACTGCAGACAGGCAGTGGTTTATAGTATTCATAGTATTTGCATGTCTTGATACACTTTTCAAAACCCTCCAGACTTACAGCAAACATGGCTGTTCATGTACCTGTAGTCAGGTTTATAAATACTACAGTGCAACACTGTCTACATAATGTATGCTTTTGTGTAAGGTCTAAATATTTTCTCAATTATATACATTTTTTAAAAATAATTACAAAGCATTTTGATATTTCATAGAATGATTAGGGACAGGAAGGGACCCCAAAAGATCATTTAGTCCAATCCCCCTGCCACAGCAGGATCACCTAGACCAAGTTGCACAGGGACACATTCAGGCGCATCTTGAACGTCTCCAGAGAAGGAGACTCCACAACCCCACTGAGCAGCCTGTTCCAATGCTCTGTTACCCTCACTGGGAAGAAGGTTCTTCTGATATTGATATGGAACCTCCTCTGTTCCAGCTTGCACCCACTGCCCTTTGCCCTGTCACTAGATGACCTTGAAAAGAGCCTGGCTCCATCCTCCTGGCACCCACCCCTCAGCCTCCTCTTCTCCAAGCTCAAGACCCAGCTCCCTCAGCCTTTCCTCATAAGGGAGGTGCTCTACTTCATTCATCATCTTTGTGGCTCTATGCTGGACACCTTCCTGCAGCTCTGCGTTCTTCTTGAACTGAGGTGCCCAGAACTGGACACAATACTCCAGATGTGATCTCACTAGTGCAGAGTAGAGTGGGAGAAGAACCTCTCTTGATCTGCTAACCACCCCTCTTCTGATGCACACCAGAATGCTGTTGGCTCTCTTGGCCACAAGAGCAGATTGCTGGCTCATAGTCATCCTGCTGTCTACTAGGACCTCCAGGTCCCTTTCTTCTCCACTGCTGTCTGACTAGTCAGTCCCCAACCTGTACTCATACCTGGGGTTGTTCTTGCCCACATACAAGACTCTACACTTACCCTTGCAATAAGATGTTATTCTTTATGGTTATTTTATTTTCACATGTAGAATAAACTATATAAGTATAAACTGTCCCTGATGCCTGTAGGACCTTTGGCAAAATCAGTCAGTACAGTGTCTTACATTTGTGGGGAGTACTGTGCAAATAGATAGAAAGGGTATAAAGACTTTTGTTAAATATAGGGTTTTTTTAGGAATGAAATTACTTATTGTAGCCGGAAAGTCCATCTTATTTCCCAACAAACAATTCTGATCACCCAATTGCCTGGAGTTGTCTCAATAATCTGTAGAACATACATGCAAATTTCAAATCCACTCCAGCAATATAGAAACAGAAATTTCCCACAATTACAGAAATATCTCCTCAAGTTTCTTCCAGGAGCACAGGGTAAGATGAACAGACCTTAACAAGGGGAAATACAGATTTTTTTCTGCAAAAGTTCTGTGCTTCTCTTTTTCCTAAAGACTAGGGTCAATTAGTAAATCATTTTCTGCCTGTCCAGGCTGGCAATGCAAAAATCACCAGTTAGTAGAAAGCAGTACTCCAGCAGCTGCATGTTTGAAGAACTACTACTCTTTCTAAATAATACAAAAGGAGAATATTTTATGGGACAAGGCAAAGAAAAGCTTTATTGAGGAAGAAAGGAATTTTTCATGCCTGGAATATCTTCACCATGAGAGTGGGGAGAGCCAGGAATGGGTTGCCCAGGGAAGTGGTTGGGGCCCAATCCCTGGAGGTGTTTAAGACCAAGCTGGATGAGGCTCTGACCAGCCTGATCTAGGGT
>VZRI01011214.1:0-115653 GCA_013397515.1 Upupa epops | reverse complement strand
CTGTGGCAGGGGGATTGGACTGGATTATCTTTCGAGGTCCCTTCCAATCCCTGGTGATTCTATGATTCTATGAGTTTTGTGCCAGACAGAGATGTTTTGGTTTTTCAGGGCAGATGAAGCCCCTGTTCTGTTGCAGAAGCTCACTTGTGTTTATGTGAATATGGGTCACCAAGGGAAAAAGACATGATGATTTTCGAGGACTTTGTGTTGCATGTAGGATATTATGGTCATCCAGCAATTGCAACATGGTGTAAAATACAGCTTTACTCTTTGGTCTTACACTATAGGAAGCACTGGTTCAGATTTTGTCTCAGTGCTCACAAATTCACCATTTTCCCCCCTTCCATGTGACTACTTGCATATCTCAACATCCAGTAGTCACAGCAGTTACACTGTCTTCTTTTGTCTGTGCTACTGCTGTTGTCCATGAATTGTGTCCTTGTCAATTGTCACCCAAATGTACTTTGCTAATTGCCCCTGCTTCTGGGAACCTCTGTGGCAAGTCATTACTGCTTGCAGGTTTTCAGTGAGATCTTACTGTAACTTGTCCTCTTTTGTGATCATAATCTCCACTTGTGATCAAGAAAGTGTGTGATGTCATGGAAGGAGTACAGATCATGGCTCAAACAACATTCTCACAGAAAGGTAAAATAGAAGTTAGTGTAGTCATTAAACAAGTCAGCCTCCAACACTGAAGTAGTCTTGCAATCCACTGAAGTTGCAATTGTTTGGATAAAGTCAGCAGAGCACCAGTGACATTATGACCTATATTCATGTCTTGAAAGTGGTACTGCACCCACCATTAGAGTACACAGCATTTTAAAAAGGCCTCTCTTGCCATTTCTGTCCTTTACTGTTGCTTTTCCAGCCATTCTGCTCCCCTGAGTAATCACTCTTTCTGTAGTTTCCTGGTACAGGTGGCTACCATTTGTAGGGCTATCAATTTCTTTGCCCGTTTTTAAAGCAGCTATTATTTATGCCAGTCCCTGCTTATCATCCTCTTTATCCATTTAGACAAGAACAGCTACAAAATATTTTAAACAGCTTGAGATAAAGGTTAAGCTTAAGATCACATGTTATCATGCACAGCTTCAAAATAATGGGTTAAACCTGGTTCAACACAATGTTCAGAAATCATGTCTTTAGTGTGCATTTAATTTGTGCCACTCTTTCAGATGTAAGAAACGTGAAAACATGAACCAAGCTAAAAAGCTATGGCCCATAAAGAAAATCATCTGCAGTACAGTAAAAGGTACATGCCACATTTTTACTCACTAGGCTTATGCAAGATTAGACTGAATC
This sequence comes from Upupa epops, assembly GCA_013397515.1. Lineage (NCBI taxonomy): Eukaryota > Metazoa > Chordata > Aves > Bucerotiformes > Upupidae > Upupa > Upupa epops. The sequence continues at coordinate 114,351 of VZRI01011214.1, read as the reverse complement.
AAGAAATGCACCCTTTTCCAAATGACTTTATGACTTTGTTTTTTACTAATGCTATACAGCAATGATGTATATCTCACCTCACTAAAGAAATGTGGTAGTGGAAGTCCTGTGTTTATTCTTCAAATAATTTTAGTAGGTTTTGCACTAGAATTCATGGTAAGCTCCCAGTCCTCCCTACAATCAATAAATTATAACTACATGTCTTGCTATTGAAATAGATTACTTAGCCAGTCACCATTTGCCACGGGATGCTCTCCAGATGTGTTGCATCTGAATTTCTCTGAATTTTCACTTGAGTTCTATGAAGTTAATCTGTTGTTTAGCACACCAAAAGAATTGTTAAATATCTGCTAAACATTATACCAGTTTGCAGTGTTCTGGTGTTAGGATTTTTTTCTTGTCTTTCTTCTCTCTCTCCATTCCAGTGATCTTTAACAATGCCCCACTGTTGCAATGCTGTTCTTTTTCCTTCTTCAAAGTATAATTTTATGCTAATCCTTGAGCTGTTGAAGAGGGCATTAACTTTCAGCTCATTTTCTGCTTTGTTGTGCCAGGAAAACTTTGTTACTTACAACCTGAACTTTCCACAGATATTACCTATTGCTTCCATAGTTTCAACATTTATTTTTGTAAAATTTCGTAGAGATTACATGATAGGCATGCCTGCTCCTATCTCACAATCCAGTTGCTGAGAGGATTGAACTTTCATCTCTGCTTTGGAATATGGCCCAGATTCTGGATTTCAAAGCAGCTAAAAGGAAGACAATCATTAAGACAATGTTCCTTCAAATCCCTGTTCAAATAATCTCAAAGTCTATGCAAAACACAAATGCCGACCCCACAGAACTTCCAAACCTCCAGAATAGTTCTGAAAATATTGCAAACATATTTCTGAAACTAATTTTTTAGTTGGGGCAATATATCCCTTGGTTGCCATTAGTTTTGCTTAAATCCTGTGGAAATATTCCGAGCTTCCAGCTGTATTCAACAATTCAGAAAAATGGCTTGTCATCTCAGTTTAGCCCACTCTGCATGATTGCTTGTTTACTTAGGCCCTGCTTATGTTTTTCAGGTTCACTATCAGGCTAGACAGCTCTGTCAACTCAAAAAGACATGCTTTTTTCAAACTATTGATCTCTGTTGCTCTTCCAAATCCTTTAGTATTGGCTCTTAGGATTACTATAATGCTATAATCATTCTGTTAAGGATTCAGATTTGTGGTGGACTAAAAGATGGTAACATCAAAAGGATTTAAATGCCCTTGAAGCAATCAATTTTTGTTCATCAAATACAAATGCTGAGAGGCTGCTTTCAGCTAATAATTTATAACTGAATTAATGACACATGGCTTCCGTCAGTAATGGTCTCCTCTCTGGGATCTTTTTTTTCCTTTTCTGTGATCTGATTTCATATTCTGGGAAAGGAAATCAGAGTGCTAAAGAATTTAATCAGAAATGAGGACTGAAGTTAAAAAGTGTACCTTTCTTGCTTCAGATTAAATTCTGCTGCAACATTTAACTTTTCGTTTTGGTGAACTCTTATTTTTAAACCAATCTTACTCATCTGCAGCTGTATTTCCACTTTTTATTCTACATGCAGAAGATGCTTGTGGGAAGCATCTTGTTAAAGTTTTAAGTAAGTCCATAGAACGTGTAGGTCTTCAAACATTTTGGTTAATGAGAAATTTTTCATATTAACAGAATGGTGCCAAAACACGTGTGTAGGCAATTAATACTTTCTCACTCAGTTTCTTCCTGCTTCTATCCTGGACTCTGGCCAGATTCAGAATAAAACTGTGTGTTTTGCAGTTTTTTAAAAAAAAATTTAATAGTTGACTCTCATTTCCTGTCACAGTGTTGTTTCTCCTTTCCTTTTCTGGTGGTTTGAGACAAGTCTATTTTTTCAGAAAGGCTATTCAAAATATTGACAACATTTTTGCCCCTAAATTTTGTGTGGAAAGAGGAATATGCCCCAGGGTTGACATCTGTCAAAACATTCTGAACAAGAATAGTGTTAAGAAGTCATCACTAGATAGGGTTAGAGAATAAGGAAAAAAAAGTAAACGATAAATCCTTTATAGGGCAAATGTCATACACTTGAATAAGTGCAAAATTATTGAGCACCTGCATAGTGATCTCAGCTTTGTACTGTCTCATCTCTGCTAAAATGATTAAGGACAATCTAATAACACCAGCTGTGTGATGAAGTTGTTCTATGATGTAGTTTGACTATGTTGTGGTCCTTATTTCTTAGTGTCAGATATGACAGTTAGTGTTTGAGGTTGGTTTTGCAAGGGAACAATCATTGTAGCAGAAGGGAATAAACCAAACTGGGGTATCAGCTTTAGGAATTCACTATCCCATTAATTTAGTTATTACCTCTTAACATCTTTATTCTGTAAATTGCAGATATTTGGAATCAGTGAAGCAAAGTCTTAAGTGTTGCTTGCACTTTTCTTACATGTACAGCATGTGACTTTACAAATACTCTTGGATATATAAATTGTTAGCAAAAATAGCAGGTAGGCTGTAGTGTTCTTTAGGTCTTATAGATGACACTGTAGTATGTTTCCCCTCACACAAACTGTCTGTTCACGTCTGATTAATCCTTTTCTCCATTTCCATTCTCTTCTCTGCAGTTACCTTTCACCATGTCCTTCCTCTTCTCCAAACACCCTGCAGTTTATAATTGGATTAGAAATAGATCAAGTTAGATTTAATAGCTGAAAGAACTTACTCAGGGTAGTACCGTTAGAGCAATATTTATCCAATTAATACTAAAGTTTCAGTCGTAGCAAAATTTCAACATAAGTCTTACACTGGTATTTATCTGTTGTGCTTGCGTGTGAAGTGTACATGACATGGATAACAACCAGCTATTGCCAAGCTTCTTCACACATCACCTGGTTTTCAGAATTTCAAAATCTGTAATAAGGAACTGAAGGCAGAACAAAAACCACTGAACAGAAACTGGAATAGTGAAATAGAAATTAAAAAAGAATGCAGTGCCTAAGTTAGAGAAGCAATAGTATAGTAATGAACACTAACTTATTCATGGAAGAAATCTTCATACAAGGTTTGGCATGAACACAAATCATCAGTGCTGGAATTTGTTCAAGCTCGGCTAGAAAACAATAACTAACATTTTGCAAGAATCTTAGAACCTCAACAGAAGCAAACCTAACCCTCACACAAAGCCAGGCAAAATAAGTTACACATAACTAAAGAACCATGATAAAAATGACAAATAAATCAGCTTTTAACATTCAGCTTTATGACAATCATGCTAATGTCTTTACACTCAGTCTTTGATGGGGAATTGTTTTAAATCCTCTCTGCAGTTTAAGGCAGTCCAAGTGTGGTCACTACTGAGGGTGAAGGAAAGACAGCATTTATTTTCATAGAGGTAGCTTGTGGTCTCAAAATTCATTTGACCAATACCTGAACCTCCTTTAATTTTGACATCCAAGTAGTCAGGAATTTCCAGTAGTCAGGAGTTTTTCTCCTTTGGCATTTTCTTCTATTACTTTTTCACCATTTGAGCTGAAATGAAAATACACTGGAAGTCAGGTTCCATACGCAGACCTTTGGAAAAGACCCCAAAGAGTGGACTCAAGAGTTCTCAGCGATGCTATACAACAGAACAAAAGAGGCAAATGTCTGGTTCTTTAGTGGTTGGCTCTGTACATTTGGGTTGTTTTTATAGCGCAGGGTGTCAATTTATCTTTTGCCCTTTCTTGCGTGTCTGAGCTCACATCGCTATGACAATGCTGGGGGTTACTACAATTGCAACCTTCTCCAGGCACAGGAAATGTTAGAAGTTGATTCACCAGCAAGATAAGACGTGGACAGTGGTTGTCACTTTGGCTGAGCTGGAGTCCTGGAGAAGCCACAGTGATTAAAACTGCAGGAGATAGTCCCAGGAACTGCAAGTCTGGCTTCCCAGGATGTCCCTTTTTCACTTTTTATCAGAGGAGCAGTCCTACCCTGAGTCCTCAGAGCTGCAGAAGGAAATGTTGCCCACCCTAGCAGAAGCTGGCTCCAATTACCAGCCTTTAATCGAAAGGCATGAAGATGCTGAGGTAGTCATCCTACAGACACATGGGTACAAACTTGAAATCTGCAGCAAACTTTAATGGGATGGTTCACATGCCTAAAGTTCAGTTAGTGTGTAACTTCCTGCCGGAAGATGGGTCATAAAACTTCTGAGTACTTCAATGACTTCTGGGGCAATGGACCACCAAGCGTTGGGAGATACATTCTGTGTAGGCAGAATGAAAAGCATTCAAAACAGCTTCTTCAATAAGACAATAAAAGTACTTGAATATGCCTTTCATCCCAGCGGTTCTGAGCACTGCCATCAACCTGGTTGCAGTCTCAGAGACATTCAAGTCAATGTTAACATTCATGTTCCGAATCAGATACCTTATAAACAAATACCACTTTAGCAGGAAAATATACAGTGTTTTCCCTATCTTGATCAGGATTGTGGACAAGTGTTTATCACTTGCCATTTAATTCATACTACTAAAAAACATTGTTAAGAGAAACCTTTAAAACTCTGACAGTAAAAGGATCCAGACGTTATGGTTTATACCTAGATTCTATAACTACCTTTAAAAGTGTTGGTAAAACTCCTTTTTACTTCTCAGCTGGCCTTTGAAACACAAGAGGAAGGGAAATGCTCTGTTTGAGTTATGCCACCATATTCAATAATCCTCTGAAGATTGTGAGGACCAGTCCATAGCAAACATTCTGTGTCCTGTAATAGGCATCCTTGATCCAAAGATCCCTTTTCGGATCATGAGGTAGGAAATCCTATATCCACTCTGCCAACCACAGGTGAGAATGAAGTATTCACCATCCTGCCTCTGCCATGTGATAGGTTACTGTAAGCAGCTGTGAAGGGGTTTTCATTCAAAAGTCTGATTTTATTTTTGGGAAGAAATAGGGAAAGGCCTTAGAGATCTACCAGGTTGATACCTGGATGAACAACATCCTTGTCAGGATCTAAAAGTATCCTGATGTCTTAGGTAAATTAATTGTGGGTTTATATGGTCAGTGCTTTACAAGCTGATATTTGTTAAGCAAAGTAAAACAGTAGTTACCACTGTATTTTTCTCATCTTTAAAGTATGCCATCTAAAATGAAGTGACATCATTTTCAGACAAGGATGACCCATCTCTACAACTTTTTCATCACATATAGTGAGTAACTCAGAACTTACTCATCCAGTAATGATAGCAAAGACTATGGCATCCAAGCACGATGGGGAAAAATATACATATTATGAGGGGAAAAAATATACATCTAAATCTTAAGATGTGATGTAAAATCCCAACTCAGACGGGAAGCCTGGGTTACAGTGTAAAGTAAATTATGCTCATTGACTGAAAGAGTTCAAAAGTTTTACTGTTACAAGTTTTACTAGCCGTGTACCCAACAAATTAAGATGGTTTATCTCATATTTTCTTTCACACAGGCATCAGCAGAACAGTATGAAGTTAGTTTGCTGAGGCACAAGATGTGGAGCAAGACACTGAAAAACACACGGCACTTTTCCCCATCAGTTTGTTTCTGAATATATATTGCATCCAGTTTGGGTAGAACTGATAGTGTCAATACTAATGCCAAGGCAGCATGATTCAACAAAGGAAGCATCGTTTACCTCAGTACTGCTTTGGAGATGATGGGCAGGGGCTCAGTGAGGTTTTCTGCCATTCCTGCATGTTGGGTATCTCCTTGTGTGCCTTACATTTTGCTACCAGTTAAAAGAAGCTGAGATGTTTAGTTGCACCCCCTGCTTGGTAAAAAAACCTGCATCTGAAAGCCAAAGCTGCACCAGGCTTAAATCCTTCTGGTAGCACTTTAACAATCACCAATGTGGGTCTGATTTTCCAGCTTGCTTGCATTTGCTGAGAGTTATTTTTATAAGGATCTCACACACTGAGTTAATTCTTGGTATTTTTCTATTGATTTTTCCACAACTGATGTGAAATAGAAGTATCTTTTGGGCCCTTTGTTTAACTGCATTTCCTCATGTTTTCCCCCTTAATCTTTGTAAACTTAGATCTTCCCGAGGTTATAGCTGTATGTTTGTTATCACTTCTAGTCATGTGATATTTATCTAGCTGTGACTACGATACTGCTGGTGTTTCTGAAACAGCACTGGGTTCCTCTGTTATCTTTCTGCAGGTGTTGGATTTGCCAGCCTCAGTGAAGTTTGGTATCCTCGGTAATTGCTGATAGTCTTTAAAACCAGCAATCTGTGATTTTCCCAGAAAGTTCACTTCCTGATAAACTGGATTTTTGTTAGGGAATGAAAATATGCTCCAAAAGCAAGAAGGGAAAAATAGCTTATTCAATTTTTTTTCTGTTGGATTGGCTAAATCAACTGCACATTTCAAATCCCAGAATGTAACAGGAGATAATCAATAGAGCAGTTTGATATTTAAACATGCTTTCAGTTGCCAGGTTTTTACCAGCGAGTCCAATTCATCTCTCCGTGGTTCAGTGTTCAAATTACTCTAGAAAATATGGATCATCAGCTTTAATCACTTTAAACACAGTCTGACTCCTTAACATGCAGAGGTTAAACATGGGAATGCATTTTAAAGCCTTCACATTTCATTGTAAGTAGAACTGTGTCCTTGCTTTTTCTGCAGTGTGTGTGGAGACCTGTAAGTTGATAATGCAAGGAAAAAGTAAAAAAAATAGTTAGTTACTTACAAGAGCCGACCTTTAATTGAGGTTGAACAAAATCCGATCTTGGAGAATTAATTAAGTGTGGCTATGTTCTGCTGGGCAGGACTCACTGTTGGCTTTAGAGGAGACAGAAATATGTTAGCTACTCAGACTTTTCTTCTCCTTTTTCTGGTACCTGAAAATATAGTAGCAGCAGCAAATTTTACCCACATTGCAAACTTCATTGAAATAAGAAAGAAGAAAGAAAATTTTCAAGCAGCACTATTTTGGAATGGACTGACCTTCCTCAATAATTTTCAAACATCAAAGGATTGTGTATTCTGTCTGCAAGTTAGTTTTTTGAATAAATTATTATTTGATTCATTTCCCCATGATCTATTTTTAGTCTCTTGGGAGACTTTTGAAAGCAAAAGTGCTTCCCCCCCCCGCCTTGGTTTGGATCATATGGTTTGGAAGCTTATGGCTCTTTCTTGCTGCTTGACAGATTCTCACACAATTACCCTTCCAACAAATTCACCCTTGCTGGAACTTACTTCTTAGGCATTCCTCCAGTGCCCCTTGCACTTGTGGCCGTCTGTATATTCTGCTGATCAAAGAGCGTTCTTTTCCATCCACTTATCAAATGGTTTATTTTTACATAATCTGCCTCTGTTGACATCACAGCTGCTTTTTCAAACTGGGGATGGGAGAACTTCAGTTGAATAGAAAAGAAGGCATTAAAATTGAACTGTAAATTTTTGCAAGTAGCTGGGGATCTGTATCTGTGCTTTTGTGGGGTTATTAGACTTGATGGCATTCAACTCAACGGCCTTTGTAGCAGTCTCACAGCATGAGTGGCTATCTGATGGATGCTGTTTTAGCAAAGCAAAGCTTTGAACCTGAACTCCCTACTTTATATGACACTATTTCCCTACATAAATTAAAATTTCATACAAATTCACTGGAAAAAATATTCCTCCTTTATTGGATAACACGCTTTAAACTGGTATTTACAAACATGTCGCTCCTGACAACCACAAACTGGAAAACAATCTGCAGATGCTTGTAACAAACCTATGTGAATGAAGATTGTGGATTCTTGAATAAAAACACATGGGTTTTTTTAATTAATTTGGCTGCAGGCAGATCTGGCCTGTTCATTGTACTGGCAGTAACATATAAATCCAGTTCTGTGGTATCTTTTATATTTAAGGCTTCATAATCTACAACTTTTTAATCTGGAATCATTTTTTCTGTATCTATCCTTATTCTGTGAGGGATAGTAATATTGAAAGCAAATGTTAATTTTCTGTCTCTTTCCTGGATCACTGAAGTGGGCAAAGTAGGTTTCTTTTCCTCTCTAAAGTTTTCTCGAAGATGTGATGTAGACTGTAACAACTTCTGAACTCACCATAGCTCTGCTAGGACCTGGTCCCACCAAAATTTCTGTTTCCTTTAAAATCACAGGACCAAATTCAAAATGCAAAACACAACCTGAAGATTGCTTGCATTGGTCTAGCTGACTTCTATTAGTTATGAGGCATGTAAGCAGAGTCTTAGAGCTTCTTCTCTTGCTACTGTCAGAAAATTACTGGGACTGTTCTATGAACCAAGGATACACTTTATGTCCATGAAACATGAAGTTCATTTTATTCACCTCCTTTTATAAAAATTGCATTAAAACACTTCCTGGTACCACCAAGATTTTGCATGCTAATTTAACCATGAATTTCTAAAGTGTTTTTAATTTTTCATAACTCCAAATACTAATGCAGGCAATTCTGGTTAGAAACAGATAAACACTTTTCAGCTTTCTGGATATGCAACCTGAAGTATGCCATTTGTTGCTTATTGTTGTAAGGAACATAATAGCACTCTTAAAGTTTTAAGAGGCTAACTTCTAGCTATCTTGTACATTTCTCTCACAGCTCTCTCTTTAGTCAGGGAAAAGCTAATGAACAAAGCAACCCAATTCTGTCCAAGTCGCTACAGATGAGCCAGGTACCTGAAAGATTTTTCTCATCAATGAAACTCAGCTTTGTGACCTTTCTCCTCTGCTATAACCAGGATGAAATCTGTACAGAAACCAATTGTATTTTGGGGGAAACAGGCTGAAAACCACAGAAATCTTGCTTGGAAAATGAACAGTTTTACAGCTGGAAGTCAGTAAATAGTGACCACTTTCTATCAAGCTTTTTTGGTTTTCCATTTTTATTTAAAGAGTACACCTTTTGAATAAAGCATAGATAATATATTACTATCTACTTCAATGTTAAAGTCAGAACGTGCTTCTACATCTCAGCCAAAATCTTCAAGAGTTTATTTATAAAAGATTCAGTTTCGCTGAGGAGATGTTGAAGTTGCTAATGCAACAAAATGTTTTCACATGGGAGTCAAATACCAGGGGAATTACTGCTCTAAAAGTTTGGGCACTGTTCTATAATCTGCCAAACCAAATTTACTACTGGCATAAATGGTAAATGCCACAAGTCTGTGGAGATGCTTGCCCCAAAGGAGGCAAAAGAATAGGCTGATACAGGAAGAGGCACCTGAAGAAGGTGATTTAGGTAGAAAATAAGCACCCTTTCTCTGATATCATTTTATCTTATGCTGTCTGGCTCACTGATAGGCCTTCTGTCTTGGTCAATCTTTCTTTTTTGATCCTGTGGTGCAGCTCTGGTACCACCTGTGTCTCATCCCACTGACTTTTTCAGCAAGAGGGTACTGCCACAAACAGAGGGAACAGGTATACTCCTTCATGCCCTCTTCTGCTTGCAGAAGATTCCTCCTAATTCCCTTGAGGATGCTGCGTATGAGACTTTAAATTATTTAATTTCCTTGCAGCAGTCTTTCTGCCAAGTGAAGAAGGGGGGCTGATGTCTCCCTCACTCAAGGCTGAGAAGGGAGGAGTCTTGCCTGGACTTGGTCACCCATTTGGTTGGCTTCTCTGCTGTCCATGCCTTTGGGTAAGATTATTTAGAACAATATCTTTCTGCAAAATTTGAGTAATTTTTATGTCTCTTTGCCACTTTGCCTACCCATGATAGTGCCTCTTGGTTTATGTCTGATCTTGAAAGAGATGTAAAAACTGGTGAGAGTAGACCTTTACTTGAGGCACTTCTGCCTTCATAGGGGGTCTCATGACCCTGCATGGCAGTGCAGCTGCAATTTCACCAGAACAAAGCCCGGCTGTGGTATAATATGTGTCAGAGTGCTTTCTCTTGCTTACATGGTCCTTATCTCCATCTCCAAACTTGTTTTGGGGTCCATACTGAGGCAGTCTGCTGCCCAGAGACACCTGGTGGTGAGGTTAGTGAGCTCCATTGCCGATTGCAGCCTCAAGGCTCACAGGAAAGGAAAAAGCACAGAGAGGAAGGACATGATTTTATTCGGTACAGACTGACACAAATGCTCTTATGGCAACACTCAGCAGCAATTTGCCTGCTCCACTACATCAGTTTAGGGCAGAAAGGAAGAACAGTGTTGCCATTGCAAGGACAGTTTGAGGTATACATCATATAAGTATGAAATTCTGGTATGGGTGAGTGTCTTAATTCACCTGTCCCAGTTTCTGACCTGTAGACTGCTGACTGAACAACTAACCAGAATTGCTGTCAGTATATGAGCCCTTTAAAAACTGAACATCTTAGTTTTTCTTACGGTAGGCTGTTTATCTCTTGTTGGTTCCTGCTAAAATTCAAGCTACAAACTTCTAGTGTGTAGTCTGAAGCCTGCAAGCTGTCAGCATTTTGGTTTTGTTTGACCAGTATGGTGCCTAAACTTTCCTCTGTTTATGGGCTATTTTTTCACTCATCAATCACTCCTCCCTGCAGCATGCAACCTTCTCAAATAACTGTGATTATACATTCATAATTGCAAAGTCAAAATAAAAGTCTAGAGCATATGGAAATGATCATAATATGGTGTAATAGCAGCAATGTCATTTACTGTAAATAATTGATTTAGCACACCTATAAATACGTACATATATAAACCTCTGACAAGCATACTGTTCTTTTCTATAACGTTTTTCATTTAAATTCTGGTGTCATTGTTTTGGAATAAATTTTCTTGTCACAAAGACATGGCTTTTTATTTGATTCAGTCTTATTGCATCATTAAAATATTGGTCTCTTTTATGTTTTGCAAACATTTGTGGACACACGATTAACCGACATAAAACACAGTGCAGTAACAAATGCCTCTTTTATGACTGCTGTCAGACTATATATTCTGTAATGGTCTAACATTATCAGCAATCTAAGCCTAAATTGTCACAACTAAAAGTCTATGTAATACCAGGCATGTATAATCTGCAGGAGTCGATATTTTGAAACATTAGAATTAAAGGTTCAGGCAATCAATTCAGCAAAAAATGCTGTTTTGCAGAAGAATTTTTCATTCAAGCAGCAGAAAGGATAAGGAAGGAAGCAGCAAGTTATCATCAAAAATACTGGCCATACCCAGTATTTTATTGGACATTTATGTACTCTCAGCTGGAGGAAGCAAAAAATCCCAGTGACCTAGAGAAAAAGAAAAGGAGTTTGATAAAGGTGCACCATTTGTGGGTTTATCACTTCTATTGCAAATGCTATTTAATCAATGAAATTGTTCAATTACCTGTTTGCAAGATGGATTTGTGTTGTTCACTGACACTTTTTATCTGGCCTGAAAATTTTATTTTGTGTCTATAGGAGCAGAAGAATTTAAGGCAGGGATGATAAATTGCTAACAACATATGGTTCATGCCAAGCTGTGTGAAAACACTCTCTGTGCTGCTGTTGAATGCACCTAATGAAAGCGTATCAGGAACACTAGATCTAGATAGTGATAAAAGCCCTAGGGGTGTTGTTGCGTATGGCATGGTCAGCAACTGTTCCTGGTGAATACACACAAGGGATGAATTTGCCTTTTGCATGATGACCATTTAAAAGTTTTTTTAATCTCCTGTGCAAACCCCAGAAATGAACTTTTTTCATCGGATGGCTTCTCCACTAAAGGTAATGACAGCATCGAGTTCACTGTCTTAGAACGGCAACATTAATGAAAACAATTTGTCAAGATACATAATGGCAATGTATATTGAAGAAGCATCTTGGCAGAATGAGTTCCTTATTATGAATCTCCCTTTTATTGTGGTCTTTGACAGCAAGAGTTTAAAGGCTAAAGAGAGTTCTAAAATCTCAGCACCACAGACAATGTTGAGTAAAGAGAAGCAGGGAGGAAGAAAAGCAAACAAGTTGGAAAGAAAATGTCCAGACTCTCAAATGCATTCCTAATCAAACACCAAAGAAATAGTGATTTAGTGAGATTCTAAAGTATGCCATTTACTCTCCATCAAAAGGTTTGGCTTTTTTTTTTTTACTTTCTTTTCTAAACTAAAAAGGTAGAAGGCACACAAAAGCCTGCTACCTAAGACGGTTGTGAAATACAAAGGTTCTGTGTCTAGTTTACTTTTTGGATTAGATGTGTCAGTTCCAACAACCCCAACTAACCTATGCTCTTGCTTGTGCTCTGTGCATCTTGTCCTTTTTACAGAGATTATACCTCATCGAGTAGGCTCTTCTTTAAAAATTTTTGTTCCCACTGCTTCCACAGATTTTCTCCAAACCATTCTACTAGACTTGAAGATCTACGTTCTTTGTCATTTACTTATTGTCTTCTAATGCAAGTATTGGAGTTGTTTAAGGAATACTAATCAAACTTCTTTACCCTTCTCCCTTTGGAAATGAACTGGAAACATTTTCCACTGGCTCAAAGAAAAATAAGTAATCAGAAGAGAAGACATTTTTTTCCTGATTAATCAAAAACATTAAAACTCCATATTATTATGGTTTACTATTTCATACCTTCTTTTGAACTCTTGGGTCTTTTCAGTGATTTATAAAACTCTTATGGCTCTTCCTAGTTCTGTGTTTTCTGTGGAATACAATTTCACTTGGAAATAAGGTTTATTCAAAAATGGGAGCAGAAAACTTTTCACAACAGTACAATTCTGCTGAAGTCTCTGGACATGCATTGTTTTTTAAAATTTGACCTTAAAATTTGTTGTAACTCAGAAAGCTAAGTGCAGGATGATCCATCATTGTCTAATGACCTAATTCTTTTCCAGTTGTACCAAAAAGGAAAGCATAGCTTATTGCCATTTCTGTAGAGAAGCTACTGGCATGTCATTCAGTACCCTCCTAGACTAGACACTTACCAGCTGCATTTATGTAAACTCTCTTGAATTCACTGGCTAATACCTATTTGAGTAAGAACTGCTTACCCAAGAAAAGATTTTCAGGCTCAAGCCTTGCCTCAATATTCTCCACTTTAACCAGGCAATTATCTCACCCTCATGAGCAGATTACAAATTATGCAAAGCCATAAACAAGGTTGAAAGGGCAAGAGGAAAATAGAGATAATGTATGAAATATGCATCATGCTATTAGAATTCTTAAAAGCAACACTACTTAGTGTTCAGCTAGATGCAGTATTAATGTGAAGATGAATACAAGATCCTTTGCTAGTTTGACCATTGCATCTGAAAGGTGAAAAATGGGAAGAGAAAATAAATGAGAAAGAAGCAGAAGCACTCAGTGTGCAACATTCTAACCTGGCCAAGTTTTTGTAACTTAAAAAACCCCCAAAACTACAAAAATTGATTTATATGGAAAAAATGTCATTCATTTTACACAGACTCACAGCTTCTTTTTGTGCTGTTTTTTAAAGGATCATGATTTATTCACTGTAAAATTGGACAGGTGTGAATTATGGAAAAGTACTTAGATTATTGAATGAAAATTGAAGTTTTTAGGATGTGACATTGCAGGAGGATTTTTTCCATTGTTTTATATCTCCTGTATAATTTTGTTGGAAATGCTGCTAAGGGAAAATGGAGCCCTTCTACTGATCAAAGGCCTTCTTAAATTTGATACAAAGACAGAAACAACTCTTCGAAGAATTAAAATTAACATTTTAACCCAGGACAGCATCATACCTGGAGCTGACCAGACAGAGAAACACAGGCTTGTGAAAAGGTGCTGATGAGGAAGGAATCTGTTGCAAATACACTTGGATCTCGTAGTCAGGGAAATACAAGTGGGGTGATGTTCTCTTTCTTTACAGAAAATTTGTGTCCTTTCTGGAAAAACCAAAGCTTTAGCCTAACTCACTTAAAGGTGGATTTGAGAAGAGAGTAAGTAAATTTGAGAAGTCAGTATAGTCTTTTATTTTTCCAATTTACTAATCCACTACCTTCAACGTAAGCAGGTTTTGATAACTCATCTTGTGACCACATAAACTTGCTGTGGCGATTACAAGAGGAGTGAAAATGATCTTCTTGTGTTGGTCTCACATGCTCTAAGATACAAGTACTGATCATAAATGTTTAGAACAAAAATTGTAACTCTCTTGGACAATTTTTGCAATATTCTTGTCTGCACAGTATTGCATAAACAAAATTGCACACATGAGACCTTGCAGTACCAATCTACACCTTGGCCTATCTTTTGAGAAATAGAGTTTTTGAGAAAAACATCTGGGTCCTCAATGCTTTTATTTGAGTGTAGGGAAGTCACCTTGCTAATTAACACAACGTGGGACAATGTAACCTTTTGGTGCAGGTTTTCTTTAGCTGTTTCTGTCTGAAGTGCTTTCTAATGCAAGAAAAACAATAAATATTTTAATTATAATTTAGTGAAATACTACTTTATTTTTACACATTTCATGGTATCGCTTATGTAAAAATAGACCATTACCTTATTTATTTAGTAGATGAAGTTAGTCACCCTATTTAGTATGCATACCTGATCCTCTCGGTGGCACAGTACTGTCAGTCTTATTTTTGCCACAAAACCATCCAAAATTCTACAGAACACTTTTCTTCATCTTACCCAAATTATTTTTCTGAAAATTCTTTAAAACAGATGTTTTTCTCGAGATATGCGTCAATAGAGACACGGAAACAAAAGCGAAGGCTGGATGACTAGTTGAAATAATTATTTTTAAGAGGTTTTTGTGTTTCCCACAGAACTGTATGATTTTTAAGTACTATGGCTGGAAAATGGTTCCTCCAGCCCTCTGCTCTGAAACAAAATATTAAAATGGAGAAGTTTTTCATATGTACCGTTTCTGGAAGACTTTGTAAACCATAAAACTACTAGAGTTCTGCTGTATAGAAAAGAAGGATGTGGGTAACAATGTCTGTTCTGCAGATGTTTTTAATTTGGGCTACTCCATTGGCTACAAGAGTTTTTGAGAGACATGGACTATTAGAACAAGTAGATCATTAGCTACTAAAGGTCCTCTTTTCTTCTTTTTTGGTGTGTTTTATATCATCCAGGTACTTACTATTTCTTTTACAGACTGTATTACTGAAACATAGAAACAGTTGAGGTTTGTTTGTTTGTTTTTAAAGCTGAACAGAATGCCTGATTCACACATACCTCTTTATCTCACATTGGTTTGGCATACAGTGCCACAAAATGTATCTTAATTTCCTGAGTACAAAATGATAGGAGAAGTTCTGTCAGAGCAGGAGTGAAGATGATATCATCTGTGTTAGCATTTACAATAAGAAAATGTGTCTTTATCTAGTTAAATTATAGAAGGTGCTGCATTTCATAAAGCGGTTGAGAAGAAAGGAGTCCAGTTATGGTACTGGCAAGAGTTTGTCTTGTGGTATATGTGTAAGAATCATTACCTGTGACTTTAGAAAATCCTTTTAGAGCTCATTATCACTTTAAATAGCAGACAGAGTACTAAAAGCAATTATTTTACCAGACCTTGGTAGTATATTTTGGGCTAGATGGTATTTTTTAAAGCATTCATGTAAAATTATTCTGAATTTTTATATCATGTATAATTTATTTTTACTAAAAATATATTTTGATGGCTTACTTTTCTTCAGCTGTCATATTCTAAACTTTGTATTGGCTTGGCTGGGATTTTAAAATACTGTATTTCTTGTATTGCTCTGCTGTATTTTCACATTGCTGTATTCAATGGACAGCTTGTTCTGCTTCTGTGTATGCAAAATACTGATTGTTCATAAGGATTGTATTTCATACAATGAAGACAGGAAGTACTAGAATAAACTAGTTTATTTCTTTTAGATCTGAAGTTGCTCTTAAAAGCATGGCATGCCTTAAGGACTTTGACTTCCTCTGAAATGGTACATGCTTAAGTTTCCCGCTACAAACTATGTGTTTGTAATGTGAGTTTTCTTATGTGTCTATAAGATTATCCTTTCAGCCAAATATTCACTGTAATTTTGCTTAGAATTTCTACTGTCATAAACTTCTTGGAAGTCTATGTACAACTATTGCACAGTAGAAATAAAAAAGCTAATTTCCTATTGGTATTACTGTGTTATGGTGATCTGGCCGTCTGACACTCCAGTTTGAGGAAAGACTTATACTTCTTTTCCATGTTCAGAAGTACCAGTATATTACTGTGACAGAAAAGCACTCTGAAAATGTCAAATAACCATCATATCAAAACTAATCTTTCCAAAAGGAGAAAAACAAGTGTCTGTCCCCTACCCCCAACTAATCTTCAAATAATCTAAGAGCCTCTGCAATGAAAATGCTGCTCTGTTAAATTTTGAACTGGAGTGCTTGGTTTTGTATTCATTCATGCTAACTTTGTTCATGTAAAAGGAGGCTAGGTGCCATTTCTGTTCACCCGCATTGCAATGGAAAGTTTTACATATAAAGGTTTGTGAAGGGATAAAGATTCTAACCCCAGGAATGCCATTTCTTAAAAAAACCCCATAGAGTTATGAACCATTTTCCTATGTTCCACCAGAAATTAATCATAAAACATTAGAAAAATTAAGCAGTTTTTTTGTTAGAGAAAGATAATAGTTTGAGGTTTTTAACTTATAAAATAAAGACAAGGAGGATAGTGTTCCAGACAAGAATCTTTATTACATTACTGTGTTCTGAATTTGCTGAAAATTGCTGAAATAACTTTTTATGAACAAACCCTGTTCATTTGATTCTTTTACTATTTCTGTTATTTATGCAGTGATTTGAGATTTTGCTCTTGTATTTCTTAAAAAGTATTTTATTTAAGAGTCCAACATGTCCATCTCTGAATAAAATGCCTCCTAAAAATGGAATAAAAAATAAAATCTTTCAAACCCAATGAGAGTTTGGAATTGAATTATAACAACTTAGTGGATATGATAAATTGAAATTATTCTATGAGTCATATTTTTGTAGCTAATATGAAGAGTCACTCTCAGAGTATTGCTTCCAAGGAATTAATATTCTGAACTGCTTATATGTCTGTCTTCCTTCGGTGTCAGCACCCAGGGACTGGAACAATCAGTGAGGCTCCATGAATCCAGGTGCATACAGCACCTGAGAGAGCTGTAACACTGAGGCTATAAATTAAGAATTTCTGTCTTTTAACATTTTAAAAGACACTGACCACTTTGATCTTCAACATAACTTCTTTAGATTTACTGTCTCTTTTATATTTTAACAGTTTATGGCATTTTGCTTTAGTTTTTCTTCTCTTGCACATTTACAGGTGTGATAATGTGGTCAACAGTGTTACCAAGAGAAGCAAAAGTCTGGTATTTCAAAAGCACAACCAGCTGAGATGCCTTATCTGGACACCTAAAAACATAGTTTGAGACACAATGCCTGTGGTAAACAAAAGGGCCATTTTGGTCATGAAGAAATTCACAGATCTGATGAAAGACGTGGAAGTGAAGCCAACAGAGAAAGCTCAAAAAGCTTGTTCCCTTAGCTGCATTTCTCCTAGTCAATGATTTCATAAAAAGCCAAATGGGGGGCAGTGGGAGTTACAAATTCATCTGATGGGGTCATTAAATCTTGATAATCATTTCTCCTCTTCTGTGAATGGGAAGATTGCCTGGATAAGTTCCTGTGAGACTTGGTCTAGGTGATCCTGCTGTGGCAGGGGGATTGGACTGGATGATCTTTCGAGGTCCCTTCCAATCCCTAATGATTCTGTGATAAAATGTGCAAAACCAGACACATAATGCAAGTTATGCAAAGGATTGAGAGAAATGTAACAGTATTCGGTGGAATTTTTTATATTCAGGTGGAAGTATATCTATGTGGAACTAGCTGGATGGTCTGTTCCTTCATCTAAAATCTGACCTATCTGCAAAACTTCTTAATAAGATAAACAGAATGGCTAAAGTAGTTACGGAGAGATCAGGGATTACAGACAAATGGCAGAAACAGGGTGGCTATACACAAATTAATAGCAGAGATGCTCTGGAAGTATGGTCTTGAGACTATCTGAGATGTGATTTTTGGGTCAAATGTTGCCTGAAGAAGAAGTTTGTATCTGTGGGCAAATAACTGTCTTCTATGCATGCTCTTCTGCAACTTCAGATATGCTCTGTAAGTAACCAGGATTTTTATCTGAGAATGATGTTGACAGAATGCTTTTATCACAGCAAACTGGAAATCTCTTAAATTTGGCTAATCAGTCACATCAGAGAAAGGCAACAGTATAGCTATAAATGGCAAAGCATATTAATTTAAATTTTTTCTAATCTGAATATGAGATTAGAGTACTCAGACATCAAACTTACATTCCTGTTAACCTTTTTACCCTGTACCCTGGTGCAGGACAGTTTGTGCTTTAATAAAACAACTCATTTAATGCTGTGATTTTTACCAATGAATATTATTCATGAAAGTGCAGAGAGTTTTATAGAAGGTAATGAAAATTGTCCCACACTGTCCTTATCCTGCATTTGTGCAAGTGTGACTCATTTGCACCATGCAGCAATCACTGAGCATTTGAAATTCCTGTAATAGCTTCAGCTGCTTCAGCCACACTGCTAGGGGGGTTTATTTTGGAGTTCTTTTTTTCTGGACAGTTTGGCCTGATATTACCCTTAATGTGAAACAACAGACAAATGGCAGGGAACTAACAGTCTTGGGAAAAAATACATGTTCATCAGAGTCATTCTGGTAAACAAATTGTGGCAGGTCTATTAATCATGTCAGATTTTTGCTCCCTTCTTGCTCCCTTCCCCCTGACCGGTCTAGTTGTCACATGCTGTGTTTGCCTTATGTCAGCGCAAGGACACTGGAAAGAAGACAGACAAACAAATACAGAGCCAATATATTATTTAAGTAATTAACCTGCACCACATGCCCTGTGTGGCTTGTGGTCAGTAAACCTATCACGTATCAGTGAATGAGGAAAGAGCCATTTCTTCCCACTAACTTAGTTAAAACAAAAATAAATTCCAATCCTTCTTATTCCAGAGCTTGTTTAGGAGTTACACAGTAAGTTGCAGCTTCTGTGTACATGACTCCTATGTGCACAAGTTGTGATTTTATTTTACGCTTGAAAATTTACATTGCTAGGTAACCACATAATTTCACACGTGTGAACAGAGTTCTCACAGAACCTCACCGTTTGTGCACACAGAAGCTTTTGTGGGGAACTGCACGCTCGTTTTACAGTCTACACTCATTTTTTGAAATTAACTCAGTGAAATAAGATTGTTTCCAGATCTGTACACTTTTCTTTTTTGTAAGAATACTGTGAGCAAAATCAGAAAATAAATATGTGGCTTTTTCTGTATGCCTTCAAATTTTTCCATTTTGCTGTAAAATCAAAACAAGAAAGTCTTAAGTACAAATGCTGGGAGAAACCCCACATGCATAACCATCTGTTTTCTTGCTAGCTGTTTTTTTTCCTAGCAGTTAGAAGTTAGTGGCTTCTTTAGCTTTTAACAATTGCCAGGCTCAGGTCTTCCGCCCTGAGGAATTGCACACCTTGCAGACAGATGTGAGTATGCAAGAATCAGAAAGGCTCTCCCTCCATCCCTCCCTCGCTTCTCTACACATCCTTACATCCCAGTGCACAAGTGTTTACAAGGGGAAGCCTTGTATGACTTTTTAACTTTGCCCCATTAGGGCCAGCGTTTGGTGCAACAGAGCAAAAAGCAATTTCACCAGGCAGTGATCTTGTGAACTGTGGAAATGAACCTTTCTGATCAGTGGCCCAAGCATTAATAATTCAGTTTGTGTAGGACTGCAAGCAGCAAAGCTTATTTCATCTCTTGCTGTAACTTGGGAGCTCCTATAGGATGTGGGTAAGTATGCAAGAGTGGACAATAAACTGAACATTGTGCAACTACTATTTGACCTCCGTGTGTTTTGGCACGTCTACAGATCTAACTCTTATTAGTGAGGGTCAGGCACAAGTCCTGTCTCAATTCAATGAGCTGGCTCTCTTGGGTTAAATGGTAAATTTTGCAAAGTATCTAAATGGAGACAAGGTTCTCACCTACAGGTAAAGCTCATTTCAGAGGGACACTGGTTATCTATTTTAATATTTACAGCACAGGCCTAATTTGTGCTAGAGGTTTTCTCCTGCTGTCTTAAGTGGATGTTGCCTCTGATATAAGTAGTGATAGATGTGGGAGCTTCAGCAAAGAAGCACAAGAGCAATATCAGCAGTTGCCAGTGTACTTGATGGATTAGGCACAGCTATGCAACACTTGGATATTTTCTATTGTAAGAACCCTGCAAGGAGCAGCGGGAATAGCAGACTGACAACATAGGATAAAGACTAATATCACTATGATTCTTACTGGTTTAATATTACACAAAGGACTGATTATTTTTTCAGCAGAGATACTTTTAGTACATATTAATATGTATTATTTTTTTAATATGCACTATTTTTAGTACATATTAATATGTATTACTTGTTCTAGAAAGGTAAAATACTGCTAACATACATGTTAACATAATATGGGGTTTTCCATAAGCGTGTATTTCGTTCCAAAATTTAGCTAGAACTATAGCTGGACTACTGCTTTGAGTTAATGCTTTTTACATTATGCATATTAACACTTTTCTATGGGAAAAAAACCCCACAGTCCAGCAACCTTATTTTGCTTTTCACCTTATTTTGAGGAGACTACAGGTAGAAGATAGTGAACACAGAAGTAGCAAAGGACCTGAGTCTTGCTCCTGCTCCAAATTCTTTTAATGCTGCTCCAGCATTAAGTGAAAATTAGGTTAATATGCCTTAAAGTCTGAAGAAACAGAATTGTTAGCAATTTAAGAATTGTGAAAATGATTCTAAAGCAGGCTTTGGTTTGAGGGAATCTGGTTGTAGTCCTCATATCCAAATGTCCTTAGATTTCTGTAGTTTGGGTTTGTCTCTATTAAAAAATTCACTGATATTGTCAGCTGTGATACTGTTGAGTAGAAGTGACTGACTTAGTAGGGGTTTGAAAGCCAATGCAGATGACTTTAATCAGTTTATTGATTCAAAGCTACACAAAATAATGAATTAACATTACAAAAGACCCAACAGAATAAAAATTTATTGGAGCATGCTGCTGCCACTTGTAGCAGTGCGAATCCAGCCTGCAAAATCAGTTACACATTTATTCATTTATTATAGAACATTTACAGCATTATTTTATTGACACTTTTTTGTTTTAAAAGAAAGAGATTATTAGCTTAATCAGTTACCTGGATCAGTTTGATACTATTGTATTTGTCATTCTGAAGATAGGAAAGATGATGTCTATAGAATGTAACTTGTGCCATCAATAAAGTAGAAAAAATGCATTGTTTGAATGTGACTGTTAGGGTAGTAGGTGAAATTAGAGGTTAAGGAAAAAGGGAATTTAAACTAAATCCCAAAGACAATGGAAGTACCAGCATATTTTGATTAAAAACTTAAAAACTTAAATAAAATTGTAAGTAAATAACATAAGTGGGGGAATAATCTGTAGAATCATAGAACAGCTTGAAAGGTCCCCTTTTCATGGGAAAGGAAGCCTTGCTGAGGTTATTTAACACCCTGTCCAATCATATCTTGGAATCCTCCAACAACAGGCACTCTACCATACCCCTGAAAAGGTTGTTCTCACTGTAGAACAATGATTTATCTATCTTAGCTACAAGTGCAACTTGTACCCATTGCTTCTTGTCTTCTCTGCAGGGTTCCTTGTGAAGAAACATACTTTCTTCTCTTTGAAGTTGCTCTCTAAGTACTGAAATAATGTGATGAGTTCTCCCTGAACCTTCTCCATAGAGAAAGGTCTAACTCCAATTAACAGCACAGGCCAGCAATGAAAAATACAACAGTTTCAACATTCAAGATCCAGAAAGTCTGATGAAAGTATAATTTTTTATCATCATTTACCTCTCTGAAAATACCATCTTTGGAGAAATCAGCAGTTGTGGGTGAGGCAGCAGTATGTCTCATGAGCCACATCACTGCTTCTATCTACCATAAGAGTATGTCAAGAGTGGCAACATTTGGAGCAAGGAGTTTCAATTCATGGAGTATGCTTGTAGTCTGCAAACTGTTTCTCTAGTTTTAGGGATGTGTGACTAGCATGAGAAAATATATAGTGCCCAGCATTAAAATTGTCTCCATACTAGTTTCTTAAGTCATTGTTCTCTCTTGAAGATTATTCTGATTATTGGTTACTCTCGTTGAAGACAGTAGACTCATAACCACCGAGAGGACACACAGAGGTGCTTTGTTCTTTTTATTCTATAGGATTGAAACGATGATCAGATGACTCTTTTAATAAAAGGTAGAGACTTTTTTTGGTTGAAATATAAAAAGTGCTGGAACACTGCTAATGGTAACTCCCTCCCCAGAAGAATTGGGGGCTCCATCTACCACCATCACTGGAAGTGTTTAAGGAAAGACTGGATGCGGCACTTAGTGCCATGGTCTAGCTGTTTGTGGTGATTTTAGGCCAGCAGCTGGACTTGATCACCTGAGGTCTCGATAATTCTGTGATTCTGTGATTTGCATGCTTCACAGACCAGCAAACTACCAGTATCAGACTATATTATCCAAATGACATTAACAATAACCCTACAAAATTATGTAGGATTAGCTGCTTACTTACAACTGTAGAAAGCAGCAAATAACCCATTCAACCTCTGTCTGATGTGGAAGGCAGCATAAAAATGGGAGGAGACTGCTTTTGGAGTTTTATAGTCTCATGTTTTGTTTCTTTGTGGACCTGGGAGCATCTGACTCTCAGTAACACTGAGCAGCTTGGAGCCTAATTTGTACCCAAGTCTCTCTGTGATTCACAAGCTTCATTCCTGAGGGGCTTCGTCAGCTAAGTGTTCCCAAACCATCCATAAGGGATCAATATGTTGTACGTTCTCCCCGCAACACTCACAAGTATTGCAATGATGATGTCTCTTGCTTTTTTCTTCTAGACGGCATCTAGACATTGTCTTATTAATGAGCCCCACATGGTTCCCTCAGGGATAGATTCCCTGACTTTCTGTTGTGGCCTTGACCCATGCATATTATAAGTGGGGTGCTGGAAACCCTGTGGACATGGGAACCTCAGATCTGGCCTTGCATCACCCTCCTACATGCAGCTCCATTTTTGCTCAGGAAATCGCCCACTCACACAGATTTCCCATTTCAGGAATGAGAAACCTGGGCTCACTACAAAACACACACCAGAACCCGCACACTGTCAGGTCTGAAAATCTCTGCTGCTCAGGCAGTCTCCCTACCCAAAAAGTTGGTCTGTGCAGTTTATAACTTCCAAATCTGCCTACTGTATCATATATCTAGATGACATGAGCAACTTAATGACAACTGTATGCCTTGACTTCTTACTGAACATAGTCCTGATCACTGATTGCCCTCCACTTCTCTCCCAGCCCCCCAAAGCTGTACAGTGTTTGCTCTAAGTATGTCTTTTAGCTTACTTGTTTCTCTAGCACATGCTCTGCGCTTGTAATGCAAGCATGAGGCAGAGAAGAAACTACCTTAATATCAGAGACATCCAGGGCTGATGTAGTTTAGTTCGGAAATGCACAATGAACCAGGTCAGGGCAGTGGGGCTTACTCCAGTGTCTCATTGCTGTTTCTTAAGGATAGAAACACAACTGGAAACTCATAATTCTGCCTTTCTCTTGCTGTGACTTACTCATTCTGGTGGCCCACACCATGCTGAAGTATTTGTAGCAGTTTATGCTATTTTCTCCCTTGAGGCTTTTAGAATCATAGAATCATCAGGGATTGGAAGGGACCTTTTGCATGAAGGTGGCCTCACTGGAGTCACTGGAGGAAAGATGATGCTGTTGGAGCAGCACTGGAGAAAGAACTCATCAGGGAAACTTGAAAGGTGTAAACTGTTTTATTCAGGACATAACTAAGATGTGCAAGTTTTCAGGTGTAATCATTTGGATTTGGACTCTGCCCAAAGGATTAATGAATGATTTAGCTGGTTACTCTTTCGTATTTGGTGCAGATATTTGTCTTAGGAAAGGCCTTCTAATACAGCTTGACAAAGCCAATTCTTCGATGGACTCATCCTGACATGAGCTGCAACATTGGTGGGCAAAAGCAGAAGTGCAGGTTGTTAAAACATCCATGGTGAGTGCTTTTTTTCTCTGTTTTTCCCACTAGAGGGTGAGTTGTTCTGTCTTGAAGTGAGGGGTCTGAACAGGGAGTCCTTCAGCCAGGCTGAAAGAACAGAATGAATTGTGTATTTCTTTGGTTCTGGACAAAACTGCTAGTGAGGAGAGCTAACCAGGGAACCATCACTGAAGATGCTCATCTCAGCTCAGGGTGGTTTTAACATCTTCGAGCCCTAACAGTGAGGAACTGACTGCTAGTTTGGTGCATATTTTCAAACAGGTCTGAAGAGAATATCCCTCTTTTCCAACAACTTTTGTAGCAACACAGGAATTTTGCCTGCTTTCTTCCCAAGTCATTTGTGAATGAGAATAATAGGGTGCTTTATCTAACACAATGGTAATGAGTTCATCAACAATAAAGGGTGTCATCAACATCCTATGTGTTGTTCGGGAGTAGCAAAAATAATCCCTGATTGACAAATCCCTCCTGTCCGGCAGTTAGTGGTTAGGACAGCTTGCTGGAGGAGTCCTTGTTCTAAAAAATATCTGATTTTAAAAGCCCTGTGGTGGGCTTGTTAATATAATTAATTTACTCACTCACCGAGGGGCAAAATTTTTATGCATGAACACAACTGGCTGAACCTTGCTGTCTGTTTCTGACACAGGTAGAGACTGCAGAAGCAAGCTCTTGGTTCAGGTACACTGCTTTGGTACCTAGGGCACTGAAGCTGTTCTTTCTTGCAGATGATGTCAGGACCCATGTGACAACAGGCACTGAGTAAGCAGCTGTATTGTTGAGCTCGCAATCATTGTACTTGTGAGACTAAGAAGATGCTACTAGCTTTGCATGACCGCTTCTGTGAGTTGAATATCCAAAGCTATTGCTTTTTATGTATTAACAATCCAGAAAAGGCATAATTAAGGAAATGGCAGATACCAGAAATTAGCTTACACTAGTGGTACCTAGAAAAAAGATTTATAAGGATGGTAAAAAGCATAGCAAAAGTCAGCATGGTCTCTGCTCAACTATTCCTAAATGCTGAGATTGATCAGTCTGAATGAATTTTGCCAATTTGTATTTCAGCACTGGAATTAAGGAATATAAAACTCATCATCGCTGAGTTTACCTTGATAACACCCATCTCAGTCTGATGCTACGGTGAAACCAGTGAAGAAATTGTCATAAAAAAAAATAGAGGAAGGGAAAAATGTCAATGGTATTGCAAGGCAAATAAACCCAGCTGGCAGTATGCCCTCATTTGGGTTCCACTTTGAATACAACACCCAGTGAAAAGTACTTCTAATATTTAGAAAACACTTTCAATGCAGCTGGTAAAATAACATTATTGAAGGAATGGTGAAACTCTGAAGAGGCAGGTGAACACAAGAATGAGAATGTAAAAGACCATATAAGTTAAGGTGCTTCTGATTATGGGAGAAGGGAATGTTTAAATTATTTAAAAGATGAAAAATTTAAAAAGAAAAGCAAAATATCATGCCATGTACAATCTCATTCTGAAATTAATTGGTACAAAGTACTGTCGCTTGTAAAATCCCACCATAATTTATAAAGATTTATATTTATAAGTAGAAAGTTAAAGAAAAGACACTGAGATAAAGTGTGGAGATCCTGAATCAGTTGCTTCCTTAAAAATTCAGAGTTATTCTCTCCCATCATTAACTCTTTCACACATTCCAGAGAATCCTATGGCCTTTCAAGGAATATATGGTGCTGGCCACAGTTGGATCAGGATGCTAGATGTTTCACTTAACCCAGTCCAAATGTCTACATTTTAAATGAGGATTATGCTTCTACTAGTGTGACCCAACAGGTTATTGCAAAACCTTTACACATTTTGAGGAGTGACCATGCATGCTGCTCTGTGGCTACCTCATGGAGAGTAAGTCAACCTCACCTCTATTCCTGGTAAGGTGATGGCACTCATTCTGGATGTCATCTTTAAGAATGTGGACAAAAAGAAGGTTAGCAGGAATAGTCAGTGTGGACACACTAAGGGGATTTAATGCTTTACCAATCTGATAGAATTCTGTGATGGCTGGGTAGATGAAGGGAAAGCAGTCGATGTTGTCTATCTCAGCTTTAGCAAGGCTTTTGACACTGTTTTCCACAGCATTCCTAAATGTCCTCATATGGAAGCTTTGGAAGTGTGGGTTGTATGAGTAGATAGTTAACTGAGTACTGGCTGAAAGACAGAGAAAAATGGGTTGTGATCAGTGCTGCAGGACCTTGCTGGAGGTCTGTAGCCAGCAGTGTTCCAAGAGTCTGGTACTGGGTCTAGTCTTATTCAATATATTCATCAACGACCCGGATGAAGTGACACATCAGAAGGCTTTGCTGCTGTTCACAGCACAGCTTGGAGAACTGGGAAGAGAGGAGCCTAAAGAAGTAGTACAAGGGCAAGTGTAGAGTCCTACACCTGGGGAGATAAAACTCAGTGAACGCGTACAAGTTAGGGGTTGACTTGCTGGAAAGCAGCTCTGCAGACAATGACCTGGGAGTCCTGGTAGCTGGTTAACCAGCAGCAATGTGGCCAAGAAGACAAATGACATCTTGTGGTGATTTGAGAGTGACCAGCAGGTGAAGGGAGGTTATCCTCTTCCTTTACTCTATCCTAGGAAGGATACATTGTGTCCAGTTCTAAGCTCCTCAGTTCAGGAGAGACAAGGAACTACTGGAAGGAGTCTGCTGGAGGGCTATAAAGATAATGAGGGCAATGGAATATCTCTTTTCTGAGGAAAGACTGAGAGGCCTGGGTCAGTTTAGCCTGGAGAAGACTGAGGTGGGATGTTATCCATGCTTGTAATTACCTAAAGGTGGGTGTGAGGAAGATAGGACCAGACTCCTTTCAGTGGTGTCTAGTGGTAAGAAAAGGGGCAATGGACACAAACAGAAACACAGGGACATCAACATAAGTAAAAACTTCTGAATGGGCTGCCCAAAGAGGTTGTGGAGTCTCCTGTGGAGGCTTTCAAAATGTACCTGGATGCGTTCCTTTCCAGCCTGCCTTGTCAGACCAGGTGATGTCAAGAGTTCCCTTCAGTCTCTACCAGTCTGTGATTCTATAATAAAAATCATTCCCACAGCATAGAACTTGCACTCTTTTAAGGACAACATAAGTGCCAGAGGCAGCAGTGGCTGTTCTTTCTTCCACTAACAAGGGCTGAGCTCAAAAGCAGAAAAATTACTTGCTTTATGTGGGAACCCTGTGATTGATGAGAGATTTGTATTCTCTGCAGCCCCAACCTGGGTAGAATTAGTTTGGTATGTAGGTAGCTCGGATTTAGTCTTTTCATGCACCATGATACAGTTTTGCATGAGCCCAAAACTGTACCAGCAGAACTGCACTGAACTTGGCACAGTTGGGTTAATGGTTGGACTTGATCTTTATGGTTTTTTCTAACCTGAAAATGTTATGGTTCCATGATTCTGTAATTTATTCAGGAATCTGCATAATTTCAGCTATTCTTCTGATTCTTTTTTTTCTTTCTTTCTTGTGCCCAGTGGTTCTTACTTTTATTTTCACTAGTCCTAGATAATCCAAAGAAGAGGTTTTCCTAATCCTCTCTGACAGACCTCTCTGGCATTTAGCACATTTTTGATGGGTTGTCCTTCTCATTCCAAGTCTGAATTAGCTTTTTAGGGATTTCTGTGGCAACACAGCCAGGAAATCAACCAGAACAAAATGCTGTCTTTGATAATTGAATCCCCATAAGCAATGTTTTCTCTTTGTAGTCAATCTCCATTAAATATAAAAATCCAATATTTCTCAAGTTTTTATTGAATATTGCAATGAAACGCCTGAAAATAGATCTGCACAGCAGCTCACAAACTGAAATCTATTGCAAGTTATGAGATTGTCTTGGGTTGTAATGTAGGTGCTGAGATTCTGAGAACTGGAAAATCTAACAGATGAAAAGTTATGTTTTCTGAAAAAAAGACAAAATACACCTGAAAAAGGTGTTTTTCGTTGCTGTTCTACTCATGCTGACTTGTTGGCTGGAATAATGTTATGCTGAAAGATATTACAACTATAAAGACAAATTTTTCATGAGAAAAATAAAATTAAACAACATTGGTAAAAACTGCTTGTTACTGAAGTTGTTGGAGCATGCTCTATAAACTCCTTTGCTTTCTATCAGAGCTGTAATTTGGATCAACCACCAGGACAATGCATACATGAACAGCAGAATAGTGCCAGCAAGGCTCAGGGAGAAAGCTCTGCAAATAGCTAGCTCACCTCTGAGCTCTGGTGTGGGTGATAGGATCAAACATCACTACAATACACATTTTGCTGTCTCATGAATGAAAACTAAGTTTACTGTGCAGACTCTTTGGTGGCTGGATTTTTTAGTCACAGAATCAAACTAACTTGTTCACATTTCTGAGTGACATTTTCAGGGAGGTTGAATTTGTTTGGAAGCATCTCCATATTTGTGGGTTTGTAAGTTTAGATCTTCCCCAATAAGCTAGTGAATATGGCTAAATTAACTGTCCTTCCTATGGCAGAGGCCAGGCAAAACCACAAACATTTCTGTTTGCAGTGGCTGTGCAAGGGTTTAGTATGATATATATTTTGGTTTAAATTTCTGGTGAGAATAATACTTAAAGTTACTCAGTGCTCTACTGAGTATGCTCATCCCTAAATTAGCGGTAGAAAAACCAGACCAATCTATAATACTTCAAAACTTTAGCCTAAGATTCTACTAGGTGTTCAGCACTGATCAATGGTCCAGGGTGCAATAAGAATTAGCTACAAAATTCTGAATTAAGCCATGTGCAATACTTAATGGCACCTTCAAAGTAGTAGTCAGGCATAAGGGGAATAAAGATATTTATAGCTATTCCAATAATGAATGCACATGTTGAAATAATGGAAATCAGTTCTGTAAAAAAAGTTAGCATCAGGACAACATACATACAGACAAAAGAATACAGAACCATCAGAAGTGCTCAGAAGCAGGACTGAATCAATTGTATATTTTTCTAATCCTTACAGAAGCCTCCTGACTGATACTTGATGAAATTACCAATCTGTAGAACCTCTCTGACCTGATTTTCAATAGAAAAATCAAATATAATCAGTGTAAATATTTGAATTATTTAAAAATAGTTTGGTACTTCACGATGAGAGAGGTTACCACGTGAAAAGCAAAGATTTTATTTAGATGGTATTTGTAAAAAGTAACTTAGGCAACCCTGAACCCACCTAGATAACATGTTAAAAAAAATTACCTCTAATCAGAATTGTTTGATTAGTACTTTTTAATCAGCCAAAATATTGTGTTTTCATAACATTCTTGTCCAGGTGACACAGAAGCATTTGCACAGAGGATGACCTGGGGCCAAGCTGCTTAACTTTGCCAGTTGTCCTTTGGATATGACATCTATGAGTTCTTTTGGCACAGTTCAGTGGTAGTGCATCACGTAGTGAATGCAGTGGCTGTTAGAATCAAGTAGCTAGAAGATAGTCTTTTCATTTCTGCTCTGAAGTAAGGCTCTGATGAAGACAGAAATCTAGCTTGATAGGATTCTTTTTTTTAAATAAATAGTCTTTTTTTTTATTCACAGTAATATTTTTCACCCAACTTTTTACATTTTGATGTTAACCAGTCTGTTTAAAATTGAGGTTCCTAAGAAGGAGGAAAACCATTACTATCAGAACAAAGGGATCTAGAACACAAAGACTACCAATGTATAAGGCATACACATAATTATTAGAGCTTAATACCTTCAGGCCATGATTCAGATCTTGGAGAGCTGGAATGAGTTTTTACCCTTTCTTAATTGACCCCAGAAAAAAGCTGAGTTTGTGTGCCTAGTGTAAACGTATCAGTCACAGAATCACAGAGTCATGGAATGTCTTTGGTTGGAATAGACCCTTAAGATCATTAGGTCCAGCCTTCTATCCAGCAACAGGTCCACATATTGTTTTAAATCCCTCCAGGGATGGAGAATCCAATACTGCCCTGGGCAGCCTGTTCCAATATTTGATAACATTTTCAGTGAAGAAATTCTTCCTAACATCCAGACTGACCCTCCTCTGGTGCTGCTTGCAGTTATTTCCTCTGGTCCTATCACTTGTCACCAGTGAGAAGAGGCAGTCCGCTCTCCTTGCTTCAACCTCCTTCCAGGCAATCCAAATGAACAGTGCTGGGCCCCTCAGTTCAAGAAGGACACAGAGCTGCTGGAGAGTGTCCAGCGTAGAACAAAGAAGATGATGAGTGAGGTAGAGCACCTCCCTTATGAGGAAAGGCTGAGGGAGCTGGGTCTCTTGAGCTTGGAGAAGAGGAGGCTAAGGGGTGACCTCATTCATGTCTATAAATATGTGGAGGTGTGGGTGTCAGGAGGATGGAGCCAGGCTCTTCTCAAGGTCATCTGGTGATAGGACAAGGGGCAATGGGTGCAAGCTGGACTAGAAGAGGTTCCATCTAAATATCAGCAGGAACTTCTTCCCAGGGAGGGTACCGGAGCATTGGAACAGGCTGCCCAAGTGGGTTGTGGAGTCTCCTCTGGAGACATTCAAGACCCGCCTGGCTATGTTGCTGTGTGACTTGGTCTAGGTGGTTGTGCTGTGGCAGGGGGATTTGACTAGATGATCTTTCGAGGTCCTTTCTGATCCCTAATGATTCTATGATTCTATGAATTAAAGCTAAGCAGGACGAACATGTGTCCGAACGCTGAGAGAATGCAGGAAAAGCCCCTGACAGCAGTGTGCACTGTACCTGAAGGTGCTCCTGAGCAGAGCTGTGGAACAGTTCTGTTTTCTGTGCCCTACAGGTACTGTTAAGGGTTTGTGATCATTCCCTGCGCTGACTGTTGCTCCAGGGTAACAGCCTAAAAATAACAGCAATCAAGCAGCATTCTTTTGGCTATCTGAAAGCTAAACCTCATCTTGATTCATCAGAAACAGATTAATATGTTTCAGTTTGGGAATATCTCTGAGTAAATTCTTTTGGCTTTGGACTACCACTGCAGGCTGTATTACTTGCACATAAAACATCTCTGGGCCTCTTCCTTCAATTCAGTGCCACAAATGGTTTAAATCAATGGGGTTACTTGAACAAGGACTTACTGCTGAGCCCTGAGATATAGTTAATAGGACCTGAGTTCCTAGGCCACCAAGAACTCTTTTAGGAAAGACCTCCTTTTCTCTTTAGTTACGAGAGAGAAGTAATCACTTTCTAGCCACAAGATATTCAGTTTATAAAGAGACACTCCTGTGTAAGGCACACATCAGTCATGGCCCAAGCTGGCAAGAATGCTGATTCTGTCTTCTTTTCTACTAGAGGTACAAGTTACTGGAGAACTGGTATAATTAGAGTTCAAGAGAAGCAAGGGAACAAATAATGAAACACACTGCCTGGAAGTACTTGGAGATAATAGCCTGTTAAGTAGCTGAAATAAATTGTTAAACCATTTCAGTGTTTCCTCACACCAGAGTCCTCTTACACAGAAGGGAGGACTGTCCTGGTTTTGTGTTGTTTTACAAAGCCATATCTCCACCTGGCTGGCAGTTCTACAGAAAAGAGCCTAGGAATTAGAAAGGACCTCAAACTGAGCATGTATTCTCAATGTTAAACTTCTGCCAAAAATACTTTTAAGAAAGCAAACAGTGTATCAGGATGTATAAACATGAGTATTATATGTAAACCAGCTGCTCTGCTGAACACTGGCCTCAGCTGGAGCAGTACTGCATCCAATTAGAGGCACCGTATTTCCAGAAGTTTGTGGACCAAAAGAAGGGGAGGGCAAAGCAGAGCAAAGAGATTGATCAGAAATCTAGAAAATGTGGCTTTAAAGAAAGAATTGGGATTGCGGAGAGCAAAGAACAGAAAATTGGGGGAGAGATGCAAATCTTCAAAAATGTAAAAGGCTGCTGCAAAGATGAAATTCACCAAATGCTCTCCAGGCATTATTTAAATCATTGACCCATTGATCTTTAGGGTGAGAAATAGTATGCTAAAATGCCACTAGGAAGATTTGGATTAGACATGAGAAAGATTTTCAATCCATAAGGACAATTACATGGTAGAAGAGGTTTCTGTGGGGAGCTAAGGAGTCTCAATTGCTGGAAGTTTTTAAGAAAACATCAGACAAACATCTGCCAGGAATGATTTAGTTACAGTCGATTCTGCCTTTAGACTAGTTGACCTCCCTCCTAACTCTGTGATCATGACTGTTTATCCTGAGTGATTTGTAAGATACTGGTTTAAAGGTGATAAGGGCAAATGTGGTGGATATATTGATTTCCCACTGTCACTGACTAAGCTGGGTGCTGGTTGGGGAAAAGATGAGCTAAAATTACCAGCAGTCAGAGAAGACAGTCAAAGAGGGCAGAGTCTGGGATGACTACTAGAGGTAATTTCCTTTTCCTCTCTTGACCTCCAGTTTGAACTTAGCTGATGGACTTGCCATCTGTACTTGCTTCTTAAAGGAGCATGCTTTCACCCATTCTCCATAAGAAATGACATTTCCAAGTTCAGAACTGACTACTTCAAGTGGGAAAAACAAAAGTACAGTGTAAGAGAGTATTTGATAGTTAAGAAGGTAGCAGGGAAATGGCTGTTGCATGTGAATTTCAGAAAGACAGAACAAAGTGATAGAAAGTGGTCTTAAAGCTATTTAAGTTACAACAAAAGGTCATTTGAACCTTGGTGGCTGTGGAAGCAAGCTGTATTTAAGATCTGCAGCCACAGACTTGAAGCTGGCATCTTACCATCCAAATCATGAGACATTGTACCATATGGCCAAACTGTATTTTTAAACTGCCCTCATCACCCGAATATAAGAACCCTCCAGTAATGCATTAAGTGGGGTGATTTATATCTGCCAGAGGGGTTAGTTCTTTTGATCATTCCCTTTCCTGAGGGGCACTGTATTGTTCTGGTTTAGGAGTTTTTTAAATGGTATGACTGATTAAAAAAATGTTCCCCCAACACATGACTTTGATATTCACGTTTCATTCCTAGGAAATCTTTAGGATTTATCAGTCCAGCCATGTGAAGTCAGTGAATTTTCACTTGGCTAGTTTTGCTATTTGATTTTGTCACTGCACAGAGCCTATCTTAACTCCAAAAATCACAATTCTTGGATCAGAAATGCATAGATTCCTGCTTTTAAACACTTCATGAGCACCAGTGGTTAATGGCTAATGTGGTACCTAAAAGTGGGAACAATTCTAAAAACGTAGAAAGACAGTTTTCCCATTGTTGGAAATTGTTTTAAATGTATGAAAGCTAGTGCATTTTCCCCACTCATCTGTTAGAGACCCATCACTGATGTTTTGTATCTCACAAAGATGGCAAATGAACAATTTCTGTGAAGCTGTGTGAGCTGGCATCAGCTGAAATATTTCAATATGTGATCAGAAACGTTCAGAAATTTCTGGACTTGAAGTGCTCTCAAGAAGAAGAACTTCAAAATCGAGTCCAGGTTTTCAAAATTGTGGGTTGCTACTGGCTTCATATGGAATTAAACTCTTGCCTAGTAACAACCAAAGATGGGGTTCATTTAATTACTGTTTACAGTTAAAAATTCCAGGAGGTCTTTCATATCAAGTCCAAATATAGGTGCCAGGTACTGGGGGAAGTAAAATTTTGGCACATTTCTATCAAGGAACATGTGATTAATCATTTCTGGCATGTTTTATGTCCATCTGAAGATGTTTACAGATACTGCTTTTCATCCATCATTCCATTTTTACATCTGTCAAAAGCAAATTGGCTGAATTAGCTACCTTCACTTTATTGCCTTTTGCTTCATGCACACCCTGCACATTGTCTAAAGACGTTTTATTCTTCCTCAGGTTTTCAGAATTCATATGCTTGGATTCTGGTGCTCCTGCTGGTTTAAAGAAGAAATGCAACACTAATAAATTATAATAAATTGTCAGTCTCAACGGGTCCATGACCTTCAATCAGTAGGGGGTTATGTGCAACACTTCATTTCCCCTTCTCTTAGCTCTGGCTGTTTCCCTTGCTTTTAGGCTGTGTCCTTGATTTATGGGTGGGCCACCAGCAGTATATCTCACCTGCAAAAATAGTTCACACTGTGTTGTTTATTGTACTAAGTAGACTTCATGCTGGCCGAGGGTTTTTACAAGGGAAAGGAGCTGCTGTCAGTCTTTCCATCATTTGAGCAAAGCTGGCTCCAAAGTTCTCTCAAATTTCTACATGAAGTCTGAGAGCAAGAATCCAGAGTGAGCTATTGGCCCTTTTTCAGTGCATTAGTCTCTTTTGGCTATTTTTGACTAGAAGCAGGATAGAAGGTGAGAACAAACCTAATGAAAAACAGGGATACATTTTTTAGAATTCCACACTTAAGTGAGAGCAAATATTTAATGCTGCCCATATAATTTTAAATATCTGGGTTTTCCTCCTGTTAAAGTATTACCTGTTGTGTGATACACTAATTTCTTGTGATTGAAACAAAAGAGTTTGATATGCTGAAGGAAAACCCCAACCTTGATTGTGCCAGTGCTGTACTTGAGTAAATACAGGACAGAAATATTAGTTGCATACTCAGTTTCTAAATCATGAACAGGAAAGCAACCAGTAGGTCAGCAGTTACTTGCATTTCATGTCTTTATATGTTTTCCTAATGTTTCACCAAGGCAAAATAACATTAAGGGAGTCAAGACGCTGGGAATGTTTACTGACATTGCATGCATTTACACTGCCAAGTTCTGTAATAGCACTTCATATAAAGACTGTCCACATGTCACTCCAAAATTGGTAGAAAGATCCAGAGATTGTTGGCACTTCTGGAAGGATGGTTGCTATTGATGTCAAATAAATCTTCATATGTAGTCCAGAATTAATCCTTTTCCACTCTGGTTCTCTCTAGTTGCTTTGTGCTGCTGTGGTGAGAAGTCAGTGGAAAGCTATTGGCTGGTGTAAGATCAAGGCTGGTCTGTTACAGTGCTTTCCATATTATGGAACCTTTATCATCTGCTTACCTGAACAAGATCAAAGTCTTGGTTGAGCCAGTAGGAGAGGCATAGCTCTGTAGTGCTTTCTGAACATTTCTTCAAGTGTAGTGAGGAACTGCTGTCATGACGGACCATTTTGTTGCTCTTCATTATTTATCAGTTTTGTTTACAAGTCCCCAGGTGTTTCCATTCTCTTTGATAAATCTTGCTGCTATATTCCTGGTGGTGTGCTTTGTTCCATACAGCTGAATCAAAAATGATTGTAGACACTTTTAAATTTTTTACTTCTGTGGGCATTTTAGGTTTTTGCAAGTGTAACTATGGCACAACTTCAAAATAGTTGGCTGGATTTTGGCACATCCTGAGAAGACATTGCTCACGAAATCACACTGCTTGTCTCATGAAATTAGGATGAAATGTCATATTAGAAAACATGCTGTGATGCAAAGAGACAGCATTTTGAAGTTAAAAGCACAGGTTAGATCCACAAGTTAGGATCGCATACGTGTGCTGTAGGCACACCGAGGGAAATAAATAATGACATCCTGCTTTGCTGGTTCATAGTGGTTTTGTAAGCCTCATTGGCCTTTCTTTGCTAAGACACATCAATGTCTTTCATCTCAAGATTTTTTTAAGTTCTTTGGAAGCAAGCAGAACACATCTCTATCTATCTATCTATCTATCTATCTATCTATCTATCTATCTATCTATCTATCTATCTATCTATCCATTGCACAACTTTGATGATGAGAAAGGAATCATGTTTTCAGGCTATTTAAAACTAATTAAACATTGTCATATTCACTTCCTTAGATAAAAGTATTGTATTCTTGAAATAATTTTTACATACCACTTAAAAAGCCAAGCTTTGTTTAGAAAAAAAACCCCAAAACACCAAAGTAAAAAAAATGCTACCTCCTCTTTTTGTGTCCAATGATTTTGCACATGCATACCTTTTTAATATGATGAATTATCATGTCTTTTATAGAAAATTAAGATATGGAGAATGATACCTCAATAAAGTGATAATTTTTTCAGTTGCCCAGTGTTAAAGGTGTGAGATTTTATCATCTATTCCTGAAATAGTGCCATCAGAAACATTTTAGATTACTACTGAAGGGTGGTTTTCAAATGTTTTTTGTCTAGGGACAACCTGAGAAAATGATGTGTCTGAATTCACCTTTTCTCAAATGAAAAAATGGAGCTGACTGATGTTAGTTAGGCTGCTTTTTTATTTATTTTCTCACACCTCTTAAAAGTAGGCAATATGCCACAGGCATGACCAGGTCACTTCTCTGAAAGTATACATTAGTCTAAGTAGAAATTGTCCACTTGAAAAATGACTAAGATACGGCTTGCTCTGTTCCCAAAACAAGATTAAATAACAGTAGCTTATGAATAAAATTCTCTTGGTTTAGGGCTCTGCACTGTTGCTGAAGCAAGTAGCAACAGTCCATGATAAATCTTGTTGAATGTAAATTAAACATAAAGTGAAATAAAACTTCAAAGCTTTGCAATCTGGCTTTGCCCGGGTGAATAAACATGTCATGAGTTGCATAACTTCAGTTTATAGTGATCTGACTCAAAATCAGGGCTCATTTCTTATCAACAAAAAAATATATTTGCTGACCTGATCTTGAATGCCAAGGGACTTTCCACTTCATGAGATTCTCTTGCAGCTTGGTCTACTCCGCTCAGCTGTGGAGACACTCTCAGAAACACGCAGGGATCTCTCATGTTGCCTGCATGCATTCTGCCTGAATCTGCTGTGTAGTGACTACAACTGTGCTTATTTTTCTAAGCTGTTTATTTGAACATACACAATAAAATATCCAAAGTATTCCGTTTTCCTTACAAAAAGTGGAGTTTAGTTGCCAAGTTTAAGCATGGTTTATGGCAGTGTATGTTAAAACTTTAACTCCTTCAACATCATGTTAAACTCTTTGGCCGGTTTGTGTGATACATGTGTGGTGAACAATCTGCATGGTTTCAGTCTGATGTGTCTCCACATTTCTGTACATGACTAGAAGGAATAAATGAAGAGTCTCTCTCTGAGCATTGATGAACGTGGCAAAGTCACTTTCTCCCAAATGACATTGGTGACTGGTACTTAATTCCTTGAACACTCCATCTCCTGCAAAGATGTCAGTCTTTTCTTCTGTCACTCTTCCTTACAGATCCAAATAGTCTATGAAGATCTGTGCACAGAAAATTATTTTCCTGGTCCCTTCCATTGAGAAGACCATGCATAACCTTGAAATATTTTAAAGGTGTCCATAGTACCAATCTAAACCTTTTTGTGTACCTCTTCAAAGACACTTTCACCCAAAGCTGACTTTTAATGCGCCTGTCCACCAGTCTTCCCTAGACTGAAGATAAGCCTATCCACCCCTACGCTTGATCGTCTCCACAGCAGACATCATGATGCTTGTCACAAAAGTTTTCCTCCATAAATAAACCTGCAAATCTGATAACCTGCTTGCATCCAAATCCCTTTCTGATGATCTCTGCTGGATACTACAAGCAATCTACCTAGGGTGACAGGCAGAATTGCAGTTGTGGATTGTTCATTTCCTTTTGAAAACAAGTGCCCTGATACATCCTCTTTCTTTTCTTGAACCAGATGCCTGTCCTTCCTGACATCAAGGAAAACGGGCTCACAATGCCTATTTCAAATTTTATTTTATATGATGTAAACAACAACAGAAAATTAGTGTAGCCAACTGTGTAAATAAAATTAATATTGAGCTGTGGTTTGTTTAGCCTGCTGACCTCCTTTATTTCAGCTCTTAAGTTTGTTAAAATGCAAGATGTTTTCATCCCAGTGACAGTTACCTGTCCTTGTCTGATGCTTATTTGCAGGGACAAGGAAAACTATAAAAATGACACTGGTATAACTAAATTTGCCATCAAGGACCCTATGCTTGGCTTATTTTGAACCAGCAAAAGCAAGTCTGTGCTTTCGTAACTCCGAGAGACCTATTTGTGATAGGAAGAGAAGGAACACTAAGCAATCTAATGAGTAATTAAAATGTCACTTATCACCTCTGAAATGCAGTGGTTTTAATTCCTTGGTAATTTGAAGGAAACTGTCTTCCTTTGTGTTTATAATTTGTGCTGAATAGTCAGTTTTGTAAGAATGCTGAGTGGATTTTATTTTTTTAAAGAATGGTTAAGTGTACTTGTCACTGCTGAGCTAGATATTCCAAAGTGCTTTGGAAAGGAAGTTAATATCATTATCCCTATTGAAAAGCATTTTCTTTTGGCTGTCTTTCCTCCAGCCCCCCTGAAGAATATTTGGCCCATAATGTTTAATATTTTACATAATATTTTACTCATTTTCCTCTTGGCACTGAGACAACAGAGTCAAGTAGGAAATCTGAAATATGTTCCACATTTTTCCCTTCTGTCTGTGATCAGTAAGCTGTAAGAGATGAAAGGGATTGTGATTTGAATGCATCCTTTCTGTATTTTTTTTGAGTCCTGAAAATTGTTCTGTATTCCTTTTCATTCATTTGTTTTTCTGCTACCAGCATAAATAAAACTGATTGGGAAAAATGGCAATTTTCTTCCCAAAAAAATCAATATCTGCTTTAGTTTCACTAAAAAAAATTGTTCCACTGGAAAAAGCAAGATGAGTATTTCACTGAAGTGTGATAGGCATGGTATTTCTGACCGTAGGTAAGTGTGAGCTGCTTATCCTGTGTGCCATAGTATTTTATTACATGTTTATCTCAGGAGAGCACTGTGCAGGCCAGACCCTGTTCCTTCTTGACTTGACTTTTTTTCTTGAATTCTTGCCTCCTGTATTCAGATTTTATGTATTACTGTGATCAATTAAGTAAATCAACAGAAAGTACACATGCTGACTGTACATACTAGTGTCTCTGTTATAGCATGTTCATCCCTATCAACAAAATACGGCACAGATTTAAAGAATTATAATGTAAGTTCCATGTTGCTTAGTTGTAGCTACATGACAAATACCAAACTGTGATCAGACAGTGGGGTACATGTCAGGTAAAAGGCTGACTATACAGAGACCTCATTAAATAAATATACAATGCACACAATGAAATCGATGGGGGTGGTTTATAAATTACTTTTTTTTACTTTAAGCAAAAATATTTGCCTCAGAAATGCAAAACACTCTGGAATTCAAATACATTACATAAATTTCAAAATGTGACCAAAGCCTGGAGAAGGAGCAGTAAGTACAAAGTGCGTTTAGAATAAATGAAATAAATTTCATCGCCACTTTTATTTTTCATGGTGTGTGATATTGAATATTCTTGGTGGGATTTTTCCCCATTCGCTTTCCTTACTTGCATATGAAGTAAGCCGGGAAAAGGCAATTCAAATAGTTACTTCATCGTCTTACAACTGAAACGGCAAGATCTCCATTATAGTCACCCTCCTTACTTTAGAATAAACATATAATTACTCAGAGATAACACCATGTGTATTTGCAGGCTGCCTGGCAATGCGCCATCTCCAGCACATTGCTGTGCAAAGGTCCTCACTGGTATTTGTCAGTCATTTCTCAGTGATTTATAACTGAGCTGAAGTCCTTCCTCCCCACCATCCCCCCATTGCCACTTCTGCAGGAATTTGTGATGAATAGGACGGAAAATCCACAGCATGCGTATTAGTTAACAGCAGGCTGTGACTGCAGCTGAAATCCTAACAGAAATCAAGAGGCCTCAGAGGAATTAACGGAGTCTTAATTCATTTAAACTGACCAGCTCTGGTTTAACTACTCTATGACTATGAGCCTTTATCATCTATGATATCTATTACACTCTGCTAAGCATGAGAAAATATACATATTTTTCTTCTTTACAGCAAAATTATTAGCCTCCTTATTCACCTACATGTCAAGCCCTTTTGACTTACAAAACCTACATACAACTACATAATTCAGCTGAGGTTTAAAAGCAGAAAATATCTATCAAGAAACCGTGGAAAGTTGTTAGATAGGAACCATGAAATATCCTATCTCTGTCTGACCAAAGAGCCAAAATTAAAAGTTATGTAGAGCAAGTTCTACAACCCTTGGCTTGAGCTCAGTCTCATACTGAGCTCTTCTTATTAAGCCACAGACATTTCCAGTGGAAAGGTGGCTGGATGTGTAGGCTGTGGAGCAGGTGCATTTGGTGGTGCAGAGTGCCCTTAAGGTTCCTCAGACACTGAGCTCCAGGAAGGTGAGGGTTTACATTGTGCCCCTTGCCCAGGAAAGATGGAGAAATGCTGTGTTTGTAGTCATCTCCCCCTGAGCAAGAGGAAAAGTGTTGGGATTAAAAACTGTGATGTACTCCTGACCCTCTGAGACCAAGTCAGGATACTCAGAGAGACAAAATATAGATTGCTGAACCCACAGCTGGATGTATGTCTTTCATTATAGCTTATAAAATTCAGTTTAGAACCAAATTAATAAAATCCACGAACCAACATGACTTGAGGATTAAAAGCTTTCTAAGCATTGTATGTGTTGTGTCACGGAAACTAAAGTTCAGCAAAGACAATTTGAACAAAACAGGAAGAAGAAAAGCAAAGACTAGCACAAACTACCCTTTCAAGGTCATGTTGCTTACAGCCCTGTGTGTGGATAATAACCAGGTCATTTGCAGTCCTTTAGTGGTTTGCTCTCAAATGCCTCAGTGCAGACTTGAAACAACCATGATTCTGGGAAACTTTATGACAAAGTATGCAAAACTTAAAATGTGATCTCCTGCATGTATTTGGCTATGTGAATTTTAAACCCTTTTTCATGGTTTAAAGAAATAAATTTTTGAGAGTATCACCAGGTTTTGACAAGTCTGTTAGAGTCTCACCTCTGGAAGATGAAGTAATTTGGTCCGTTATCACAACAGTAACATCACAGTGGACTGTTTCACTGCTTTCAGGAGCAAGATCTGACTACAAATATCAAACCAAATCAATACAGGCTGTCAGGCTTCTGGGGTTCTGCATCAGTGATGGATGGCTCCTGGCTGCTGGTATTCACAAGTGTATTTTTATTTCAGCCTTGGCTGTTTTAGTTCTATATTCCCCAATGCTATGGGGTATTTTATATCCCTTTGTAGCTTGCAGCAAGTCAAATAAATATCTTGAATTGGATGTTGACCAAGTTCCTTGATTATCCTACAGTGAGGAAAGGAGCTTTCAAGCCATCTAATTTATCTAGCTAGTGTGTATCTAAAGTACTTCTCACATTTAGTATTTCTCTTGAACTGGCAGTTGACCAAATCCCCTAAATGTGCCTTTGTACCAAACAAAAACCCCAACCACCAACAAAAAAAAAAAAAAAAGAGATGACTTATCTTCATTATGTCCAAGGAATTTAAATATTATTACTTGCTAAGTACTGAAAAACCAAGGATCTGTTAGCAGTCTTAGTGCCACAACAGCTGCTGCTGGACATATAATATTAATACACTTATTTCACATCAGAGTATGACTCTACCTCTGCATTTCATCATTGTGTTTAATGTGGCAAAGCTATCCATGCAAACTTTGCCAACATCATAATAATAAGTCTACAGGAATGTGGAAAATCTCTTCTCACTGGGAACACCAGGATACACTATGGCAAGTCTTTGACTGCAGTGTTGTCGAGCTCAGTCTCCAGTGTGTGCCAAGTAACACAGTGACACATGGGCCAGTGGCTCAAACCACTTACCAGTTACCACTATGTTTAGTCCTCAGTGAATGTACATTTAACCAAAAATTGTGTGCATTTAATGTGCATCTGTCACTATTCAACTGTCCTTACAATATATTCTGTCCAGGATGTGTCTGACACAAGAAGGAGATGGAGAAAATTACAGTAAATCCTTGTGAGTGATATGGCATCTAGAGCATCTTTGTAGCCCTGTACATCTAAGTTCAGTAGTGTGTTTTCAAGCAGTAAGAATATGAAAATCAGTTAGGGCTATCTACTTCTTCCCTTGAAAGCATCTAATTTCATTTCTTTTTTATGTAATATTTCATTGTGAATGTAAATAACATTCAGACAAATTTATTTGTATATGTCTTAATAATCTATCCCACTTTATTTCAGATATAATAATAGATGCTTGAACCTGACAGTTATCACTGATATTTATATAAAAGATACATAATAGTAGA
Organism: Upupa epops; assembly: GCA_013397515.1. Lineage (NCBI taxonomy): Eukaryota > Metazoa > Chordata > Aves > Bucerotiformes > Upupidae > Upupa > Upupa epops. The sequence goes on along the minus strand of VZRI01011214.1, from coordinate 72,216 downwards.
GATCACGTATAGCTGTCACTATGGGTGTTCCCTACAGCTTTACTTGTGTAAAACACATAGTACACAAAACAACCTAGACCAACAAAATTAATTTCAGAACAAGAGAACAGGACATCCTTTCACCACTCGATAGAAACTCAGTGTCAAGAAACAGTTGTACAGTATAATCTGTTCAAAAATCTATCCAAGCTGGAGATAGAAAAAAAAAAAGAAAGCATTTAAGAAAGCATTTAAGAACAGCAGTGAGACTTTATTTAGATGCCTAAATCTCGCCTAATGTTTAGATTAGTTTTTCTTTTGTACATGATCTTGTCAAATCTGTGGAGACAAATGTTTCTAAACCAGTTAACTGCTTACTCCAATCAGTAGGTACTATTTGCTGTATTTCTATAAACAGACATCATAATAAAACTCTAAATTTCATATGGTCATTCTGTTGCAAGATAATTGTCAAATCATGTGAATCCAATTGCAACTATTTGGATATTACAAATAACAACTGTTTCATGGCAAAAGCTTGAAAGGGTCACAGCATCATGGCACTTCTGTGACTAATAATCACTCTTAGCTGGAGAGAAATTCCATTAAATCAGCAGTAAAATAATTGTAATAGAAAACATACATTTTCATTTGAATCAGTGTGAACATGATTAGGAGGCTCAAGTCAGTATTAGTTTATACTTACTTGCATGTCAAATCAGAGCATTACATAATTACTTTCTTATGCTCTTTTCTACATGTTTGCCTACACGGACAGTAAATTCACTCTTGTCTTCATAATAAATTCAACCTTGTTGCATTGCTCTGAGTAACAAAAATAGATTGGCTTTATAGCTACTCACTGTACAAAGCAACACAAGAATTCCTTCTTGAAAAGTAGGTGCTGGAAATTTCTGTTTGCACCTTTATGAGAAATTGTTCATTTTCATTGTAATTTTTACTGAAAAATGTGATTAAAATTTTACTGAAAGTTTGGCTTTTCTAGAAATATTGAGTTTTCATCAAAAAAATATATTACAGGATCATAGAACCATAGAAGAGCTAAGGTTTGAAATCTCTGGAGATTATGTAATCCAACCCCTTGCTCAAAGCAGGAATAAACAAGTTACCTCAAGCTGTGTACAGCCATGTTTTAAGCACCTCCAATAACGAAGACTGCACAGCCTCTCTAGGCAATCTGTGCTACTGCTTGGTCACCTTCACTGTAGAAAAGTTTATTCATGCTTACGGGAATTTCACTTTGTGCTCATTTCCTCCTCTCTTGTCACTGGGCTACAGTGGGAAGAATCTTTTTTTTTCTCATCATTTGCATCATTTGTGGATAAAGGAAGTTTAATAGGTAAAGCAAAAACCAGGCAAAGAAAGCTAAGAAACAAGGTGACTCATCTGATGGATGAGAGAAAAGCTCTGGACATTGCCTTCCTGGAATTTAGTTTGACAGTAGACTGCTTTGATGCTGTTTCCCACAGCCTCATCCTCCAAAACCTATGGCACAAGGCTTGGGTAAGCACGGGCTGGGTCCAAAGAATGGTGCTGAATGGACTTAGATTTGGCTACTGTCCAGTCACCAGTGGTGTTCCCCAAGGGTCAGTACTGGGATCTGCTCTCTTTAGTACCTTTCTTAACAATCTGATGGGACTGAGTGTACCTTCAGTGACTTTGCAGATGACACCAAGCTGGGAGGGTAGGGAGGCTCTGAAGAGTGATCTAGACAGGCTGAACCGATGGGCTAAGGCTAACTGGATGAGGTTAAAACAAGGACAGGTGCTGGGTTCTGTACTTTGTTCATAACAACCCCATGGTAGGCTACAGATGTGGGGATGTGTGGTTGGAAAGCTGTGGGTCAGAAAAGGACTGAGGGTATTGACNTCTAGACAGGCTGAACCGATGGGCTAAGGCTAACTGGATGAGGTTAAAACAAGGACAGGTGCTGGGTTCTGTACTTTGTTCATAACAACCCCATGGTAGGCTACAGATGTGGGGATGTGTGGTTGGAAAGCTGTGGGTCAGAAAAGGACTGAGGGTATTGACTGACAGTCACCTGAAAGTGAGCCAGCGGTGAGCTCAGGTGGTCAAGAAGACCAGTGGCATCCTGGCTTGTATTGGAAATAGTGTGGCCAGCAGAAGTAGGGAGGTCATCAGCATTGGTGAGGCTGCATCTCAAATACTCTACACAGTTCTGGACCCCACACTATAAAAGACTTAAAAGTTCTGGAGTTCATCCAGAGAAGAGCTGCAAGGTTTGTGAAGGATTTGAAGGATTTGGAACACAGGTCATGTGAGGAGAAGCTGAGGGAACTGTGTAGAGACCTTGTTGCTCTCTACAATAGCAGGTTTGAGTGAGTATGAAATGATACGGTGAGAAGAAATGTCCTCAAGTTACACCAGGAGAAGTTTAGGCTGGGTATTAGGAAAAAATATCACTGGTAATTGTTGTAAAGCATTAGAACAGGCTGCCCAGGAAAGTAGTGGAGTCTCCAACCCTTGAGGGATTTAAGAGTTGTAGATGTGGTGATGAGGGACATGGTTGAGTGGGGGACTCAGCAGTGCTANAACTGTGTAGAGACCTTGTTGCTCTCTACAATAGCAGGTTTGAGTGAGTATGAAATGATAGGGTGAGAAGAAATGTCCTCAAGTTACACCAGGAGAAGTTTAGGCTGGGTATTAGGAAAAAATATCACTGGTAATTGTTGTAAAGCATTAGAACAGGCTGCCCAGGAAAGTAGTGGAGTCTCCAACCCTTGAGGGATTTAAGAGTTGTAGATGTGGTGATGAGGGACATGGTTGAGTGGGGGACTCAGCAGTGCTAGACTAATGGTTGGACTTGATGATCTTAAAGGTCTCTTCCAGCAAAAATGATTGTCTGAAAAGAAAAACCCCTCTAATCCAACATTGCTAGCCTTAGCATTTTCTCCTGCATCCAATTCCCTGTGTATCTGAGTCAGATTGCAGAGGCAGGGAAGATTTTTACTTGGACACTGTATTAGGTAAGGACACTTAGAATTAAACAAGTTGTAGTCAATAGTGTTAAGAAATCACTTTTATATCTGTCCATCTTCTACATCATACACTATTGACAACTTCCGTTCTCTTCAAAAAACTAGTCTCCTGTAGTCTGTAGATGATTCAGATCTTTTCCCTGTTATGAAATGGTTATCTAGTCTTTTGCTTCTTGCTGAGCCTTAGTGTGGTTTCTTTAATTCAAATTGAATATGCATGCTGCATTTTTCAACACAGTTGAAGACTTTCTCCTGATAGCAAAATAGCATTAGAATGAATTAATTTTCGGTACTAGTTTGATACTAGATACAAATAATCTGGTTTTAATTAAGTGTCCCTCTGATGAAAAAGCTATGTTATAAAAATGACAACTCAGCATGCACATGAATACTGCATTATAACTTCAATGTCGTGTTTGCATAGTTTACTGTTTTACGAAATGTATTGCTGTGCTCTGCCCTACTGGAATTGAATTAAATTATGAAAGTAAAGCTGGCACATAAATAATGGACTGGGGATGTGTACATTAGATTCTTCCCACTCCTCCTAATAACAAATAAACCAAAATATCATCTGGTTTAATTTTTTTTTTTGGAGGAAGTGGAGCAGTATAGAACAGTCAGGAGGGGTGCTTTCATACTTTTTAATAGTTGCCTTGAAAGATGGTGCAAAGTTCCGAAATAACTTTTGCCTAGTGGGAATCACATCCAGAAAAAAAAAGTGTTTCAAACATCTCTTGTTGCTATTTCATTTTTAGAAAAAAATATACTGTCAGTGCAGCTGTGACAGTTTGAGTCAGCACAGAAAAACAAAGGAAATGTATCTCCTTCAAAACAGAATCTGAGTAGTTAAGATCAGCAAAGCCCCACCAGACTTTTCACAGCTGCAAGGTTTTGAGTTAAGGTGTCCCAGCTATTTTGTATGAGGAGGGCTTTCTACTGACCTCCTTCATCTCTTCTATCCAGCATGTTCCACTCTTCCTTTCAACAGCCTCTGCGTAGGAAATAATTCTTGAACTTCTCAGCCTCATTTTGGATTCTGTGGTTTAGTTAAGGGAAGAATACCAAATTAAAATCCGTTTAATGTGTGACTGTGTAATGTTTAACTGTCATTTCTGAGGTATTTAATAGTGAGTAAAGTGCTTCTCTTAAATCTGCCTGGGCTTTGGAAATCTCACTGTTTCAAAGTGTCTCAAATACTGAAAGCAGTTATGTTTCCTGGAATCATTTCAGCCATATTTTAAGTGAGTAAAAGATAAGCAAGATTGCCCATCAGATTTAAATTACTTAGAAAAGTTGTCTGATCTGTCAGAAATATTTATGCGGAAATATTTATGTTGCTTCTAAATGAAATGTTTCTTTTAATCACTGATTATTTTGTCCTTTACTGAAATTAATAAGATTGACCGAAGGTCTGTGTAGGAACTGTATTAAAACAGGTCTAAGATAAAGCTGCCCTGGAGATTTAGTTCCTTAGTTTTTTTGCAGTTAAACAACACATTTGATCAAATTGTTTGCTTTCTTTTTCATACAGAAAAATAAATAAAAACAAAACTGTGAAAGAATCACAGGCAGAAGAAATGTCCTTAGTATTCCTTTGGAAATCTATCCGGTTTAACCATCATCAGACTGCGTACCTACAGGACTTAGTGAGTATTGTTCCTCAGTTATCTCAGGTAAATCTGGCAGTCACCTAAAAATCTGTGTCTCCAGTCCACGGGTGTCCCACCAGAACTGGGGAGGATGTCTATCAAAAGGAGTATCTATAATGTACTACAGTACCTGTCTTACAGAAAAAGGTAAGACAGGTAGGGGTACTGACATACTTACAGTGTTCACAGTCTAATGTCACACACCTAGAGCATACATGTAGAGTGAGGAATGCAAGAAAGGATGAAGGAAGCAATAGTAATTAGATTTGAGATCCTTAGTTACTGTTGTGGTTCTTGTTCTTACAGCTGCAGAAGAAGCAAAGGAAGAAGGGAGAATTGAGTAGGCAAGTACCGATTTCTAGAGTTAGTGAAATGGAAATAAAGAGTTTAAAACTTCTGGCAGAAGAAGATGATGACAGAGCTGCTATAGATGGGACCTATGCTGCCAGACTATAACTATCTTAGAGCTCATTATAGTGGTTGTTCTGGCCTGAGGGAAGGGGATGCTAATTGGGCCCTTAAGAATTATAGTGGAAGCTTCTCCTAGCTTATGCTCAAACTTGTCTCTGGCTAAGCAATGTGGTGGTTTTAGTCTGAGGACGTAGTGGTTTAGTGGTGGAAGAAGGAAGATGCTACTAATTGACCTCTGCAAGAGGCTATGCAAGCTCCTTCCACCTCTGGCTCAGTTGAGCTAATCAGCACTTTTGTGATAATCTATTTAAGAGGGGAAACCTGTTGAGTAGATTTTTGTTGCTCCTGTTGCTGTTTTGCTCTGTTTGGGAGCTTCCATTTTGGAAGGACAAAGGAAAAGGCCTGCGCAGAAGTGTCTATAAACGTACAGCTTCATCTTTGAGTCTCAAAGTTTATTATCACCAAAGGCTGTGGTGAAGAACAAACTCTGGAAGTATCTACTGATAGAAACAAGGTAGGACTCATTGGCACTGTAGAGCGATAATTGGATGTTCACAAACTATAGCAGCAATTTAAGTGCTAGTGTATTAAATCACTATATCCTATGATAATTTGTGTAATGACATTGAAAAATCTCTTCAAAAGCATTTGGAGGTTGATACACAGAATTTATGTGTGACTAAAAGTTTGGACAAAACCAGTGCCAACAATAAAAATACAGAGGTTTGATTCTTACACATGAAGCAACGTGGGTGAGTGTCAAATGTTGATCAGAGGAGATTAACTAATTCATTTAGTTAATATGCTAACAGGCAGGGATTGTGGCAATGGAAGGGCACAGACTCCACAACTTGATCCATCTAAGAGAGTTTATAAAGCAAATCTATGCTCCTTTTGTACAGAGATCAGAGGGCTGTCCCTACATTTGTCCTTTTATCATTGGATACTTGTTTATCCTAATGGTAATTGGCTATAATACCTGCGTACTACCTTTCCTCAAGGACAGAGCCTCATTTCATCGAGATCAAGCCTGAGCATGTTCTCTCCCAGCCTGAACATGTTTTCTCCCATATTCCCGCCCTTTTTGTTTTTCAATAGAAATTCTTGGTCAATCATTCTTTGTGTCATACATGACATATGTTGTAAGAGACAAAGTACGACACACAAGATTATTAAAATGACCACTAGGATCATTAAACCAGTTTTAATCACAGACCTAACCCAGCCAAAAATTCCCCATTCATTAAGCAAGTTCAAAATCACAAAGACCAGCTCAATTTGGGGAAAAACAATGACACATTTAATTCACACAACATAAAATCCCCTCCACAAAAAACCCAAAAAACATGCAGAGATTAATCATGTTTTTACATGACTGGGCAGAGCTCTTTTCTTCCTCCATTTCACCACACTATGGACTTGCAAATTTCTCTGCTGATCTTTGAGGTTACAAACGCCCACTCTCCACCATGACCATGCTCCGGGGTGCAAGATGGCTGCAGGCTCAGCTCCAGAGCTGCTTGGTCTGTCTCCCAGCAAAGAAGCACCACCCACAGAAAACAGGGAAATTAGTAGCACTGGTTTAGTTCACTCACCAAAAAATGTGTTTGCAGAGGCCTGACTGGCCCAAAGCTGGGGAGAGCCTGGAATTTCAAGCTGCTTATCAAGAGTTGCCACAGCAACTAACCAGTTTCTTGGGCTAAGAAATGCACCAAATTTCAAAACTACAACAGTAAGTGATACATAAAATGCGTGGATCAGGTTTATGCTTAGATAAATAAAATAAAATTGATTTATTAACAAGCTAAATTATCAAACAGCAATTTTCTGTGAGGAAATTGTCTACCTTAAACTTAAGCAACAAAATCTGTGTCAGCTGATTAACTTTCCCTCAAAGAACTATGCCAAATCAGCTTCACATTTAAGCCAAATGGACAGTCATTTGCAAGTAACCACACCAAAGTCAACAGCCTAATTTAGACTACTCATAAAATATTACTGTTCTTTCATGGTCTTCCACCAAGTCACAGGCTGACATACCAATTATTTTTTGTTCTTTTAATCTATAAATAGGCTTGATGGTCACAGAATCACAGAATTATTGAGCCTGGAAAAGACGTCTAAGATCAATAAGTCCAGCAACAAAGCAAGCTCAGGCAATGGTACTTGAATGTTATCTGTAGTTTGTTTAGGTTCTGCATCTTTGCTACTACAAACTAATGGATGTAAGTTATTTCTGGGTTGCATTCTTCATTTTATAACTTTTATAAGAATAGCAGATTAGCTCCTGAAAAGAAGTTAATAAACTACAAATTGGGAAGGTTTTTTAAAGTTTAAAATCCTGCTTGATCACAAAGAGAGACAATAGTTGTTGCTGATGTTAAACGCTACTCAGAGAAGCAGGTTACTGCTTCCGTACATGTGGAAAAGGATAATCAATGAGAAAGGAAATTAATCATTGGAAAACAAGACACATTAATGACTTGGAATGACTGGAGCAAAATAAAAGGGGTAAAAACTTTCAGGGTCACCATGGTAGTCTGGGTATTGTCTCATGCTGTTGTAGTATCTGATTTTCTGGCTTGTAAATTAAGCAGTTTTACAGATCGAGAGAAAATTTATCTTCCCTAATTTAGCTGGTAAAAGTTAGTTGTTTAAATTCAGGTTAGTCTCCCTAGAACCTTATGTAGTCAATGAGAGAAACAAGCAGTTCATTTCATCTTAGACTGTCTGTATTTAGACAGGCAATATTAACTTAAGTTCCATGATTTATTCTATTGACCATAAGGGAGACCAGAGTCACTTGGACCACTAAAATGAGGAATTTTAGATTGAGACGATTTCAGTATATCGCTACAAACTGATTAGGGTTTGAGCCTGTCACCTTTACTTTTCTGGTTTTGTTGGAGTGGAAAAAGAGCCTTGCAGCAAAATTAAAAAGCAGTATCTGTTTAATATTGCATGTTAGAATTTTAAAATAGAACTTCAGAAGGGGAATGTTTTTATTCCTTACATTCTGACAAACAGATCAGAAATGCAGTAATTTCAAAACTAAATTGAAGCTTGCTATTAGTTTTTTGAATAACAGAATTACTTTTTTTCTCTGACTTATGTTCTGTTATATATAGTCTGTTATAGACAGTCTTCTCTGCCTTACAGTCTGTTTAGCTAAAGCTTATGCAGGAATGCCACCAGAGAGAAAAGAACAAAATACCCACTTTTGCTAGGACATCTCAACCTAAGGATTAGCAATGATTTTAAAATGTCATAGGTATATTTGTACAATTGTGGTTAGTATGGTGGTTTCCATCTATGGTTTTAGTGCAATTTAAGTTCCTAGTTCCAATATGTTGCAATGAAGTAAATGTATACATATAATACATATTAAATATGTTATATATATGATACACACACAGAGCATACTCTATACACTATACTTTCTCTCTGGTTTCCCATAATAACTGTCTTTCTTTATTATTAGATCATTCTTCAAAAGGTAGGACAATCAACTATTCATGGAGGCTGTGGTCCTCTTCCAGCATTGTGAAATCTCCATACATCAGTATTTGAAACCACACATTTCTGCTTGAATCTGACAGCAGAGCTGGAGAAAACTTTCTCAGGCTGCCTGCATATTTGCAGAGTAATTGTGCCTGGGTCATTCAGTTCTTTCCACAGCCAAAGTGAGTTAAATTTCAGATTATTGCTGGCAGTAAAGTTTTCTAATAAACAGTGAACAGGACAGGAGTACAAGCATATGGAAGAGAAAAAGTAACAGCAAAGCAATTAATCCAGATTTCAGTGGCCCAACAGTCTGTTTCTATAAGGCTCTGAGGTATGTGGAGAAAGTGACATTAAGTTGATGTGTAGAAACTGTGAGTGGGAGTGAAAAAGGAATTGACACTTCATATATTCATTGATTGGGTGATGCATTTGTTTTAGTCAGTATGACCAAACACATAACCATTTCATTTCAGTCACATGTTTATTGATTATTTATTTACTTAGACTAAAATAGCATAGCCATTTAGACACTTGCTTTTCTTGGAGTGAACTGGTCTAAACACCACTGCAAATGTAATTGCAAATGTGGAATGGGATGCTCAAATGCAGTGGATGGATACAGTGAATCAAACCCAGTTACTTGAAAAAAAGATTCTGCTTTTTTAATATTGTAATAATTGATTATACAAAGACTCTTCCTTGCCCTTATATCCACTTTCTGCACCATTCGCCATCCTATCATGAATTGCTAACAAAGGAGAAATATTTCACTAGTGCTGACAAAGGAGAAATCTTTCACTAGCTCTGACAACAGGTAAAAGCTGATAGACAACGTAACACAATGACATTTCATTTGCAAAATGAAACTAGCAGGATACTTTGATTTTTCTTACTATATTTTCTAACAGGAGCACTAAGTAATTTCACTGTAGTTTCCTAGGGCATTAGTCATAGGCGCTGATGGTGTTGAGCTATACTCTGCACAGACAAAGAACAGAAACAGTTCCCACCTCAGGGCTCACACTAGTTTTAAGCAAAGAGGAAGCAGATGGATCAAGTCATATGGGGACCATGAGGTAGCAGTAAGACAATATGCAGCCTAAAAAATGTCAAGTTTATTGTTCAGACTTCTGTATGCATTGTGGTAAAAAAGAGTGCTGCAAGCTAATTTAAAACATGATTGCATGAGCAGGTATTTACTTCAGAAGTTTTTCCCAAAATGATTTGAATTCAGCTGCCTGCTGCTTATGTGGCAGCTGATGCAGAATGACACAATGCAAATCTGCTTAATTTGAACAAACTCTGTAAACATGGGGGAATTACCACTAGCAGCAAAAAAAAAATTCCAAAACAAACACCTGAATAGATAATAATGTTTTGTGTTATAAATTTAAAAAACAAAAAAGAGCCTGTAATTAAAAATAAATTCTGTCACTCTTACAAGGAGCCAGGAGTTTAGACTACATGTCTAAACACAAATTGCTCATATAATTGCACTATTTTATGTTACTAGAAGCTCATCTGTGTGTGATTTAACATATTAGCTGAGTTATTCCTGCATTGTTCACTCAAGTTTCTTGTTTATGTCTCTGGGACCCTTTCAGAGAGTGATGTAGGCAATAGTAAAATGCCACTGAAAAAGTGAATTGATTTTGGCTAACTTGCAGGTTGACTTGGACAACAGTCATACTTCTGAGCAAAAAGCAGTCTTTGAGTACTTGTGCAGACATGTTGATTTCTTTCCAGGAAACTGTCCTGATTGGCTTTTTATAATAGAAACAGAAATAAAAGTATAATAAAAGTAAACAATTCTTGGATTGGAAACATTAGTGACAAGCAACCACTCTTTTAAAGGAAATATATCTTATTAACAAAAAGTAAAGGTTTTCTACTCAAACAATTAAAATATCCTTTTTTTTTTTTAAAGTTACATGCTGAAACTAAGTAATCTATGGGATTTACTCCAGGTCATTTGTATCATGGGATTACCTTTAAACTACAGACACTATGGGACCATCAAAACTATTTATTCAGACTGTGTGAGTCAGTGTATTTTCTTTGACTAATGAAATATCACTTTGTTGAAGTAACCATATTTCATTCCTGCCAGTATCAGAGCAGTTGTGTGTACATTGCCACACGCTCAACCCAGCTAATGCATATTCCACAAAATGAGGAAACCTGTGCGTCATTGGATGGCTGTTTCCCCTCTCTGCAGTTTCACAACCCCAAGGAGGTGCCAGAGATTGCATCCCTGCTCCCTTTCTCTGTAAAACACCGTCCGTTCTGTGGATCCTCCTATTCCTTGTGAGGAGAGCTGCCTGTCTGATTTTGGAGCTCTGGCGAAAAGCCCGAGCTCATTGATTGCAGATCACTGTTAATAAAGAGCATTTGTGATGCAGCAGTGGTGATACAATCTCCACACGCCAGTTCATGATGGCCCTTCAGTCTCCACAATTAAGTCGTCCAGCAGGCATGCCCCCTGTTGCAGCTGCTCTGTCAATCTCATTTTGTAGTACAAATGATCTTAGACCCAGTGTTTGACATGGGGTTTTAACACCAAAGAAGGCAATTCTGCAACTTCAAATGAGCCTAATTGGTTGTGCGCTCAGGCGTTCACTCAAGCTGCTTCAGTCCATCAGAGAGAGATTTCCAACTAATTGAACAGCTCAGAAGAAAAAGAACCACGGAAATCACAATGCACTGGGCCGTTTGAGAGGGTTTTTCATGATAAAAACCTTCAAAATAAAATTTTGGGGTTTTTTGTTAAATCAGCCACCTGTCAGTCTAGAAAGGGGTTTCAGTGTACAGAAGATCCTAATGAGATATGTTCTAAAAATCAACGTCTATTAATAGCTAAGCCTACACGTAAATGCAATTTTTTTTAATATTAAATGTTTATCTTGGATTGTCAAAGTAATTTTTTTAGGCTTACAAGCTTTTCTGTTGGTATACAACAAATACAGGACATCGCATATCGAGGAAGGTCATTTGTGACAATTTTACTGCTAAAGTGTGTAAAGTTATTTACGTGTACAAACGTTGGGACTGGGCTAGGTGAAATTCTGCTCACGTAAATGTTTGCATTTCTTTTTTCTTTTATTTTTTTAGCACAGCAGAATTTAATTTGCGTGTTTGTTCTAGGAAATTACTAACCTGGTTTCTTTTCTGGATTGCACCTTTTTACCTCTTGTTTTCACTCAACTTATTTAAATAACGTTCCTTCAAAGGTCAATTCAGAGACTTTTGCCCTAGTGTTGACATACTGTATGTCTAATAATTCCATATCTATTCCATGAGTGATCCAAACGTATAATTTATGCAATATTTGTATTCAACATACAAGCTAGTACTTCACATCTGAACTGATGACAACTCAGCATCTACTTTTTTACAACAAGGAAGATAGAACAAACTAAATGATATACATTTGTTTCCTTTCCATTTAAACAGGAAGGAACTGAGGCTTTTTGCTTCAGCAAATGTAAGTGCAGGACTTCATTTATCAAAATAAAGGTACATTCTGGGAGGAGCTGATTAACCCAGTCTAATAAAGCACTTTGGCAGCTGTTTATTTGTAAGGATCTAAGTAGTTCTCTGATTCCAAATACCAAGTTGCCTTTGCCAATATTTGGACTGTGGTGGTATGGAGGGGATGAGCTCATCTTTTAAGTCCCTGTTGAATAGTATGTACACTTGAGTCAGGGACAATGAGTATACAAATATTATGAAAGAAAAAAACCAATAATGTGTTTATATACACACACACATATATGGATGTAAAATCTAATTGTTTAAAGTTGTCAAAAAAATTCAAGAGGTCTAAGACTTATTTCTGTAGTTAATTGCTTTTCAGCAAAATTTATACAATTAGACTCTGAAACAATGATATATCAATGATATATTCAAATAAAACAAGATCCCAGTTGACAGCAGGGAATGTAAGCATCCACAAAGTCAGTAAGAGTATTTTTTGTTTGGGAACCAGGTGATTACAGCAGCATATATATGTATACTCTTAGAATCTTTAAAATCCAGTGGCACTGAAACACAGCCCAAAGTAGTAAACATTCTGTCTGAAGTCTCATAAACACACATACCCTAACATTTTACAGGCATCCATAGAAATTAACAGCAATACGTTCATTTGACTTCAGTGAGAACAGAATCAAACACTAGAGTTTCCTGATCAAAGACCAAATTCTTGCATTGAAATGAACAGTGAATAATATCTGCCTGTTCAGAATACACTTTTGCCAATCAGTTGAGTGATGACCAGGGCAATAAATCACCTCAGAATTTTAAAATTTAAGCATATGTAAGAGGACATAAACATAACATGGTTACTTAAGTAATATCTTTTTTATTTCGGAAATATTCACCAAATTAAAACAAAACACCATGATGCTTATCTCTCTGAGGATATCTTTCACTGTGAACTATACCCCAAAAATATTTTTGTGTAAAATCTAAAGGGTTATACATATGATCTTGAATGCACTTGTAATCCTATAGTAAAGACAGTAATTGTTCAGTGCCTTCTAGGTCCCCTAACAGTGGGATGGAGCTGTAGCTACAGAAATTCTTGTTGCTGAGCTCAGCAGAAAAGCTGCCCATGTGATTCCAGATGTTTCTGTTTTTATGGAGCAGAGGACCTCCCAGGTTCAAAATGTCAGCATGTCTGAGGTAGTGAAGCCACCCTTTGACACTGGAAGCTCAGTAGTCCTGACTGTTACTCTGCAAGAAATTCATCCATGCAAACATATACACAGAGTATATTTCTAAACCAAAATGAAAAGCCAAAAAAACAAAAAAAGAAGCTAAAAACCTTTATGCAGAAAACCAGCTGCACTCATGTGTGCTGTGAACCAGTTGAGTCAGCCCTTAAACTGAGCACTAATTAATTTGTGCACACGATGTAACCAACAAAGAACTGCAACAGACAGAAGAAAGGGCCAAGTTGAGGAGGTGTAGTCTCTAGCAGTAAGGGTGTCTAAGAGAGTCTGACAGCTAATTGCTGCCAGAAGGACCAAAATAATGGGCAGCCTGAAGGAGAAAAAGAAAAGAAAGGGCTGGTGGAAGTAGTCATCAGGTGTTTGCAGTGATGAAGTTCATTGCCCCCACTGTTTACTCTGGTGTTTAGCTTTAATGCCTGTTTGGAAGTAGCACAGTAAGAAGCCTCATTAAAATAATAAGATCTGCATGTGTAATTCACTGAGGGAGTTAGAACTTCATGCAAAAGTCCATTTTACAGGGGATACTCAGTCTGACTGGCACATAGGCTTCCTACACTGAGCCACAGAAAGAGATGAGTAGCCTGATGTTTTAACATTGCAACTTCTGCAGACACTCAGCATCAATGCTTGACACAGCAATGACAGCTCTTTAAGATGGGGATGTCTAAAGAGATTTTTGCCCTTTAAGCCTTCTTAATATATTGGTTTTTATCGAGGAACCCTGGCACAGTGTTGCAGAACTGTTGTTAAACCAAAACATTGCACTATTTTGAGCTTGTCTTTTCAAATGGAAATAAGTTAACCATATTTAAAATTGTACCATCATTTAGGTTAGAACTGACTTTTAAGATCATCAGATCCAACCATTAACCCAGCTCTAAGTACACCACGTCACTAGGTACCATATCTACATGACTTTTGAATACCTCCATGGATGGCAACACAATCACTTCTCTGGGATAGCTGTTCCAGTGCTTCACAACTCTTTCAGTTAAGAATCTATTTTTTCCTATATCAAATCTATGTGTTCTCTGGCACAACTTGGGGAGGTTTCCTCTCCTGTCACTTGTTGCCTGGGACAAGATACCAACCTTCACCTCCCTACTTTCAGGTAGTTGTAGAGAACACTGAGGTCACCCCTTTTCTCCAGGCTACACAAGTGCAGTTCCCTTAACTGTTGCTCGTGAGATTTGTCGTTCAGACCATTCAGCAGTTCCATTGCCTTTCTTTTGACACATTCTAGCATGAGTAGAACAGCTATCAAATACAGTGTGAAAAGTACTGTGAATTCACAAGAATGTTAAAGCGAATATAGTATAAGTGGCAGTTTGAATCAAAGCAACAGGACCATGCATTGACCATAATCAGTGTTAACTCATTAATTTCTCAGTCACTATTCTTGATTGATAAGAAACATACTGTCCTGATATGTTCAAAACCAAAGAGTGTATTCTGAGTATTCTAGGTGGTCAGTCTTCCGATCAAAGCCATGGAAAAGCACATATGTACACTCAAAAAACAAATTAAAACACATTTACATAATCAATGCCCTCTGACAAGGTTAACTGTATTGACATCACATACGATGTAAGGGCTCAGTACCACAATAGGTTTTGGTTAAAGGTAGGCTAATAAACAATAACATGGGGCCCATATGAAAGAAATTAAACTGGTCTGTAAAGACTAATTTCAAATGGAAAAATTATATCTAAAAATGAGCAAAAATTCACAAAACATATCTACCCTTTTGCTGCTGTGATCAATAAATAAGAAATCATTGCATAGGAAATTATGATGGTGATTTAAAAAAAAAAAAAGTGACAAGAAAATTATGAGGAAAAGATAGCCTGACAATGTACTTCCTTTACACAGAACAAATAAGGTCTCAGAATTTGCCTTCATGGATTTAGTATACTATGAACTATGAGTATACACATTCTGCATTCTGCATTGAAGAAAATATTTAGGATTTTAATTTTGCTATATTTATTTCAATTTAATATATCATTTTAATATTGTTTTAACTGAAAAAGCCCTCCCAATCAGAAAAGCAAGTATCTTACTCTCATCAGAGCCTCTAAGATCTTTGTTACAGAATGCAACTCAAGGAAACCCTTCATAGTTCTCACCATGTTCTTGTATAATATGAATCCACAAGTTTTTCTCCAATTAGTCCTGCTAGTACAGGACTGCATGCCTACTGGTGGCTGACCCTGATCTTGACTTAGGTGGCATGAAGAGGAATCCAGAGCCACAGTAGCCACTCAGCATAGTTATGAATGAGGAACATCAGTTCGGGGTTAGCAGAAAGCTCAACAGGCAGCACTGCTTAAAGATGTATAATCAAGTGTACAAGAAACAAACGGAAAACCTGCACAAATTTTAGAGACGTCACCACAGTTATCAGAAATCTGAAACACCATGAATATGCAAGTTATGCTTAGTCTGTTTCTTGAGCTTTCCTTGGATAATTGTACTAAACTTCCAAAGGAAGATGTTCGGAGGTTGGATAGCTTTCTAATCTAGCACCATTTTTTCAACATCTCACATTCCCCTGAGCACAGCAAAGTTTAAAATACGTTCACATGACTTGCTATGTCATTCTGAAATACTTACAAGCATACAACTTTACCTGGAAATCAGGCATGGCCAGAACTAACTAATCCCTGGTCAAGACAGCAAACAGCACAGTATGGTTATGTCCATAAAGCAAAACACCATCTACAACATCCTGAGCACAAATCCCTGTTAGCCTATTGAGAGCAGACCACAACTTATATCCCCTCCTGAATGCTCCAGGGCAGTGCTTGGACCTATGGGGCACTGACTGAAGTTGTGCCAAAGGACACAGGTGCAATTAAAAAATAAAGAAAATCTACCTCTGGGTAAATTTACTGGGACAGAGTTAGTCAATATAGTCACATCAAATTAGCATCCTTTTTCCTTTATTTTGTTCACTGCCCCATGCTTAGAATTTACTTGTCTTCATGACTGGCTGACACCACCACCAAAAGTTTTAAGAACAGCGTTCTGCTCTGAGATGTGTTAGCAACTTGGTTCACAGCTCTGAGCTACTAAGTTAAGCTGTTTCACCAGATTCTTCTTACGTGAGCTGGTGGTTAATTATGCTATCTCTCTCCAGGATGATCCTATTCCTCTAGTAGCTACACTGCAAAATTTGGGTGAGTTTCCTCAGTGAAGGATATGAACTGAGTAGTATGGGTCCAGATCTTTGTGTCTTAGGTTGTTTATCAGCATGGAGTTACCTTCCTAGGCAAGGAGAAAAACTAATTACTGTTTATCAGGCTCAGAGAATTTTCCATGGACAAATATTGTACAGCTGCTGTTTCTTCTTTGCTAGATAGTGATAGTGTGCTTTGTGGATTTAAGGCAGAGCAATTTGGTATTAATTAAGCATGAGCCAGCAGTGTGCCCAGGTGGCCCAGAAGGCAAATGGCATCCTGGCTTGTATCAGTATGGCCAGCAGGACTAGGGATGCAATTCTCTCTCTGTACTCAGCAGCCCTCACCTTGAATACTGTGTGCAGTTCTGGACCCATCACAGGAGGGCATGGCCTGAAGCTGTGTCAGGGGAGGGTTAGGTTGGATATTAGGAAACATGTAAAGGGTGATCAGACATTGGAATGGAATGCCTAGGGAAGTGGTAGAGGGACCGTCCCTCCAGGTGTTTAAGGACAGACTGGATGTGGCACCTAGTGCCATGGTCTAGTCAATGTGATGATGTTAGGTCATGGCTGGACTTGATGATCCTAGAGGTCTTTTTCCAGTTTCAATAATTCTGCTATTCTGTGATTAGTAGACTTCAGTCTACTAATTATTCGGTTCATATAACATACTTGATAAAGTGTAGAAACTTCTAACACAAAGAAAATGTGTTTGAACTGCACACAGATAATTTCCTTTTACAGAAATCCTGTCAAATCCACTCTATTCCTAAGGATTTTCTGCCTTGGCAAGTGATTTTCATCACCAGTCACAGCTGTACACTCTGTCCCAATCACTACTATAACTCTAAGCTTTTTCTACCTGAGAGACCCCTAATCCAAAGGTTAGGAACACCTACAATAGCATCAGATGTTTTCTACTGAAAAGAAACAAATTGGGTTTATGTGCCTTGGCTCAGCTCGGGTCCCCTGGGGTGTGTTGAGTGAGCAGATGTGGGCATGAACCTCCTCCCTCCTGCCAGACCGAGGCAGCATACAGGAGTGTGCACAGCTCAACTGCAAGATGGTCTTTTTTATGTGGATGTAATGGATGAGGACTCAGGGGCAAACAGTTGACCATTTCATAACGCAGACCCTGTGATATGCAAAGCTTTCGTGGAATAAGGACTTTTGCTTGATTTCAACTCTGCACTTTCTGTCTGTTCTAATATCCTTTCAAATTGTGTGACAGGGTTGAGAGACACGGCAAGAGGAAAGTGCGCTAAAAGGTTTACAATAGTTCTCTTTTTTTCCAGGGGCAGTGCTAACAAGAAAAGACCATGTTCCTGGCACAGTCCCATAGCAGACATTAATCTCAGCCCTCTGGCATGATAAGGGAATGAGATCCTTGAAGACTCACTGTTCTTTCTGAGAATTACTTTTAGTAGTCCAACTAAAATGACCAAACAGAGTAAATCATGGGCCAGAGCAAACCAGAAGTCTAATTAAATTGTTATTTCTTTTTATTTCCTTTCTCTATTAAAAAAAATAGTTTTGAGCACTCTCTTTCAGTTTGATCATTCTTGCATGTTTTTACATAGAGCCCATGCAAACATTTATGAAACACACAGTATTCTTTTTTTTCTAACATGACCTAGTGGCAAGAGCTTATCAACATTTCTCGAGAGACTTTGGAGTTAAAAGCACTAAGGCTTTCAGTGGAAATGAAAGCAATTATTTTTATATGTTGGCATTTTTTTCTCCATAGACCTGGAAAGCCATGTGATAATGAAAGGTTTATTTGTGATGGCTAGATGAATAAGCTGCAGCTGAAGAGAGGGCAAATGGTTGGTTTTGCTATGTTCCTCAAGTCGCTTTTCTTTGTCTCAAGACACTAATACTTGTGTTTGTTTTGGTTACTCGGCACAGATCTCATCTTGATATATCAGATTTTCTCTTTCTCTTGGCTTTTTTCTATTTAATGCATCTCTTTTTGTGATTAATGCTGTGGACCTCTCTATCAAAAAATCCTTCCCCCAGGCAGCAGTTGGAATGAAAATCTCAGGATTCTGCCACTCAACCCTGATCACAGGACTAAGAAAGGAAATAAGAGGATTTTCAGGTTCTGGTGTGTACCTTTTTTCTGTATATGTTTATTGTAATCACTTCAAACAGGGAAAAAGAAGTCATGTTATCTTGTTACAATAGAAATCAGTTTAAATGAGAGTGTGGTTATGGAAAAAAACAGCAAAAAGTGTTTTCACAGAATACAACCCATGGATTCTGTATAAGCTCAGAATGATAGATGATTGCTTGTCATATACATCAGTCTTTTTAGAATGATAAGATCTCTGAGCCTCTTTACTCCCACTTGTTTTAAAATCTTAGTTGGGCTATTTATTAGAATTTACAAAATGGAAGAAGAGCCTTAGACTTCATTAAGTGCAAATATTAACAAAATAAACTCTGACATGTGTTGAATAGAAATCCACCTGTTATGCAGGTGATCATCAATGTGTGCATACCTTGGGCAGGTAACTGTATTTGCAAGCCCTTTCTGGCATGTGTAAAAGCTGCTTTAAATATTAAAATGTTATTTTTACTCTAAGCAAATAAAAGACATAATACAATAAATATCATGATTTCTCATTAGTATTCATGGAGGGTTAATATACTGTTATGAAACCAAATATTTGTATGTATTCAAATAATTCAATGATATTTCATTCTTAAATTGATATTGAAACTCTCTTTTTATGCTGACTTTGAGTACTATGTATTATAGTACATGATGGGACACATATAAATTGATATGGGAATATATGATATCATTAACAAGAATTTAATCTTTTGGTGATATGATTGAAAGAAAAACTAATAAATTATTGGACAGATCCTTAGGTTTTTCTTTTGTTTTTATCATATTACTTTTACTTACGGGGCTTGCTATGTAGTTTCTATAGCAACATCCATTGACCATTGAATAATGAAAGCCCCAGGAACTCTCTTGCAGTGAAATCCCTCAGGCTGACAGGCACAGCTCCTATTTCCTTTGTCCAGTGTTGCCCAATACTTACATGACTGACTCATTTGTCAGTATACTGAAGATATTTGCTAATTACCTCTCAATTTGACATCTAGACTTTAGGGTACCCACTACTAACATGGTAGCAAAGAGTTAAAATAGGAGTCCTTTTTATTTGCTGGAAATATACTTTCTTAATTGTTGGTTTAAAATATGCATTTGTGCTATTTACAAGAAAGAACTATTGAATTTTGAAAAACAAATACAACAAACAAATTTAAGTTTCTTAGACTTATTTCTAAGTTATTTTAAGGCTACCACTTTGGACTGTTGTGTTTTATCGCTCTTGAATTTGATTCTATATTAACAGCAAACAGGATCAATGCCTGGATGCTGGACCCAAGGGAAGGATGTAGGAGCAGGAAGTGGTTCTGGTCATTCAGTAGGTGGCACTTAAGCTTTGTATCACCCTGAATCAATGATTCATTGTGGAGTTAGCAGGCCCTTTGCTGTTGGAGGTACCATCTTCCAGCTGAAATAAAGAACAGACTGATACTAACTAAAGAGCCTATAGAACTTTCTGTGTTAATTTAATGACACTGACCATTGTGCCACACAAATGATTGTATTTTTCCAAATGACATTCTCCACATGGTCATGTCATATGAAGCAGGAGTGACCAGTTCATTACATTTAGTCAGATGCAGCTCTTTAATGAAGTTCCAGACTGCATACTATCTGTAAAATAGAAGATAGAGGCCACATAATCTGAGCTTCTGGTTATGTGGGTAAGCAAGCCTGTGGAGGCTTCCGCCTTGCCCTGCTGTGGCTCACCTTGATCCTCTGTAAGTAAATAAACCCATATTTTTTGAGAGCAGCTATGGTCTTTTGCCTATGGGCCACTTTACACAATGTTTCTTAGCTCTCTAGGTTGTGTGGCTGCTGGCACCTTGAGTGCATTGATGTGACTACTAACAATGATAATGATGGCTGGTTCTAATATAGTGACAATACTTTGTTCAGCTTCTTTTCTTGGAGAGGTAAGCTTTCTTTCTGTAAACTAATAAATACTGTATGCGCTTTGGAGCTGGATGTAGTATGTAATTACTTTTGTAAGATTTAATGCTGGTGAACTGATTTCAAATGCTGATGGAATTGTTGAGTATTAATGTAAGTCAAATAATGAGACCTGGTAAATTGTAAAGGCACTTGACATTTTTTTCAGTGACTTCTCTTCCTTTTAAAAAGATTGCCTTGAAACCAATCCAGACACCACAAACTTATTTATTGTGTCCTTTTGGGTTTGGATGTGTCTCAACAATGCAAAATATGATTTTAGCATGGTTTATTTGATTACTGGCATGATTTATCCCTTTTAAAGTAGCAAAGAAAAGGATAATGCAGGGACAGGAGTAAAATCTAAAAGAGCCAAAACACATAAAGAATTTAAATATTCATATAACATTTGGACTAAACAGAGTTTCTGATTCCATTTTGCAGAGCAGCAGTGCACAAAGCAGTGCTGATGAGTCGTACTGGCAGCCTGGTCAGCATGAAGCAGCACTGTGAGAAGGACAAGGAGAGAGAATGTAACTGACGTTGCAATGCTGGAGAAGATTGAGGTCGATTGCTGTTCCTTGTAAGGCTGCTCTGACTGATTTGTTTTATTTCTGGTACTATGACTTGAATCTGTTTATAGAAAGGATAAAATAAAAGCAGTAAAACAAATGAGGTGCTACATGAATATGTAAAAGTTTTTTTGGTCATAGCTGGTGCAATACTGAACTGGTTCATCTTCCAGCTGGCTCATGGAACATGTTGCTTGACTTGGATATTTTTGGTGTGAAAGAGCTTTAACTGTAACTGGGCAACTCTGAACTTCATAGCTTTTTAGTTCAGCAATGGACATAACTGGCAAGGAACTGATCTGTACAGGGAAAACCTCTTAGTATTTTCTAGTGGGGTAGCTCTTGCCTTGCACGGAACATCCTAGAACTTAGAGGAATTCAGCAGCAACTGAGAGACCTTGTAAGTCTAGGAATACCTGACTTAATTCTGCAGGTTAGAAGGCTCTAGCAGCCACTGCCTTGGAAGTGTTGTGTACAGCTATGGTTTCTTAGCTCCCACTTAGCTTGGGACCATATCCTCTAGCACTAAACACAGGCTGCAGACATCTTTGAATTGGCATCTTGTGATACCTGTGAGCTAAACAAGCCTAAATCCACAAAGTGCCTTGGAGATACTAAAATTCTTATTTGATCTCAAAAGGAAAATTCCAATCAGATCCTATTTTTAAATATTTTAAAATAAGTATTCTAAGCATGTGGTGTGTTAGGAAGCAGTTTTTTCCTGTTTCATGTAGGTTGTCAACTTTATTTAATGTAATTGTAGACAGGTCAGAAAGGTATGCTTGAGTACATACGAGATCAGGTTGACACCTACAGGAATGTACGTTAGATGACAAAAGGCTAAAATCTGCTGTCATGCATTTGGTTGAAAGTAAATATCTTTGCTCCTTTGGTGTGTTCAAACCCACATTGCACACAGCACCATCGACATCTCAGATTTTTCCTGCATGAATATCTCCAATTTTTCTTTCAGCTTTAACAGATTTAAAGATATTTGTCTCTACATTGACCAGCAAAAAATATATGCACTACTTCAATTATTGAGCAAAATAGCTGGGATCTGAAGATTTTTATCAGGATTCACAGAAAATAATTAGTTGCTAACATCTAAAACAATTTCAGCTAAGCTTTTCACAAGGGAAAAACACCCTGCCTTCAATAAATTGCTTAGTATTGCTGTAATGCAATTGATTTTTGTATTAGAGCGTGGTAAGCTCTTAAGAATCTAAAATCCATCCAGCATTTAACACACAAATGTTCAGTTCTGCACCAGCTTTTATCTGAAATAAACCAACAGAAGGATCATCACACAAGCATAATCACCAAAAAGTGTGATCTAACTGGCTCACTTTTCCCACCACATCAAATACAGTCCTTAGGGCAAGTTCCTTAGTTTAGTGGTGAAAACTGACTGAATGTAATAGTAGCATGGATTCTTCTCAAGGTTTATGCCAATGTAAACAAAATCAGCTACAGTTTCTTCAATTTAATAATGAATTGGGAGAAATTATTGCTTACTTGAGTATTTTTAAATAAGAGTCAGTTACTGTGCAGAATCTGTTCAATCAATTTAATGGTGTGGATACATTGTCCTTGGCTAATGGGCATCAACTCAATTGCCACGTGGAAATGTTCCTCTGTACAAATCTTGCCATGGTGGTACACTGTGTTCAGGAACCACCTCTCAGGAGCAGGTTGATGCTAATTTTTATATTTAATTTCATTTTTAACTAGCTGACCATTTACTAGGGAATGAAGATCAAGAATTTAATTTTTTTAGATGAGTTTCTCAGATCTGTTTATTGCATAGTACAATTTCATGGGTGTAAATGTCTGGATTGACAGATTTCCTACACTGAGAGACGTCTAAGCAAAAACAATAACATTCAGTGAATGTTTTGGACAGTCATCCTTTACACATATAGTTGGGTGAATATTTTACTGGAGAAAAAACACAGAAACAGACTGTCTAGCATGGGATTTCTACATCGCCTTTATATGTATTTTTAGTTCAGTTCCATAATAATTACTATTCATTAGAAACTTTGTTAGTAAAAACTAAGCCGAAATTTATCTCTAAGTTCATGTCTCTCCTTTTCATAGATTAATGTACTGGTACTCCCTGTTGAACCTGTAAAGTTGTATTTTCACTGAATCATAGAATCATAGAATCCCTAGGGACCGGTAGGGACCTCAAAAGACCATCTAGTGTGCATTGCATCTACAACAGTTCTGGTACATCTGAAAGCATTCATAAAGCTGTAGGATATTAAGTTGATACATTGGACTGCTTCAAAGTTGTTCAAAATCCTTTATTGGGTGATACTTATATGTTCTCAACACATAAGAGTGATTCTCTCTGCTTATTAAACTTATTCTCTTACAGTGGAAAGTGCTGCCTGAAAAGACACTGAACCCAGTGGCAGTCCAGGTGGTTCACACAGACTGGGCAACTAACTTCTTATGAATGAACCTACAGAATATGAACTACACATTATAAAATGAACACACAGATGAGCATCTTTTGGTTGTTCAATTTTTTACATTTGAGGAAGGTGAGTGTAGTATTGTTTTCTTTCAAACAAGATGAATGTTTTCTTACCACTTCAGAGTGTGGGTGGCAGGGAAAAAGTAAGAGGACCATTAGACATTCAAGTTCACAGCCCAAAAGGGCTGTGTTCCACTCCTGGTTTTATGTCACACTGCAGCCAAGTCACATAATTTCCTAGCTGTTGGTTGAGGAAATATGCTGAGCAACAAAACTGTTACTGGGCAAACAGAGGGTACATAGTGTCCCACCAAACACATGACAGTCTAAGTGGAGCACTGGTCCAGGCAGAGAACAGGTGCTTGTTCTTTTGTGGAGGCTGGTGATAAGGTGTGGCCAAACCTGTGCTCTCATACAAAGCCCGGTGAGGCTGAGAATGCAGCTAGGTGTGCTTTGCCCAGATTTTCAGGAAAAATAACATGGAAGATGTCATCAGTGCTGATGACTTCAGGTGAGGGGTCTTTTGACTCAGTCCCACACACATAATGAACATAACTGTAACTACCAAAGCATAACTATTACCCCTATAACCTACCTAATCTGGGAGATGAACCTGAAACATCAACACACTCCAGGGGCAGATCAATGGGTTTGGCCCTCACTCTACTCCAAGAAGAGACACCTTTAGGTAAGATCTGTGAACTCGGTCACACTGAGTATTTACTCAGGGAATTAAGTTTTTATTTGCAATTGTAACGTTTGTTTGTAGAAGCTACAGCTGTCTAGCAGTTTATGAATTTATTATCAGCAATCTAAAACAATCTGTATGTGCTACATGTAAAGTATTCTATTTGTGCACCCTGTTTTCTCCTTGTGAAAATGTCTGGTCCTAGAGCAAAGGTTCTTTGTGCATCTGGTGCTGGACTAAGAGGTAGTACCATTCCTGAAGCTGGCTTGCTTCTTAAAAGCAGCTGGACCTACAGCAAACAGGCTGTTCGTGCATCTGGTGTCAGGCTTATAGTCACTAAAACACAACACTAGCATCTCTGTTTTCTCTCTCTTTCTGTAAAATGTGGATAGCGTTGCTGTAGTAAACCACAGATATGTAAGAGTACATTAAGCTTCCTGTATGACAGTTCTCATGCAAGTGTTAAATATTCTGTTATGTAATCTGGATGTTCTTGCATGTGGTTTTCTTCTGATGTTAAAGAAAGACAAAAGTTTAAATACAGCACAGGTTTAGGGCTGGGTGATACAGAGACAAATGATGAGGCAATCACTCTGCTACCTTAGGTGAAAACATTTGGAAGGATACATTTTAATACAGATAGTTTCCATACACTAAAAAATTTTCCACTATTCTGTAAGGCATATTGGATCCAAAAGGAGATGGCTTACATTTCCATCCATAAAATGGATTGTTTCTAGATTATGGACAAGATAACCAGTTCAAGGACACTGGTAGAAGACAAAGATGCTCTTGAGAGATCATGTAAGTAGTCCAGCCACCAGTGTTCTTTGGACTATCCCCAGTTATGAACTGGCTTTCCTCTTGTCATAATCCTTTATGACAACCAATTAAATCAATATGACTGTTGAGACATATGGCAATAATAATGCTCTGAGTTTCTGCCCATTACCACTCTCACAGGAAACCAAGAACACGCAGTATTTGTTATTGCTTATTGCAGGGATTCACTGAGGAATATCTCCTTCTTAAATAAAAGATTCACTGTGACTGTGTCAAAGGCAATCAAAGCCGTGGATACTATCTGTGGAGCCGCTAACATATCAATGTGCAGGAGTACTTCTGCTTTTCTACCATCTGGAACCGTGTTCAGAAAATGTTGCTGGAATCTTAATGCACATCTGTTCTTGCCAAGATATATTTGAAAATATTAGATATTAATCTTCCTAGAGAGAGCCCTATGAGACAAGCCTACACTAATCTGTGTTTCTGGGGTTTCTTCTTCATGGATGACTAGATGTTTGAGTGGTGCAGACTGTGGTAAGAATTCACTAAACAGATCTTCTTTCACTGGGCACATTAGGACCAGTGATTTGTAGCTTTTATCATCCATGAACTTATTTTTGAAAATACACTTTTTTTTCTGCCCATGTTTCTAGATCCCAACAGATTTTTCTTCAGATGATGTGCCGGTGAAGCTCAATAGGGAATTTTTAGTGCAAGGCAGTTTCAGCAAAAGGTTTGACTCTGGAATATTTGCTTCTGCTTTGTTGAGTGCCTAAAATGGACATGGCCCAAGGTCTCCAGGTTTCATAATTAGTCATTCTTAATCAGAAATATTGTTTAATGACCAAAGAGATTTGTTACCCCCCACCTCCTTTTCATCCCTTTTGTTTTGTTTTGGCAGAAGTTATTATGTTGTTGCTATGTTGGGAGAAGAGAGATGTATTTTTCAGTGTAACTGTGATTTATATGATCTACTGGATATGCTCCCAAGGCAGAACAAATGTGGATATATTTAAAAGGAAGAAAACCCATGGGACTGCATTGCATAAGATGACCATAAAGTTGAGACATGGGAAATGCAGTGATATTAGATCCAGAGAGCGCATTATGGTACTACAGTTAAATGAAAGCTGGTACCTCAATTGGCCGCTTCAGTGTCTATATCATAATTTTACAACTAGTAGACATTCAAAGAAGCATAATAGCTCTCCTGTGCTAATGACTGACAGGGCCTTTTTGATCTTCCTTCTAATTCTTAAGTTGTTATTCATCTCAATGATACAGAGGCATACATTTGTGAATTAGTGTGTGATTACAACCTCCCCTGTGTATGTACTCACAAATGGTTTTAATTTAGAAAAGACACACTCTAAAAGTACTATGTAGTGGATCTATATTATGGTCAAGGAACATACAGACTTATAATTCTGATATCAATTTTTCTTTTCTATGCTTCTGTACAATTTAAGTCTGACATCTGCCAAGTTGAAACTCAAAGTCTTCAAGATACATGTGTTTACTTATTTTAGTTAAAAAGAAGCAACAACTTGAAATATACTTAGCCCTTACAATGTTCTAATGATTCTTATATCAGATTAATCTATTAATAGAAATAAGAGAATGTTTTGTAAGAGTTTACAGGAAAGTTTGAGATCACATTAAAGAGTCATGGTTTTTCTCTTATTAAAAAAAGGCACTACTAAAATGAAACCAAACAAATCAAACCAAAACTGTCAGATATTAATTTTCAGTGCAGAATGAATTCTGAAGTTTTTGCTTGGTTGCTCCCATTGACTTTTGTGGGAATTTGTGTTATTAGGAGTGAACAAAACCTCCAGGATAGAGCCAGCCATTCATCCTTTTAATGGATGTCATGTATCATCTTTCTTCAAGCCTTACTCCACTGATGCAAATAGAATTAATTACAGAATAAATTCTTTTTTAGCATGAAGAAAAGATATCTTCTAATCCAAAATAAAAAGCTGTGGATTAGGCTTTGAAAACATTTAAAAGCTGAAACAAAGCTTGCAAAATCAACACTTTATTGGGGCACCTAAACTACCGAAATGATTTACAGAGTTTATCCCCAGCCCTACATACCTATAGAAGCACCTACAGCTTTTTAGATATCTTGCTGGTGGTCTTAAAATTTTGTCTTAAATGTAGCATAAAAACTTTGGCTTGAGCAACTGGTTGACCAAATACCCCTCAATTCCATCATGATTCAGTGGAAAGGAGGAAATTATGTGAATAACTTAGTCCTCAGAAATGCTACGCTCTATACTGTTAACACTCAGACTAGCACAGAGAGCACAAACCCTGTTTTGGTTAGAAAAGACTCAGAACAAGGGGAATGCTGCTGGAGGGGAAAAAGGGGATCTATTTTTGTATGATAAATGGTTTAAGCAACTGCCTAGGAACACAGAAAGTATGGATCAGTTCCCTTCATAGCCTGAGAACATAAAAATTGCTTACATCCTCCACTTGGCAAGCATGTGCTGTATTCAACTCAGGCAGCAGTTCAGAGGTCTCATTTGACTGACAGTGGTCACCATGGAGCGTATCAGTCATGGAGTTAGCAAGGACCAAGAGACACAAAGCTTGATTGCTAAGTTATTCAGACTAGTCGGAAGAAATCTTGGTCCTGGCTTGTGCATTGAGCACTGTTTCTGAAGGGAGGAATTGATTAAAATAAAAATTACACAAGTTCAAATTAGTTTCATGTGACAAATACAGATCTAGATACAGATCTAGGTACAGAGAGCAGAGTACTGCTGCACAGATCTAGATGCAAAGCTGCAGGAAGGTACATTGGAAGTTTTCTAAAGTGTCTTCTGAGTTACAGCTATTAAGCATTAAGCTATTAATCTAAGCAATTAGATACCTTCAGACCTTCTGAACTGTTTCTCTTTTCTATGCACTACAGTAGAAGCTAACTCAGTCTAGGAAGCATGAAGTCTGTTTTTTTCAACATCTTAAAATCTAAATTGAGTGTGTAATGTGGATATTTTAGAGTGGTCAGTTACATTTAGTTGATCTGTTTTCTTCAAGCATCCTACTCATTCCCTTCAGTCTGCTATCTCTGTTAATTAGAGACTTCTGGTACCTGATTTTAATGTCTTCATATAGTTTTAGAACAGCATGCTATTTTTTGTAAACTGTTATCTATAATTATGTGCAATATGTAAAATATTGTATGTAGAATTGTATGTAAGATGTGTAAAAGTTGGTCTAAAGGATGTTAATGGTTTTAGGATATTGTGGATGAGAAGCACATTAGGGACAAATTTAACACATTTACTGATGTCTTTCATCATGTTATCAAAAGGACAGAGCTATTTAAAAGGCTATTCTTAGCTGTTAAAGCTCAGATTTCTTTAAGTTCTTTCTTACATGAAATGTTTTCAAATATGCATTTCAAAAGCAACACATACAAAACAGCATCACAGTGTTTCACATTAACTCTTCCACATCTTTACGTTTTACCTCCACAAAGTCAAAAAAAGAGAAAGCTTTGGAATCATCATTTGTCTGAATCTCTTTGATGTCAGCCTCCCTTGGAGTATGTCTCCGAGGGCCCATCTGATGCCTTTGTTTCATGTGAGAACTCAGCTGAGGACAGCCTTGCAATTTTTTTGTTCATGAAACACTACGACAACATTGAAAATGATCGCACACAGCAGTCCATAGGAAACCTTGGTAGCTGCTCGTATCAAAGCAGACAATTGCTTCCTTATCCACAGTTTTAGAAAAACACCTATCTAAGTGGCTTGGTGGACAAGGGTATTTCCACACTTTCTTGCTACACATACATGCCTTGTTGTCATTGATCTCGCTTAACACTGTTGTCAGTTTTCAGAGGTGAATGAGCAAAAGAAGTATTTCTGCTTAATCTTCTAACATAATATTATTTAATTATATTTCTATTCCAGCATCATTATCAGTGTCACTCCACCATGAAAGTGCTAACATACTGATTTTCTTTTTTCTGCATTTTTTGTCAATGCTTCGCTTTGCAGTCTGCAATTAGCCTTTTGTATTTATAAAGTGCTTCATTGCCACTCATTCCACTCGGGCTGGGATGGAACCACAGGCCTGCCATGGTCATTAGCCCTTTTTGAGTCAGATGAGCAATCTGACTTTGCTTACAGGTGTATCACAGAATCCTTAAGGATAGGAAGGGACCTTGAAAGATCACCTAGTCCAATTCCCCTGCCACAGCAGGATCACTTAGACCAAGTCACACAGGAGCACAGCCAGGCAGGTCTTGAACTCTACAACCAATCCGGACACCCTGTTCCAATGCTCCGTTACCCTCACTGGGAAGAAGTTTCTTCTGATATTTAGATGGAACCTCCTCTATTCCAGCTTGCACCCATTGCCCCTTGTCCTATTACTAGATGAGCTGGAGAAGGGGCCTGGCTCCATCCTCCTGACACCCACACCTCATATATTTATAGACATGAATGAGGTCACCCCTCAGCCTCCTCTTCTCCAAGTTCAAGAGACCCAGCTCCCTCAGCCTTTCCTCATCAGGGAGGTGTTCTACTTCCTTCATCATGTTCATTGCTCTATGTTGGACACCCTACAGCAGCTCTGTGTCCCTGAGGTGCCCAGAACTGGACACAATACTCCAGATGCAGTCTAACCTTCTGCTCGGCTTCCTCATGGTCCTATGCCTTTTCCTCCTGAGGACTGCTTAGTTATAGTTAGTCTAGTTAGTCATAACCACCATTCATTTGCTGGTCTGTGTATTACTTTCTCTCCTTTATATTTGTTTTCATATTTGGTTGTTATTAAGTCTGCTGCTATTTCAACCTGAAAACTCCTTTTCCTGATCCTCCTCTTTGTCTGGGAAGGGGTAATTTTGTGACAGAGCAACCTAGATAAGGGATAAGGTGATAATGCTGTGGCAGAGAGATTGGACCAGATGATCTTTCGAGGTCCCTTCTGATCCCTAATGATTCTATGATTAACATAGACATCACTATAGAACTTCAGAATAGTTTGCATCAGCAATGAAGGAATTACCAAGAACAATACAAATTCAATTAGTGGGGGGAAAAATAAATCTTATTCCACCTTAGAATGGCTCTCATTTTCATCAGAAAGCCTTCAGTACTTTGAAGAAGATAGTGCCAAGTGCACATGTGGGTTATACTCCAATAACATGCATACTGCTCTAAGTCAATTAAACCAGTTTAAAGCAGTGGAGATTCTTCTGGTTTAATAACATGGGTACAAATCAGCTGGATGGTACTATGTGTACAACCAAGGGCATCCCACCTGGACAGCAATCATTTGCCCCAAGCCCAAGGTGACTTGTAACAGCGCACAAGTAGTCTTTTCTTGAGAAGAGTGAATAACATACTTGGCATGCAGCCTACACTGTCCTCTGGTGCTGCTGTGGTGCTCCCACTTGTTCAGGTGCTGGTCTTGAGATGTATGTGTCCTTTTCAACAAAAACTCCTATACAATATGAGGAGTGTCACAGCCATCAGACTGGTGTCTTTTTACAGTGTGAAGTTGCATGTGTGTGATTGAGAATGTGGGCCCTGTCCAGGTGAAGATGGATGCTGGTCATACTCAGTTCAGTCTCTTCAGTCTTTCCAGAAATCCCCATCTTTAAAAAGGGAAAGAAGGAACTGTAGGCCAGTCAGTCTCACCTGTGTGCCTGGCAAGATCATGGAGCAGATCCTCCTAAAGTCCCTGCTGAGGCATCTGGAAAATAAAGAGGTGACTGATAACCAACAGGGCTTCATAAGAGGCAAATCCTGCCTCACTAATTTGATGGCCTTTTATGATGGCCTTACAGCACAACTGGACAAGGGAAGAGCAACTGACCGACATCATCTGCCTTTGTGTAAACTGTCTGACACTGTCCTGCATGAGATCCTGGTCACCAAACTGGAAAAACATGGACTTGACCAGATCACTCACTGGGTAATGAATTGGCTGGATGGTTGCACTCAGAGAGTTGTGGTCAGCAGCTCAAAGTCCAAATGGAGAGCAGTGATGAGTGGTGTCCCTCAAGGGTCAGTGCTGGGACCAGTGCTATTTAATATCTTTGTCAGCAGTGGCACTGAGTGCCCCCTCAGCAAGTTTGCTGATGACACCAAGTTGTGTGGTGTGAGGAACATGCTGGAGGGAAGGGAGGCCAGCCAGAGGGACCTGGACAGGCTGGAGAGGTGGGCCAGTGCCAACCTCATGAGATTCAACAAGGCCAAGGGCAAGGNTGACCAGTAGGTTGAAGGAGGTGATCCTCTCCCTGTATTCTACTTTCGTGAGACCCCATCTGGAGTACTGCATTCAGTTCTGGAGCCCCCAGCACAGGAAGGACATTGAACTGTTGGAATGTGTCCAGAGCAGGGCCAGGAGGATGAGTGGAGGGCTGGAGCCACCTCTTGTAGGGGGAAAGGTTGAGAAAGTTGGGGCTGTTCAGCCTGGAGAAGAGGAGAATCCAGGGAGATCTTAGAGCAACCTTCCAGTACCTGAAGGGGGCTACAGGAATGCTGGGGAGGGGCTGTTTACAAGGGGTCAGAGTGGTAGGACCAGCAGCAATGGTTTCAAGCTGGAAGAGGGGAGGAAGTTCTTCACGATGAAGATGATGAGACAATGGCACAGGTTGCCCAGGGAGCCTGTGGCTACTCCCTTCCTGGAAGTGTTCAGGGCCAGACTGGATGGGACCTTGAGTGACCTGGTCTAGTGGGGGGTGTCCCTGGTCATGGCAGGGGGGCTAGGTCTAGATGACCTTTAACGTTCCTTCCACCCTGAACCCTTCTATGAATCTATGATCAGGGTTAAACCCTCCTGAGATGCATATGCAGCTTGATCCTGGAGGAACTGTTTGGATCACTCCAAAGAAAAGCCAAATGTAGACAGTGAGACATTAAGATGGTAAAACAGAGGCAAACAACAGATGTCAAGCATTTGTCAGTGGAGCCTGACCCAGTAAAACTTACTAATGGCAAAAACAAGGTCTTGTCAGGAAAATGAAAGTCTTACTTTCAGCATTTTCAGTAAAGATTTGTACAACTGGTTATTAGGAGGATTGCACAGAAAGCAGAGAGTGGAAACATGCAAAATAGAGCCACAAGGTAACTCA
This sequence comes from Upupa epops, assembly GCA_013397515.1. Lineage (NCBI taxonomy): Eukaryota > Metazoa > Chordata > Aves > Bucerotiformes > Upupidae > Upupa > Upupa epops. Next base: position 40,031 of record VZRI01011214.1, on the reverse strand, counting down.
TTTTCATTTGACATCAAAGAGATCTGCTATCAAATATTTTTGTAATGCATAACTGTGAGTAATTCAAAAGACATTCTGAAAAGGTATCACCAATGTTTGTGGCTGAACTGTTTGGGGTTTTTTTCCCTAGGCAAGTAATCAGGTTTTGGTAATGGCTTTAAATGACATGCTTACATGTTACAAATGCTTCTAAAGATTTTAAATCTGTACCTGGTTTATATTCAGATTGTGTCTCTTTGTAATTTAAATCTGGTACGGTAATGAGGAAAATAATAAGCACAATAATCAAAACAAGATCATGGAATAAAAGTGATTGAAGTGAAAATGCAACCTAGCTACATAAAATAGTGCTAATAGTAATAGCTGAAGCAAGGATATTTAAGATCTAAGGATCTTGCATTCTTTTTTTATGATCTAATGGAAGCTACTATTACAGCACTATAGTTTTGCTGTAAGGCCTCTGACTAAATGGAAAAATGTTCTGTCTTGGAGACTTTAATAAGCTGTTTTAGCTGAAAAGACATCTGATAAAAGTTACGAAATTCTTGCAATAAGTAGAAGTTACTTATTCTGAAAAGTCTCTCTCCTCACTTCTCTATCACACTTTTCTTTCCTGAGTAACTGTAAATCCGTTATGGTCGCGTTCATGTACTGCATGATAAGAACTGGGGACTGTTATAAGTTAAAGAACTAGTATTTAGCACATATGCATGTAACTGAAATACTGTTTCTTCCTGCATATTTCGGGTGTGCTTTTCATCAGCAAGAATCTGTGTCTGTAGTGTGAAATTCCATTAGCTGATACTGGAATAGCCTTAACGCAATAGCAGTATGAAAAGGCTCATGTCTAATTCAGTGCAGCACCTCTAAGTCTCCCCCGCCTCAATGCATAGAGGCACACTCCTCCTGTAAAAGCATGCTATGTAGCCCTTCCTCCAGAATACAGCTCTCTGCGATGAAATATGGCACAAGTTCATTTTTTTGGAAATTTCAGGTACCCCTGACTTCTTGATCTTTCGTACGTCTCTATTTTTTTGGCTTGACAGACCACATGCCAATGTGCAACCCAGAATTCCTCACCCGCGTGATTTATTGTTTACAGCTGTTTGAGCATTTCAGACATGGCAGCTGCTTTTCAGATGTCCTCAAATTAGAACGAAAGTCTTAGATAGAGTTCTTAATGCAAACCTGCGTGCTTGCAAAAAGGAAGGGGAAAAGCTGATGAAAAAATCATCTGAATTCTGCTCTAAAAGCTTTCAATTGATCCTAGCCTTGAGGGCAAAGGAAAATGTTTGGTTTATTTTGTAAGCTCATTAGGTGCAGGAGACCCTATTTGGCATTTGCTATTGACTGAGCCTGAGCGAAAAGTGATCACTGGCAGGGTGCTCAATAAGAGATCAATAAGAAGCGTGTGATTGGATTAGCCACTTGATCAATGCTTTGTGCTAATATATTAACAAGCAAATTACCAGGCAGCCCATAAGAGCAGAGTGCTGACTATAATTGTATTACAAACTATCATGATCTAATGACCCTTGAAGTGCAAAAGGTTATTTATACAGTCAAAAGGCCTAAAAGTACTTTGAGTGATGCTGGTTATTTCAGAAAGAAAATCTTTGCCTCCATTAGCCAACATTCGATCACACAGCTAAAACAGCCAAACGTATTTGCATGACTCCCAAATTTTTAGACTGGTTTTATCTCTATTGTTGAAATGGGAAGCGAAGAATGAAAGACAGTGTTTCAGTGGGCAATTAAAAGTGACAACACTTCCACAGGATTTGTGAAATAACTGGAGAGGAGAGCAGGGAAGGAAGTGACTCCTAGAGGACAGGAGAGCAGTATGAAGAAGCACTGAAGACTGAGTGGGAAAACTGCTGTGCAGCTGAAGGAACTGTATTTAAGCCTGCAGAGAGCTGTGCAAATGTCTACATTTATATCTGCAATTCTTGTATGAAATATAGAAGTAAGGTATGAGGTATTCTGTAAAATCAGAAATCTCATGTGTTTTGACAAGTCTGTGTTAATTTTGTTTGTCTACCATGAGATCAGAGTAAAGCATCTGTTGCTTGAAGTGACATGGCCTGGGTGCTTAGCACATGGACGGGAACATTTATATTGCCATAAGGAGCAGACAAACAAGTTCAAAAACAAGGTCACTGTGGATCTCAAGACAAGGGGACAAGCTTGTCTTCTGAATTTGGTCTCTGACATGAAATGAAAAGTAATTGTACAAACAAAAGGTTTCTATACACTTTCTAGTTAGTTCCTCTCTTTCTGTTTTTGTAGTGCAAAATGCCAACTGGTTTAATTTCTATTTTTTAGAGTTATTATCTCTGAACAAGCCAGGTAAACACACAATTCCACCCGAAAACCAAAAAGCACTTTGAGTGCTTTTTAAGTTCCAAACTCCATATTAATCTGGAGCTATGTTTTAACTGCAAATTCAGATTTCTTTGCTATTGCCCTCCACCTCCCCTCTACCCTTCCTCTCTTCCAAAGGGAGGCTGAAATGATAGCAGCAAGATGATATTTAGGGGTGAGAAGGGGGCCAAATGTTGCCCCATCTACAGCCACTAATGAGGGCCAAGGTCATAGCCAAGCTCCCTGCAGCATGTAAGGTCCCTGCCTGGGCTGTCTGCACCTTGCCACAGCTGACAAAACAAGCTGCCAGGCTGTGACCCTTGGGGTACCACCCAGAGGAAGAAGCAGCACTGTCAGTCAATGCTCACACAGTACAGTGGGAAACGTGATCTCCCATGGAGCTGCCTTGGGTTTTGATGGGTGCTTGTCAGTTGTTTTTTGACTTCTCAAGCAAGTGAAGTGTATAGAGTACTTCACGTGGCCAGGCAAATTACCTGAAGCATCAGTGGGCTCTCCATGTGTGTGCAGGTAAGAGAAGTGTGTTTGCCCATTTTACTTCACTCTATGTCTTTCACTTTTTCTTTTCACGGAAGGAACTATCCCCGACGTCAGATGAAGAAACGGGGCTCTGTGACAATGATGCCTTCAAACCACGTGTGATTCATTTGATCTCACATTTCATTTTTTCTCCTTTTATAATTCCAAACTGACTGTTTAAAAGTGAATGTTTTTGCAGCAACCAACACCTAAGCAAATGACTTCAAAGTAATCCATTTCCTTTACAGAGCCATGTGTTAGGGCTTGAAAAAAATACCTGCTATCACTATTTTAATGTAAGTTTGGAGAAATTAAAAATCATATATCTTATTTCAGCTATGGGCCTACTAATTTCCCTTAAAAACTATAGACTACAGACAATACAATACAATTGTCTGTGATAGGACAGCTCAGCCAAGGGGTCTTAGAGTCACCCAGTCACTCTGTATGATTTTGGCACATACATTATATGTTCTGTCTCCATGAGGAAATCACTCAAAGGAATATTTTGTTATCTACTCCTCTAACCACATATGTCCAAAATCTTGCTTTATAATACTGGACTTCAGTTTGAAGCTGAGAGTAGCAGAGAAGTTAAATGGTGACCATAACTTCAAAATAATGTTGAGATTCTGAGCCAGTTATTAATTTGATTGTAGTGTAACTCCATAGGTCAGAAAGCTCTATACACTCCTACCACCTGCAGTAAGAGGGAATGAAAGTGACCACATTTAGCTTGTGGTTTAGTTGCCTGTCATAAATGTAGGTTCTAAAACTCTTTGGGAAATGTTTTGTTAGGATTTGTAGGGGGATTATTTTATGTTTTATCTGGTTGAGTGTGCTTGTGCTTGTGTCTGATCAGGGTTTTGGGTTTTGTTGTTGTTGTGTTGGTTGGACTTGATGATCTGGGAGGTCTTTCCCAACCATCAATATTTAGTGATTCTGTAAAATTACTATTTAAGAAAAAAGTATTTTCTCACAGTTATTCTGATTACTACACTTGATAAAACCAATTACTCCTCAGATCTTGAGTTTTCCATAGCTATTATAGACTAAGAAGTCTGACAGTTAGGAACATTTTTGACTTCATGCAACCAGATCCTAGAGGCTTAAAATAAATATTAAATTTTTCCCCCTCTAGAAAATCCTCTCTTCCAGTTATTGTAGGCAATGTTTCCTTTACAAGGCATTGTTTCCCTTACAACAATAGGGATAAGGAAAATTCTAGCTCTTAAGATAAGATTTGCAGGATTGGATCGAGAGCATTGATAATGACACTTTGTAAATCATTGCCAACTGTAGGCTAATACTGTTATGTCACAACATGCAATATATAAATAAGCCACAAAGTGGAGTTAATCATGAAGTCTTCAGCAGAGAATAAGGCTTCTTTTCTAAACAGTAAAATCTCATTTAATTCTTAAGCTTCCGTAACTCATCCACAGGTTTATCAAATGCTTAAAATAAGCTGTTACAGGAAACCCCACATCTTAGCAAAGTTCCATAAAGCCATTAGTTCTTCTTGTGAAGCCACAAGTTAATACTGAGCACATAAAGTTCTTCCAGGAATAACTGCTGGAGAGGTTTCTTCTTCAAAGAACCCTGTCTTTTCCAGTGAGAGCCACCTGATGCAATCTTTAGTGAAAATATGTTATAGAATCATAGATTCATAAGGGATTGGAAAGGACCTTGAAAGTTCATCTAATCCAATCTCCCTGCCATAGTAGGATCACCCGGACCAAGTCACACTGGAACAGATCCAGGCAGGTCTTGAACATCTGTAGAGAAGGAGACTCCACAACCCCCCTGGGCAGCCTGTTCCAATGCTCCATTACCCTCCCTGGGAAGAAGTTCCTTCTGATATTTATATGGAACCTCCTCTGTTCCAGCTTGCACCCATTGCCCCTTGTCCTATCACTAGATGACCTTGAGAAGAACCTTGTCTTGTCTCTGCACCTTGTGATGGCTCTTTGGTGAGTTTGAGAAGGAAGAGACAACAGTGGCAGCTAGATGTGAGAAAGAGGGAGAGAAGAAAACACACCAAAAATACATTTTTTTGCTGAGTATCATCTGCGTTGGGAGTACAGTGTAAGATGCTGGGAAGACTGTTAGGCCATTTCAGTGATGACACTAAATGTCTAAGTTAAAATAGAAATCTTCTAACTGGCTTACACAGTTACTTACAGAGTGGCAGCTCTGAAGCACTGTCTATTATGCTTCGAGTGACAGACTAGATAAAACAGCAGAGCTCATAGTTTTCAAATGGGTAACAATGGCCTTGGTCTGTATCTACAGTTATAACTGTGTCTCCAGATGGACATATGTTCTCTCTCCTAAGAGCAGAAGCAGCCATCATGCCCCAGGAAACTGTGGAATCAGTTCTGTCCTCTTATGATGTGAAAGGAAAAAATTTATATGATGCTTGTCTCAACATCTTACATGATAATGTTCAGAACCTTCCTTATTTCTCCACTTGCTATCGTCTCAATCCTCACTAGTGGCTACTTTCTGTGCTACAAAAGTCTTGAGATAAATTTCCTACTGAGTTGCAAGAGTTAGCTTTCTTCCCATAAACTTGCTTCTTAGGGTTGCTTCAAAACCCAGAAAGGCATCTCTGCATTAGCAAGAATTTCAACCCTTCCTGGAAAAATGTGGGGAGTGACAAGAAGAAATTTCTTTGAAATGAAGACTGAGATTGAAGCCTAACCATATGAAGCCAGGAATTTAGGCAAAAAGTACCTGTGCTTTAATCAGACCTATCCCTAATCCCATTTTATGACCACTTCACCCTGGGTCCTTGAGACCATTTTAGTTTCTCACTCACATGAAGTGTTGACTTACACTTGGAGGAGTTAACCACTGTCACTGAGAATTAGGACTGCTCATAGGTAGTTCATTTACATGTCTTGGTAACTTGCTAGTGTGGTTGGTAAGAGGAGAGGACAGAGACAACATGAGACAACATTTTCACACCCTTTTCTTCTCGCGTGAAAGTAATACAGATTCTCTGAAGACATAGCACACTCATCATCTGGCAGCATAACCTTTGCTCTGCCTGGGATCCTTCCTTACTAAACCACAAGGTTCAAGCAGGCAGTTTTGCAAGAACAGCTGCAGCACCAGTATCCAGTTTTCTCTGTCAAAGTACACATGACCGGGGGGGTGGGGTGGTTGGGAGAAGGCACCCCTGTTTTTTGCCTTGTTGATGGAGATCCTCAGAGAAAAGTGAAGAGGATCAAGTTAACCGGGCTAAGGAATTTGTGTACACAGCACAGATCTAAACCCTTCTGCCTCTCCCAGTGGTTTGGAAATTGATAAGGAGGGAAGGAGGAGGTGCTTCAAGGTGGATCCAGACAGTATGTAGAGAAGGATTATAGAAAAAGCTTTACCAAAGCAGACATCTAGTAGGTGCAACTGGAAGCAGTTCTCAGTGTGGTGCGGTTTTTTTAAAGCAGTAGACCCAAACGCCTTCTCCAGGTGATTCTGAATCCCTTGATTCATTAAGACAATTTTATGGTATTGCCTTTAATATAGCTCTGACTAGAGCTCCTGCCCAGGGATTTCTAACCTGCGAGTGATCCAGCTCACAGGGATGAAGCACCCAAGACTCCCATAGCCCAGAGGAGTGCTCTGGGTGCTGCTGTTGTCAAGATACAATCTCTTTCCATTCACTGTAATTAAAAAGACAATTTCTTTGGTGCAGCATCTGGAACACAGTTCTGCTCAGTCCCAGCTCACAGCATAAGTCCTTCTGATACTTTTTCAATGTGCGCAGATGAAGTGGTTTCCAACCTTTTCCTACACACTAAAGCATCTTTTTGGATCAGGACCTCCGAGTTGTATAGTAATGATAATGTTGATAGACCAGACTTTACTTTTTTTCTTTATTGTCTGGAAAATTATGTGTGCAGCTTCCAAAAATACTTGTAAAACTGACTTTACACATGCCCAAAGGTATGCTGTGTGTGATGGCGATGACCTGGCATTTTTCCATTGCTCATCACAAGGCAAAGAAGAAATTTCTATCTGTGCCTAGACAGAAGGGCTTTATGAAAGGCAGATCCTGCTTCTGTGACAAGACGACATGCTTATTGGATGAGGTTGTCATCTACACAGACTTTAGTAAAGCATTTGGCATTGTTTCCCAAAGCGCTCACCTGGAGAATCTGGCTGGTAGAGTTAGGTTAGTGTTTGGCCTCAATGGTTCTTTTCCAACCTAAATGATTCAATGATTCTATATGCGTAGTTTAAGGAGTGCACATCTGTAAAAGTACACACACTATAGCTTGGCTATTTCTTGGAATCAGTGGTATTTCTTACTCTTATTAGTACTTCATTAAAAAATAAATTTAATGGAATTAGTAAACATCAAAGCGTGCAGAATAACCTTGTGCATATATCAACATACCAAACAACTTTCCAATGTTGTTAACAGCAGAAAAATCATTGCAGAGATTTACCAACTCTATACACTTCAAAACAGCTCACTTAAAATCCCCCATTCCTTTGATCAAATACCTGGAAAATATTTCTTAATGCATTGACAGTCTGGAGTAATCATGCTTTGGTCCATGTAATGCACAGTCAGTGTTCAAAATCACATACAGATTTTTGAGATAAACCAACTTTCCTCCTTTTTCGTTTCTTTGTTGGCATCGCACTGTGCTCAGGCAAGAGTTCCGTGGCTTTGCAAATTCATAGGAACTGTTTTCACACTTGACATTCAGAAATTATTTTTGTGGTGATGTGATTGTCCTTCATTGTGGTCAGCATTGTTCTGGGTTGTCTTAATGAACATAGATGTACAACTATGTATATAAGGCTTTCATCCAGAAATCAATTTCTTACTCTTTATTTGAAGTGGGGTATCTCACAAAAACTAATTGTGATTGTGAAAGAAGCAGTTATTTAATAATGGGGAGCAAAGTCCTACAGTTCTTGCACACTTTAAACTCTCTTTACTTCATAGGAATATCACATTGCGATCCTTTACTTTGCACTGTGCCTTACTTACTGTTGGTAGTTAATGTAATCTCACTGCATATCTATAATGTCAGCAATTATTATTATTAGCTAAATTTCCTATGCAGGAAAACAGACACTGAACATCTGTGCAATTTGTTCAAAGACTTACCTCAGCTAAATGGGAAAGCAAGAACATCCAGATCTATCCTCAACCACATGATGATCCTGCCAGACCTAAAAAGACATATTGGATTCTACTTAATCACTTGGAGCACGATAAAACACTCACCAATAAACTTTGATGAAATAGACATTTTCAAAGTATTAGTGCTTGACCACTCCCATTACTTTAAGTAATTAATTAGGTTACGAAGACAGAATTGTCCCTCCCATCTGCAGCATGGATTTCTTCATGAAAACATTTCTGTGTGCATGTCATTTCTAAAGAATTTGGTATTCTGAATACTAAAGAACTAGTTGCCATCTTTCAGAAATTTCATTCATGTTACCTCTTTTTTTAAAATGAATACTAGCATATACTGGTTTAATACTTATGGTAAATTGCTGAGCTATTCTCATTATTTCAGTTGATGAATTGATTAAATACTGTGTTCTGAACTTACTAGTCATCCTGCAAATTTTCCAGTGGTCCCTGCTGGAGCCTGCATTTGTACAACTACAAGTTTTATACACAAATCAGTTTTATGGGTCTTTCAGCACCCTGTCATTTTTTGTGCAAAATCAATAGAATGTGCGCACATCAAACCTCATTTAGATTGGAAAATAGCTTGCATGCCCATGAGAGGCCAATTTGGAAAACAAAGGTGGTTTTTTTCCTTCCGAAATAAAACTCTGCTTCTGAGGACACCTAGGCAGGACTATGAATTGATTCCCAACCTATTACAAAGTGTTTCACTCTTTTTCGAATGTATATCCATATTTATGTGCTGTTTGTCCAATGCCTTTCCATGTGAGCAAATGTGTGTTGATTTGGTAGTGCTGTCATATTTGAAAACATTCTTTGCCCTTAGAAAACTTTACTTTGCTCTTTGCCATGTAGGCTGCTGCTGTGTGACCTGCATTACTTCCGTGTAAGCATGGCAGAGAACAAACTTCAGTGATTGTAGTTGGTCTGTGTTTGTAAATACAATAATCAGGTAGTGTTTGATTGTTGAACTGTTGGAACAAGTCCAGATGAGGGCCACAGGGATGATCAGAGGGCTGCAGCACCTCTGCTGTGACAGGCTGTTCAGCCTGGAACAGAAAAAGCTTTGGGGTAGCCTTATAGCAGCCTTTCAGTATCTGAAAGGGGCTACAGGAAAGCTGGAGAGGGAATTTCCTAGGGATAAGACAAGGGGGAATTATCTCAAACTGAAAAAGGGCAGACCTAGATGAGATCTTTAGGAAGAAATTCCCCCCCCCATGAGGCTACTGTGCACTGGAACAAGGAGACTGCAGATGCCCTCTCTCTGGAAGAGTTCAAGGCTAGGTTTGGATCAGGCTCTGGGCATTCTGGTCTGGTGAGAGGTGTCCCTGCCCATGGCAGGGTAGTTGGAACTTTAAGTTCCTTCCAATTTAAACCATGCTATGATTCTATGTTTTAATTCCTGATTTGTATTTGTGGAACAATGCTCCAAGGTAAAAGAATATTTATGGTATGAAGAATCATGAGAATGCACTTGTTGCCTGCTGAATGAACTATACATCCTGTCTGCACTTCATTAAGGTGGTTTGTTTCTGAATAGAAAATGCAACTGATACTTAGAATATTGTACCATACAATGGAATTTCCATTACTTTTTCACCTTTTTGTTTATAAACATTTAGAAACTCAGTTAAAAAAACCTGTTAAGAGTACTGAAGTTGGAAAGTGGAGATAAAAATTTGGAAGGAGCAAGCTGGAAGTAGTGAACACAATCTTAACATTATTCTCTGTATGCAAATATCATAGTAAAAACTTTGAAGCTTCTGTTCAGGTCCCTGGTTTCATCCAGCTCACAGATTCAGGGAAAATTGTGAAAGAATGCAGCAGCTCATACATCTTCTGTTTCCTTTCTTTAGAGGCCATTCACATGCAGGGAACAAAATATGGGAGATTTCTTGAAAGAAGCAATGAAATATTTAGTGATGCATTATAGCTTCATCCCTCTTCTTCTTCCAGAATGGAAAGGCTTGAGATAAGGAATTACATGCATTGTTTCATGTAAACAATGTCTATCTTATTCAGTTGAACTCTGTGGCCCTACCTTGCAGCTAGACCACTATAAAATTGAAATTATACTTTTGATGAAAACTGGCTGATTGCACATATACAGAGATCAGAGTTAAGAGCATGAAAATGTCAGCTTTATTGCTGAAACTGTCTGCATTTATCTTTAAAAGCCATGCCAGTATTTTTTATAGAATTTTATGCAGACCTGCATACATAGAAGTAACTTTCATGGATACTTTCAGTGCCCATGGAAAAAAAGACTACAAATGAAGAATAAATAAGTGTTTTAAGGGCACTGTGTTATGTTCTGGTTGTCTTCGTGGATGTTTCAGAGTCTTACAAGAACTTGCACTAAGACCAAGTAACACCCATGGGATGCATTTGCAAAGCAATTTATAAAATACTATGCATTAAGATCTTTCAAAAATGGGAAAGATTGTGGCTGGTATGATCCCCTAGATTGGCTGATATATGAATTAAAAGAGTCTCTTTTAAAAACAAAAAAAGTGGCTCCTTCAAAAAAAAAAAAGAGGATCTGCAGAGAAAATTAGCAATGCAGCTCCATTAAGATGTGGTTTTAGGATGGTGAGCAGAAAACCTCACATTTACTCTTAACACAATTGTTTTCAACCAACGAATGAATAGCATTTAAGGATATTTGAAAAAAAGGAGCAAATTATAATTTCATCTTATGCTCAGGGTTAATCACTTTTGCTACCCTTGACAACACATAGTAAATTCAGTTCTTGTCCAACACTAATTTTTAAATGATAAACAAAAGCACAGTAGGAGTTGTGGAAATACCATTCAGCCATGTTAACTGAGTTTGTCAGGCACTGGTATTTTGTATTTTTATTTACATATTTATTTGTTTTAGAAAAATTCTTAATTGCATTAACTGTATTAAAATCCCTCTTCAGAATTAGAGCAATGTTCAAGGCTAAATATAAACCTCAGGAAAGGTAGAAGAATCTTTAATTTATGAAACTGAACAAGTCGACTTATCTAAACATCTCTAGGGCTTTAATGGGGGATATCAATAATTCTCTGAATTGTATTCCTTTCACAGTGATATTTTGTAATTCCATTCTATTACCCTTGCTTAACATTAATGAGATAAAAAGATCACATTATGGCGATTGATGTTCTTCAAATTAAATGCACGTTTCCATGTACAAAGCTGTCTGCTAATTTAAAAAACATAGCATGTAACATAGAATCATGACCATGGTCATCACTCAGCTGGGATCAGATAGCATTTTTTATCTATTCATTGGATTTAACAAGGCATGAGATGGAAGCAGAATACAAAGTGTGGGTAGATTATCCCATATCCCCCCTTTTGGCCACTTCTTGGCAATCTCAGCAAGGAAACTGAGGCTTCATGTTGCCATGGAAATAAACCTCAAGGTCAAAGGGGCATATGGAAGGTCAGGCAATGACAAAGGAACATCTGAGAGGCCATCTGGATGAGTGACCTGACATAATTAGTCATTAATCCCACTCTTGGGAACAATAGAGTTAGGCGAGAATGTGTTTGGACTTTGATCGTGGTCAGGGTGATCTCATGGGGAAAAGGGAAGAACGCTTCACTTGGTAACTAAGCAGATTACCCTGGCATGCTGTTAACTAAAGAAGAGTAGTCAGAAGAAGCCACTGGGATATGCATTTTACATATGCTGTGTTTTCTCTTTAGTTACTACAGGCCTCTCTAGAGCCATGTGGCTCTAGGATTAGCTTTTGGGGACTGATTTTTATTTATTTCCTTTTTTACAGTTCTCAATGAAAAGAAAGCAAGTGTCCCAAAATACTTCACTTAAAATTCCCAGGCAACAGATGGGAAGAGGACTGAAGAGCCAAAGGCATCAGCCTGCATGGCTTACAGGTGTCAATATTTACTAAGCGGAGTTGGCCAGGGTGCCTTAGGAAAAGAGGGAGAGAATGGCTAATCAATAAAACAATAGCAATCATCTCTTTTGTCTGTTTTACTCTAATGGTTGGAATTGTAAAATGACCAAATGTGTGGCAAAAGCTCTTCATCAGCATCTGTCCTTCCATTTCAGCTCCTTTTTATTACATATCATGTTTTCATTATTGAGACCCTTAGAAGATGATATCCCTTACAGCTATCATCTACTTAGGAGTTGGTGATATTTGGTGACAGACTGCCAGCAGCATTGTGGGATGTGAATGGGCTACAGTAAATGCAGGCCACTTGGGTCACACAGAAATTAATTTTGCTTAGGACAAAAAAACCCCACTTTGTGTCAGCAAATGACTAAATGAAGTAGACTAGGGAGACTGTAGAGTAAGAACAGAGGGAGATTTCAGTGTTCTTTCTTCAAATTATGTGAAATACAACATGTAAGGTGATCACCTTCATCTAAAATGTAGTTGTTAAATATTTTCTACTTAGAGAAAAATGTATTTGTTCCATCATATACAATATCTGCTTGTTAAGAGCATTTTCCTAGGCTAAGAGCAAAAGCTAAGCCACTGATACTTATCTATAAATACAAGCAAGCAAGATATGACATCAGCAACTGCAATCCTTGCTGTCCCTTCACAATGAAAGTAACTTTTCATTACTGTTAATGTGCTAGTGGGGCAAAATTAAAATAACAAGAAGTGTTCAAAAACCACTTATAAATCACAGGCAAAACCAAAACCTAACTCAGTTTGGAGAAAAACAAGACACATTTAATTCACCCCACATAAACACCCCAACACAAGGACATACAGAGATTAATCATAGTTCTTACATAACTGGGACAAGTTCCTACCTTCTTCCCCTCAAAAGGGAAGAGACTTTTAGCTGTTCTTTCTCCTTGTGGAAACATGCAGTCTGTGCACATGTCCCTCAGCATCTGTAGGCATTTTAAAGTCCTGTTCCATGTGTTGGCAATCCAGTCCCACTGACACTAAAGGAAAGCTTGAAATTACAAGTCCATTTATCACAGGTTGCTGTAATAACTCCCCATTCCCTCAGGCCAAGAAAGCCACCAAATTCAAACCATGACAGTTTTGCAAATAATTTCTGTTACCAACAGACCCCACATTTTAAAATAAATCTTTAATAATTGACTGATCCCAAAAGTGTGGCTCCTTTATAATTAGTACCCTAATAGTTCGTAAAGAAAACCCAATATTTGCTCTCGTGTTGGTGTGATTTTATCACCAAAGACACACAGATCATATAATTAATCTGTTTTGTTAATAAACAGTAGTTGTAAACCAGGAAAATATTTTTGTCAGCAAGAAACAGCACATTCCAGCAGAGAATTTTCATTCCCTTTAAAATTACCAAGTGAAAGAGAGAATCACAGAATCATTGAGGCTGACATCATCAAGTCAAGCCTGTGACCTGACACCACAACAAAACTGTATTGGTTTGCACTATTGTTATATTATGAACAGCTAAATTCTTTATCCGATGAAAAATTGATTTTACTTTTGTATTTCTGTTTTACTAACAACTTGTAATGGACTACAAGAAGTTGCTGATGGCACTCCAGAAACAAAGGCTTATTATCTCTGAAGCAAAGTTGTTATTCCTCAGAGCACAACCAGTATCGTAGCTGTCATTGATGGACTAGACCTTAAGGAATAGACTTGGTATGAATAAAGACAAACCAAATCTTGTCAGCTTCATAAGAATGCTACATTACACTGGAAGAAATAATCCAGCTCATGTGATCAGTGGTGTTCACACAATGACAGAATTCAAAACTGCACAGGATGCGGAAGACATTAATTTGGAACAATCTATGAGCAACAAATAGTCTCTTTATTTTTTGCAAAATCATCTTGTTCTCATTTAAGAAATCCTTAGCCATTTTATTGGGGGAAAAAGAATTCCACATGGTCTCATTTTATTTTTCTCATAGTTTTTTTTAAAGAATAAGAGTGGAGAAGAGCAGGCTTATGTAACATGTTTGCCATTGTGCATGACTTCAGTACAGAATCTCATTCTTCAACATTATATTCGAATGCAAGCGCTTGACTTGAATAACAGCAGTTTAGAACTTCACATGTAGTAGCTGCTAGCATAGACTCACTTGAGAGACTCACTATGGACATGACCTTACAAATCCATAGATTCTTTTATTTGTTTTATAGTAACAAATTGCTGTGCTCATAGGACTCTATCCAGACATCATGGACCATACTGTCCACAAATAAGTCAGAACAGAATGGCTGAATGGGGATATAAACAGGCCATTGTTTAACAGCATTGTTGGATTGCTTAGGGTTTGAGTTGGAGTTGTTAAGACATTGTGTTTCAGAATGACTTATCCCAGTGCCAGTGGTAACAAGCTGCATTTGGTTTCATTTATCAGCGCTATTAAACGAAATACATAGTCTGTGTCCCCATGGCCACCTAATACCTAGACAATACTCAAAGGACAAACCCTTTCCCCTATGGAGTTGGACTTAACAAGCCTATTTCATGCAAGGATGTGCCGTTTTCATAATTTTCACTTCGTTTATTTCTTGGTTCTGTATAGTTTTGAAGATAAGGCCTTCATCTCCTTGTTTTAATTAACACACGGGGAGACTTGAAAATTATTGTCAATCTTTTTGCCATCTACCTCAGACAAGCTCATGTTGTGCCTCTCGCAGCAGTGAGAAATTTCTGCACTTGATGCAATGAATAATAATGACACTACACTGTTCTCAAATTTGCATAGGTTTCTTACATCCCTCTTTAAGGACCTAAGGCTCTGCAAGCAAGAAAGCTAGATCCTTGTCTATCAATTCACTGAATGGGCCAACACCTGACTTAAAATTGCCTGGTTAGGAGAGGTGGCATTTTAGGTCTAGGGGAATCATTTTGGTTTTCTGGTGTCCTTGTAGCAGTGTGCTCAGAGAGAAGACAGAACGATGGAAACTAACTAGTGAAAGGCAGTTTTTTCTCTAGCTTTCCCCTCAGCTGCATGTGCCTGAGGGCTGCTTGTTTGCTTCCCTTTTACCCCATGTCATTAAAGTAATGAGGGAATTAAAAAACCCCACATATATCTGCTTTTAGCCTCTGCTTTCCAGCCTGGTTTCTATATGGCTTGGTGTTTTTCTGGCTCACAAAGAAAGCCCTGGTCATCCAGCGGTGCTGGTTGGTACCTTGCATGGGATCTCTAGTGGTTTATGATCCAGAGCTGGGGCCTGAATTAACCAGTGATAGAGGCATGTGTGGTTTCACACAGCAAAGCTGCAGGACTGAAGTGTTCATCTCCCCATATCTAAGACAATACTCCATAATCCCTCAGCTACTCTATTTATTTTCACAATACTTGATTGAAAAATGGCTTTAGAAATACTGAGAAAATTCTGGTGATAATTGAATATCGATTGAGTACTGCTATTGATATTCTACCTTTGAAGATTCACAGCACTCTGAGGTTATTTCCAATCCTGTTATTTGTTTTCACAAAATGAAAGCCAGAGGTTATAAGCTGATTTCTTATGACCTAGAAACATTACAAATACAGACAAAGAAGTTGCAATAAGTTTACTGCTTCTTCTGATTCTGTCATTGCAACTAAATGAGAAAGAAAAACAAACTAAATTTTTACTGCTATTCTCAGAAGATTGACAAATTTGTGCAAATATTCTTAGATGGAGTGCTAAAGTAATTTTTCCAGTATCAAAATTTTGTTTAAAATTGTTTATAATAAATAATAAGAATTCAAATACTATACATTTTTCATGAAAACACCTTGCAGCATGGAAGTCCTGGACTCAAATAAATCTTATAAAACAGCAAGCTAGGGACTACTCTTCAGTCCTTTGCATGAGCATTCTCATGGAGTATTGTTTCCAGTTCTGGACCCCCCAGTTCAAGAAGGACACAGAGCTGCTGGAGGGTGTCCAGCATAGAGCAACGAAGATAATGAAGTAGAGCACCTCCCTTATGAGGAAAGGCTGAGGGAACTGGGTCTCTTGAGCTTGGAGAAGAGGAGGCTGAGGGGTGACCTCATTCATGTCTATAAATATGTGAGGGGTGGGTGTCGGGAGGATGGAGCCAGGCTCTTCTCAAGGTCATCTGGTGATAGGACAAGGGGCAATGGGTGCAAGCTGGAACAGAGGAGGTTCCATCTAAATATCAGAAGGAACTTCTTCCCAGTGAGGGTAACAGAGCATTGGAACAGGCTGTCCAGGGGTGTTGTGGAGTCTCCTCTGGAGATGTTCAAGACCCACCTGGATGTGTTCCTGTGCGACTTGGTCTAGGTGATCCTTCTGTGGCAGAGGGATTGGACTGGATGATATTTTCAGGTCCCTTCTGATCCCTAATGATTGTACGATTCTATGATTACTGAGCCATCTCATCTGCTCATGTATGGAAACTGCTTTCTCCTTGGTCATTCTTAAAATGGTTAAATTTGAGACACAAAACCAAAGGGACTTCATTCTAAAAGAGTTCAAAATTATTTGACACTCCTAGTTGTTTCCGTTTGCTTGAAACTGTTTGTAAGGCAAGACTTAAATTCCCAAAGAAGTTTGGATTTACTAAAACTACTTTTTCATTTGACTGTGAAAAATGACAAATATACACCAAATACTCATGCCAAAATTCATTGTATTTGGTAATACTTAGATGTATAGCTATAAAATTGTAGCATCACTTTATGTATTAGAATATAATGAGGTAAACACACCAAGAACAAAAGGAGTCTTTGTACTGTTTAGAACAGCTGTTAGGCATAACCACCTTACAAATTTTAACCATTACCAAATTATCTGTCCAAAAGAATTCTGTAGAACCACCCACCAGGTGACATCTCAATATCCTGTTAAATAAAGTTTTCTGAAGCAGAATAACTGCCTCAAGAAGTACAGAGCAAGAGAAACATTAACAGACAATTTAAAAATGGTAACTAAACTGAAAGTTATTAGAGTTGTAATAGGTTTTTTTGGGAAAAAAGTTCATATGAGATAATGCATGCAGTTCCCAAAAAATACTGATAAACATAAAGAAAAATTCAGGTATAGTTTTTATTTTGGTAGAAGGAATACTCTTACTAAAATACATTTGCTCACTGTTAATTGAGCATCTTAAACAGATCTCAAAGCTGACATTTCAGATGAAAAGCCAGTCTGGGCTAAGTTTTAATCTGTACATTTTTTGTTAGCTCACACAGCATTTTAAGAAAAAAATAACCCTCTGAGGAAAATAATTCACTTTGAAGAAAGCTTAATATGTTAAGATTCATACTAATTCTATGTTTACATAGTAAGGCTTAAATTTGCTAGTGAAGTAGGTAAAGATTGTACTCACATTGTCATACTCTTGTTGGAAAATTCTGAAATAGGATTGAAAATCCTGATTTTGACTGGATTAATTAAATCAATTAATTAAACACTAACATGCAGACTTGATATCCATCTGCAACTGCTACCATAAAAGCAAGAAATAACATTTTGTTTTATTACACTTTGTTCAAAAGTGTAGATGTGCTATCACTGATTTTTTTTGTGATTGATGAGCTATCTTAAAATCTCCTCTAATGTTAATATCAACTTTTTGTCTTATGATATGGGAACATTTGATCAAAGTACTATACACATTAATGTAGTAGTATTGAATGTCACTAAAATAACAATTCTAATCAATCAAATAGAAGCAGTTTTCTAGTCAATCAAATAGAAGCAGTTTTCTAGTATGTTTGAATTTATAAGGAAGCATAATATTTTAAACTCATCCTAAATTCCTATCTGTCAAGAAGAAGTATATAGATCCTAAAAAGGCTTTGACATGGACATTTCTCACTCACATTCATGAATATGCTGCAGGACTCATGCAGAGTTTGATTTACAGTGCTCTTAAACGAATGGAATCTGTCAGAGGTGGTGTCAGACATGTCAGGTATCGTTCAGACAAAGTAAACTTTGAGAAGTCAGATGAGTGATTCCTGCCCGACCTTCAAAAGACACTCTGTATCATTACAACAGCTTTTCCTATTACAGGTGGACCCTACAAGGTTACAGCAAGTGCCTCCTATCCTTACAATGCATACAAAAAGCTAGAACAGGACAAAATGACCTACATTAAGAGTCCCCATAAGTCCCAAAGGACAGTTGCCTGGCAGTCTGTGCTATTTGACCACATCAATAAACCACTAAGTTTGTTCCTTTAGTCCCTCACCTTCACCACCCAAATGGAAAAGCTTCAGAGATGGAGTGCAAAGGGGAGCCTGGATAAAACACACCAGTGCTCTACCTCTGACCCTGAGCCTAGTGAGCTTACTGGGAAGTGCCCCCAGATTAAGGGGACCTTCTGTGCTGTTTTTTGAGACTAACATACAACAGATTGGTCATTGTTATGCCTTGGGTTTCCATTACTGGTTTCTAAGAGAGCTATTCTGTTCTGTTTCAGAGCAAAGTTAAAGATGTAAGTTTAAATCACCAAGAGCCAAGGCTTTCAGTCCTCACCTATTTGTTTTTATTTTCAGAGGGACTGCTTGCATTCTCCTAGTCACTGGGTCTGAGCTGGGAGACAGGATCAAACAGTTGAGAGATGATAGAAAACGGTTCTAGAAACCACTTGTCACTTATTCCCACACATACGAGCACTTCTAATCTGCTCTTTGGATTTTGGTATGAGGCAAGTTCAATTTTAATCTTTGTCTCAGGAAATGCTCCAAGGTATTGCTGGGAAGCCCTTTCACAAGCTCCGCCTCATCGCTTCTCAGTTGTACACTAAGGGCTTCCAGCTGAACTAACTGCCTTCATGCCTTCCCCAATCCTGTGTCCCTGCTGGAGACAGCCACAAGACCAACCATGGTTTAGGTATCAGAGCTGGGAGCCACTGTTTTTTAACCTTACTGCTTTCTTGCCTATCTCTGAGAAAGTTCTCTTTCTTCAGCTTTGCTCCTTCTCCTGGTGACAGAAGGTAGCACTCGCCCTGGCAGTGTCTGTGCTTCAGCTGGGAGCCATTAACTGACAGCTTGTGAAATGGCAAGGAGCAATTTCCTAATTGCCTGTCAGCTGTGGCTGCCTGAGGAACTCTTCCAGCATGTGTCACAACAAAGTCAAGCAGGTTATTTTGGTTATTTCAAATAACCCCCAGTGGAGATTTTTAGGTTGCTCTAGTTTCTTTTTTTTGTGTGTGTAATGGGATTGTTTAGGAGCACTTGCAAAGCACAGTGAGGGAGGAAGCTAGACTTCCTTAAAAAATTTGAGTTATGGTCTCTTAACCCATGCAAGGCTGTTTTCGATCACATGCTCATGTTCTGTGCACTGTAGATGTGGAGTTAGAAAGACCCCTATGTCCATAATGGAGAGGGAGGCTCTATAGACAAGGCTACAAAAGTTTGCCAGTAGCTTGGAATACACCCTGGACAGACAAAACCACCTGTGTCACTACCTTGTGTTGTAACTATGCTTAGGAAGATAAGAGAAAGAGAGGTTAGTGCCTACCTTTTGTGTAACAGCTTACTGGCAGAAGGATTCATGTATTTCTGCAACTTTAATTCCAATGGCTTTGAAGTCACACATCACACAGGGCTGTTTTACCTCAGGGTACACAAGAGGAGTCTGAACTGGAGAATGCTTCACATCAGCACAGCCAGTGCAAGAAGACATGCACAGCCTATTCATTAGAACTATGAGGCATTAGATTGGTTTTATGTTCTTATTCCCTGAATGCTTTTGTATTTTATCTCTGCCAGCTTTATATCTTTTTGACCCTGGAGATGAGCATGGGGCAACTAAACTGCATTTACAGTTTTCACTTGTACAAGGTCCATGATAAGGGAGCTCCCAGAAACAGTATGCTGTCACTCACTACAGCAGGCAGGGACTCAGAGCCAGAAATCTGTAACTTATGAAGCTGCAAAAATCAACTGAAATTTTTTATACTAAGAGACAATTGTGCTGTCATGGCTCTGGATAACCATCAAAGAATTAACTAGTAGTCTAGAGGTGAAATAGCATGATTTTTCTCAGTGGTCCTACATCCAAGAAACATGCATGATATCTGCACAGTAAAAATGAAAAGCAGCTATTGCCAATTTGGTAAAGCATGACTTTTGTTTCCGAAACCTATTTTCTTCAGAAATTGCTTTAATTGAATGGATGATGATTAAACAAACTGACAAGCAGTAGAAAATCTTGCTTAAGAGTCCAACAGGTCTCGATGCTGGCAACCAAGCAGACCAAAAGGGGTCAAGTCACAGCTAATTTGGCAAAGTAGCTCTTCAGTTTCATATATGAGATAGCAAGACAGCTTAAAAAAATGTTGCTTCCACAGATATCTAGTTTTATCCTGACTAATGGATACCTGCAGGGGTTGAAGCCGTGACATAGTGTTGTCAAGGTCTTCATCTAGGCCCCCATCTGGCTTGCCACCAACATCACGGGTCAAAGACCCCAACCATATTTTAACCAAGTTCTTCCCATCTATAGCACCAGACACAAAGGGAGGGTTTTACAAAAGTCCTTACAACCTACAGGTGATAAAACACTTAGAAAGGAAGGTCTCAGGACATTTGAAAGTCAAACTTCCAAGTTTTTTGCAGAAATACTCAAATTAGCTGAAGGGTTATAGTGTCTCTCAATACCAGTCTTGAAAAGGGGTGAACCTCACCATGTGTGTTAACATGCATTCGTGTCACACTGCCAAATAGAAATTCAAACCCCAAGTGTCTGTGCGTCATTCTGCATACTCTGCTGCCTTAGAATGATGCCAGTCCCCAAATGAGCAAATGACAGACTGTATTAAGCAGTAAAACACCTTCTAAAGTCTCAGAGTTGCAGTGGTCTACCATTAAAAAAAGGGACTGCTAGATAAGATTCAATATTCTTAGACTCTTACCTCAAGCCAAACAGCTTATGTATTTTTTTTCCTTGGTCAGTGTGTTTACTTGAGCCAGCCCTAGTCCTCCCGGAGAAAGAAGCTGAGGCTGCTCCCATGGCTGCTTTAATTGCCACAAACCAATTAAAGCTTTCAGCTGTGTCTATATTGTGCCATTGTTTACTTGGCTTGTTCACACTCAGCTCTAGGTAGCTTTTCCAAACACGCATTTATTACTTTTATCTCTGTTTTCAGTGGGGTATTTGAGGACATAAAGTATTGACAAAAAGTCAAAATTAACTTTTACACCTGGCCTTAAGAATAACCGGCTTATAAACATGCTGGTGGTCACTAAAGGGGAACATGTAGAATGAGGAGGTGAGTGCTTGGAAGGAACAGTCATCAAAATTACAAATCTGTAGCTGCTTTCAGTACAAATGGAGCGACTGAACTTGTTGAGGACCAGGGTGTTATTCTGAACATCAAACAACCATTGTTTTTTAGAATGTTACAATATACATAGTATCTTCATGACAATCAAGCTAAAATTACAAAAGATATATTGTATTTCTATTTTCAGGTGCTTCAGGTGAGGTCTTGACAAATGTCAGCTGTGGATGAAACTTTCTTTTACTGGTTCATTCCTAACACATACATTTATGATAAACGTGAGAAAAATGTAGCTATTCTAGATTTCTGAAGCTGAGAGTATGACAGTGCTCAACTATTCCCAGCTACATGATGCCTATATAGAAATAAAATATTCTTTGTAAAATTGCCCAAGATGCAGCTTGTGTGATATGATTGGCAGCTACTTTTGATTTATTAACTCTGACTAACTAGGAATAATAAATTAGAAGTGAAGAATAAATTGTTATAAAATGATATGTATATATTATGAGATATTAGTTTGGATTTGCATCAAAAAATCATGTGGATTACTATAATAAGTTTGTTCCCCCTTTAAATACAACTTCTTATTATGTAGATGGTTTAAAGAAACACAGAACTTGTTTTCTCAGCACTGCCATCCAGACCCTATTTTTTCATTCTGTTGGGCATTTGATATAAGTTACAGAAAACATTACAAGGCACATTGTGTAGGACATTGCATTAGATCACATCAGTCCCTTCCAACCTAAATTAGTTTATGTTTCAGAAGCTAATGACTAAACACAGAATATATGAAATCAGAACGAAATGTTTTGTACACCTGCTTTTCTCAGTGACAGGCTTGTCATTATATAGTTATTAATATAAATTCATTGAAGACAACTGTGTTTGAGTGGGTGCAAGCCACAGTCAGAACGCTACTAGAACTGTGTTCAGCTTCAGAGGAAGCTACTCTTGTGACCAAAACTGAAGGAACATAGCAGGGTCTGACTCCTTACTTCTGAAAGGAGTTTAAGTTTATAGGGGCAGCACTAAATAGAAGGGACTCCAGAAGTCAGTGTTTGTAAAACTCTGTGCTCTGACTGCAAATATGGGTGAACAGACTAACAATAGTAGAAGACACACTGCTTCTGGCAACTGCACTCTGAGTACCCTAGGAGTAAGCACATAGAACAGAAGAGGTTTGTATGAAACAGCTAAGACAGGGAACATGAGATAATGCTGGAACTAAGCACACCCAAGCCATCTCCACATTTGCTAACCCACGTGCTGCTGGCACCACAACCCAGAGATTTGCACAGCTAATTTAACCTGTTTCCTATTGAACAGTAATCCTCACGTTACTAAGGCAGCCTGTAAAGCTAAGACATGCCCCCAGCCTCTTAATAAGACTCGAGTGGAAAAAAACTAATAGGAATAAAAATTTAATGGGATGACAGTTCCCATTGTTCCCAAATTGCACCCAGATACAGTGGAAGCATTCCACTGCTGCAACATGTGTTCCGTGGTTACAGTCATGGGCAACAGTTTAAAATCTTGTGACAAATAAATGTCTAGTTACTGTTGATAACTTTTGAAAATCTCACCCTCAGTTTTTGCTGAACACTCCTATAAGGATGGCGCTTTCTGCTTTGCAGCACTCTTCAGTGCAAGAATGTAACAGGAATGCAGTATGTATAACAGTTATAGATCATTATCATCATCATTATCATGATGTGTTATCGGTCTGGCAATCTGCTTGCAATATGAATTACAATTCTTCATATTGGTCATGTTTTTCCATGAAGCATATAATTATTACTGGCAGAGAAGCGCAGCTTGGATTTAAGAAGGCACCAGATGTTGCTAAAACTGCTTCTAAACTCTTCTTTGTTGCTTCCTGAAGCTGGCAGCATACAGAGTAACTGCAGCAAAGCACTGTTTCACCAGAACTGGTAGCGTAATCCCTGCAGCTGTTTCTCTTACGCTTTAGCATCCATGGCCCTGTTGTGGTCACCCAAGGAAGCCAGTAAATGTAGTCCAGGTTCTGACTCTCATCCACTTGGGTAAGTTAAAGATATCCATGGCAGCTAGTATCTACCTTTTTGATGACAACGATGACTGGGACCCATTCCATATGTTACCTCAGCCTGAGGTAAAGAACCACCAAAGTTTACTTGAAAGCCAAATGTCTTTCCTTTTAGCAAAATATTTTGCACTGAATTTTGGCAGCCAAGAGCTGGGGTTTGACACTGATTATTGGTTCCAGTATCAGCTATTTGAGAACGTACACGTTTGAAACAGGACACCAGCTTCAGACATTCCTTTTTAAGACACTGACTCCACTTATTGGCAGTTAATTACTTGCCTGCTCCTGAATGCAGATGCCACCAAACCTAATTTTATTACAGGTTACCATACTGGAGTTGGGATGGAAGTTAAGAAGGAAATCAACTGGAATTAATCTTTTCCATGAATGTGTTCTCGATGGCAAGAACAATTATCGAAACACAGTACTACACACACAATATTACATGGATCTCAAGAAGCGCTCCTTTTCAGTTATTTTTCTAGTTTCATAATGCTTTGCTTTCATAATGCTTTCTTTTTTTTCCCCTCTTATTTATTTTTCTCTGGGAAAAGGTAGTCTACACTTAGTGAAAGGATTTGTTGTTAAATTTTACAGATAATTGCAAATGCCCAAAAATCACAGTATGTTCCTTTTAAAGATCTCTTGGATCTAATTCTCTCTTTACAGACACTAAATTACATAAGTGTGATTACTTTTGTGAGATTTCACTGGAGGTACTTCCAATCCAACAGCCGTAAAGCAGCAAAAAATCAAGTATCTGTCGCAGATTTCAAGTTCTTCAGATTATGCAGGGGTATAGTACAGAAAGGGCAAGGAGAGAATCATCCTAACAATAATCCAGTCAATGTTAACACCATCAAACAACAAAGTCCATTGAAGAAATCATATCATCAAGTATTCATTCCCATTGCTAAAATATGTATCCATCCAAGTAAAATAATGGCTTTGGTCAGGGTTATAGTCGTTTGTATCTGAGGTACATTTATAAGCCAGATCCCCAGATGAGATATGTCAAACCACCTTCATTTCCTGTCATTTAGTGTCAGCTGAATATTTTACTGTCTGTAAGCAGAGGAAAGTTTAGTGGAAAGAATAGTTGGAACATTAGAAGTATTAGCATTTAATTATTTTTCTTAATTAAAATGTCACATAAAAAGTCTCATATCTAGATGACATGATCTTGTTTTCTAAAATACTATGCCTGAAAGACAGAACTAAAGGTTAAAATTAAATGCACTTGTATTCCCTGGGAATAAAATGGATATACATTGAAAATATAGTTAGGCTGCAAATTCATTTAAGCTTTTAAAAGTTTAAAAGGAATATATAAAATGCAAATTAAAGGAGAAAATCTTATTTATCTCCCTGTTTGTATGGTAATTGGCTGCTTTTAATGAATTAATCTCATGCACAGACTCCTGCTAGATTAGACTACCTATAATGTACTGTCTTCAAGTAACTTCACATTCTCATTATGGCCTCCCTAATTTCCAAAGTAAAATTAATATAATTAGGGAGTAAATCAATACATATTGATCTTGAGTTACTTCAATGGAACAAAAGAATAATGGATTAAAAGAAGGTGATTTTTGTTAGCATTGATTTTGTTAGCATGCTGAAACAACAGTGTTGAAGAATTAAGTTTTAAAATGTCTTCTTTCCCTCAGTGATATCCTCTGGCCATTTTATATTCCCTGTGAAGAAAACATTTTTGCATGACTGTGTTTGAAAAATGAAAAAATAATCACCTTCTGTATTTGGGCAACTGTCGTCTTATGGCATAGCTTTCCTATGGCAAAGGACATTGAGTATATTTTCTTTTCATGGAGATCAATTTCAGGCTGCAAATTATTTCATCAGCCTTTGTTTCTTTTTCTGAGTGTAAATTAAAGGTGGATGCATGCTGGCAAACACTACCTGAATAAATGACTGGTAGTACAGTGGGATATAATCAAGCATATGCAGTGAGAAACTTGAGGTTCATAATGACAAATAATGGAAGCATTCACAGAAATCAAAGCAGCAATGCTTTTCTACATATCCACCAACCTATTCCGGTGGAAGAAAATAACACTTCCTAGCAGAAGAGAATGAGTTCTTTTTATTGTATTCAGTAAGACATATTGGTATATAATGGCTTTAGACTGAAATTTATTAGCAAGATGTGAAAGAAAAATAATAACATGTTACTTCAGCAGCTGAAATCCATATTCTATAAGTTGCTGTTAGGGATGGAAATGGTTCAAATGGTTCAAATGCAGCCTTTAGCTGCTTCGGATTCCTGTGGAACTTCCAGAGTACCAGGCTCCTGCTGCAAACTTTACACAAACTCACAAGAGCATGTTGATTGAAGTCAGGGATAGTTAATTTGCAATTCACATCTTAAAGCTCTACAGAGCATAAACTCTTTTTCCTAACTCATATTTCATTTCTGTGTTTCACAGAAGCTTTGTGATATGTGAACAAATTCCTTTGCTGCATGTGATAAATCTCAATCGCTTTGTTTTAAAAGGTAATTAATTTAGAGTTTTTCTTTCAATTTTCACACCATATGAACATGAATAGAGCTTTTCATGGTGTGTAAATTTATGTACAGTGATTACCCCAATGAATGGCAGAAACAGCTGTGCCTTAAATCTTTACAATGATTATTCAGATTTACTTGAAGCTCTATTGCTGGTTCTGGTTCCATTTCAGAAATTCATTTAAACACAATTTTAGGAAAACTATAGTAACATGCACAATAGATATTAGAATTACAGGAGGAAGAAGAGCTTTTGTTTCCTTTACAAACATGCAAAAAGCTCTGTGTTCTGTAATTTTATTTACTAAAATTTGGGCTTTGACAGAGAGAGAATGTTATTTGAATATTTAACCATATTCCACATCAAGTGTTATTTTCAGTTAATTGTGTAACAATCCAAATGTACAATGTACTTGGCCTTCTATGTAATAAGTGAAAAAGCTACTGCTTTAACATGAAATTTTATCTTTGAAAAACCATGAACATGTTGAACACAAGATGTTGGTGAAAATAAGGTAGATGTAATGAAGAGGTTGCCATCACCAAGACATAATGCTATTTGTCTTGCATTTAGAGACAGACCTGTTCAGAGTCCTGTGAGATCTTGGGGAAATTTCTGTGGAAGGTTTTCCGTGCCACACAACATTTCCTGAAGAAGCAAGATCTATAGGATGGAAAGGACATTTTAGGAAAAGAGATGTCATAGTTCTTATTTCCACATGTCCACCAAGAAATGTAATTCACAGAAAACAGTTGAGAAGAAGGTACAGATGAGCAAGTTTAGTTTAACACTGAGCTGGCCTTATCTTTACTTTTGGACTTTTTAGCTTGCTTACAACACCTGTCATTCAGGTAGAGACTTTTTAGCCATTGCTGCGAACATTGCTAGTCCACTATAAAAAACCAAAAGTCTTGTAATGCCTATCACCTCATGGAAAGGCAAAGATACCTTTTAAAAATATGGAATGAGAAAAGGAGAATGCGAATGTACCAGGATATGGTGAGAGTTTAATTAGGGAATGTAAAATGAATCTCAGGCATGGAGAACTCTATAAGATGGATTGAGCTCAGTGGACTTGGAGAAGCCTATTACTGCCAGTTACACAGAGATTATTCTAGAATTTTACTGCTACTTTAGATGAGAAATAAATCAGATCCTCAAAACATCTTCCCTGGGAAACACTATCATTTTTTACAAAAGTATCTAATTTATTGCCAAAAAGCATGGACAAAAGTTTAACAGTAAAGGGTAGTTGGAGACAGACAAAGGCCTCCTGAGCTATAATAGTAAGACCTGTCAGGGACTGTTAAATGCTGCGTAAATGCTGGTGGGATTCTCAGTCTGAGTTCTTAGAGGTATCCCAGCATTGCTTGATTAGATCATACCTTTGGAGAAGCACCAGTCATACACTTATACGTTGTCAATCTTGCCAACATAACCTTAATACTCAACACAGAAGGCAGGGCAGGAATCAACAGAGAGGACACAACTCAAGTTCCCAATTAAATCAAGAAATGGTAGCTTCTTTCTGAAGTTAATTTTTCTGTAAATGGAAGTTACTTTTATAAAAGACATGGGCTAATAGCCAAAATTTCCTAAGAACTGCTCTTTATGCCTTATGTGCAGTCTGTACAGCATTGCTTGTTATTACTCAGAAGGCAGTGGGGAGCCCTGGATATTTATTGGTCCAAATTATCTGTCACCTTGATTGTACATGACTAAGTCCCCTTTGGATGCCATAGTAACATTTGAGTATGTCCCCAAGGTAATTCAGAAAGGAGTTAATCATTATTTCTTCTGCAATGCCTTGATGCCCAAATTATGAAGGTGGTAGTATCTCATATGTTGAGTATAAAGACCAGTGCAATTTGAAATTGCTTTTTGAAATTGCTATTGTGCAGAAATTTAAAATGTAAAGTGAAAGCTTAAGGCAAAGTCAGTATGTCTCTAGGGAAAATTTTTTCTCTGCCAAAACAGTGATTTCTATGGCGAAAATATTCTTTCATCAGCTCTGGTGTATGGCTTTGAAAATGGGACCTCCCATTGCAATTCTAATAACTTTGTAGAGTCTATCCAAAGTTTCCTCTTGATTCTGTGACAGTGAGAATTCTAAATTACTTTAAAATTACCAAAGCCAGCTTACAGTCACTGTGGACAAAACACAAATGTGGTATGGCTACTTCGTTTTCCTGCCCACATAAGCTCTTGCAGTAGGACAAAAAGAGCACTTGACCATGAAAATTTATCTCCCTCTTCCTCATGTTTGGTTTTGTTTTTAAGTGTCACAGGAAAATGCCAATTGTATTTGACAGAAAAACCCAAACAACAAAGCAAACACTGGGAGCAGTCTATTCTCCCCCAAATCTTCAAAACTAACACTAAATACAGGACATTAAATGTATATAGCCAAAGTCAAGAAAAGTCAAGAAATCCACAAAGTTTTCAACAATTACTGATCATATTCTATAAATACTTCATTCATGATCCTGTTTCCTTGCTAAATGTGAAGCTTAATAGATTATTGATTATGCTGTAAAATCTATGACATAAAATATACAAGTTATGCACAGTGGCAACATTGAGGTTACTCTTGTAGCATTAACTTTTATGTTTTCTCAGTCTCTGGATTTTAACTACCACCATAAACATTACATTTTTATACTAACAGTTCTTGCAGTTCTTCCTAAAATTAATTGCACCTACCTTTAGCATTTACCAGCTGACTAGAGAAGTAAGACAATGGGCTTTTTATTCAAAATTTTTGTGACAATCCTGACAAACATATGGATAGTAACAGCCTTACAGGCAGGATGCTTATCTGTTTTACTAGTTCAGAAAGGTCTGATTGATGTGAAAGACCAAGGTCTCTCTAAAGATAATTTAGCCATTTCCATACAGTTTACGCTTGTGCTAGCTGTATCTTGCAAGGGGGCTCCCAGGGGGATTTTCTCTGACCTTCCCTCTAAAAGGTAACACATAAGAGATTCCTAAAGGAACCATCATCTAACAAGACTAATGATAGTTTCCATGCTTATTATCATTCAGTGAGAGTGAAAGAGACTTTAAAAATGCAGTACCACATTCCTCCCTTGATGTTTCTCATGATCTATTAAGGTATTAGATGCCAGATAAATTAATCATTAAAAACTTACAGTTGAGTCTTTACAAATACCTACCAGGTGTACTTTGATTATTTTTTATCTCACTATATATTTATATACTTCTGTCACTAAGCACAAGCGATACAAGACAATTTGTTTATTAATGACTTATACCTGTTGGAAGTTCACAAAATCATCTATATTTTTCAGCATTTCAGTGTGTTGGAAAGCTACAGAAAATCACTGCCTCTTCATTTCACAAATAGCTCATGATTTGTCATTCGGCTGCTTTTATATGCGTTTTTAGGGTGAGCTATTGTGATGACTGTTAATTGGTGCAGATAACCTACCACTTGCTTTCTTCCTTTGTCATCTTTGCTTAAAGATTCCTCCAGTACAGAGTTACTGCAGAGAATTTGCTTGGGAAATAATTTTTATTGGATCAGTCTGTCTTTCTTATCTTTTCTATCATTTATATACCTTCTAAGACACGATCAACATTTCTGTTTAAAGCCTTGTCATCAACATATAATTATTGACACGTTTTTCAGCGTGTATATGAATATACTTAATAAAGAAAAAGAAAAATCTTTTCAGAGCAGTGATGACTTGTTGAATTTTGCTGTTGTCATAAAGACCTTCAGGGTTTGTATTCATGTGGTCCCATGAGGACAATGTGCCTGCATTTCTCTAGTGACCATGTTACTTTCTGCAGATTTTAAGCTTTTCACTTCAAACCAGAAAATTACTGAATTCTATGACTGGAGTTTGAGTTTCCTGATATGAACAAATTGAGCTCTATTTCCAGATCTGGGTTCTGATCTGTATGCTCATTAATATAAACTCAGATTTCGCTTTTGCCTGGTTTCTTTGGAATATTCTGCAACTTGTTTCGAAGTCAAACAGACTCTATCCCTCAGCAGGTTTCCAGTAGGGAACAATACAGTAGCACTCCACAATAGGGTTCTCTTACAAACCAAGAGCTTATAACAAAAAACCAAAACAGTATCTGGAAAATATCCCTGCCGCTAATGTGTTACTATATTCCTAGAGAACAAGACAAACAAATAAATCACTTAGGTTAGAAAAGATCTTTAAGATCACTGACTCCAACTGTAATCACATTCCGTTATTTAGTAAATCTCAAATTTATGCAAGTCAGTGGAGAATGGTTCTGCTCCCAGTGGTGTGTGAGCTAGCTAACACAGAACATATCTGAAAATGTCTGTTCTCATGTTAGCTCTGGGCTTTCTATGATCTTTCTAAGAATCTATCAGAAAAGACATTTAAGTATTTGAAGAGAGTTTTGCACAGTATTTCAGGAGTGACTTACCCATCTCTATCACTGGCATCACAACAAAGGAAAACAGACATGAAGTTCCTTCATAAGAGAGCTGTCCTCAAGGCATTCTGTGGAAGAGATAAGAACTCAACAATTGCTGTTACTGTGTAATCATTTCTTTTAACCCATTCATTTAGACATGAATAAGGGCCACCCGAGTGCCTTTTGTAGCCCTTAAAATGTGTTGCACAGGTTGAACTGCTGATAGTGATATTTACACAAATAGCAGACTTGCTGATGGGTACGTGCATGACCTGTCTTCCTTAAGGGTCAGATGCCTGCTCTAGTATTGGTCATTAATAGGACTAAGGTGAGACACTTTTCATAGCATTGAAGAAAGTGCTGAAAACTAGGAGTTGTATAGGCATTTAGCCAAAGATTTTCCTTACGTGGTGAATCTGGGAGACAAGAAAAACAAGGTGAAAGACAAAATTGCACCTAAAATTTTGAGAGTCCCTGCAGTAAAATAATTTCACAAAATTTACAATATTATCCAGAAAGGGAAATATTAATAATAGTATCTTCAGTTTCCTTTTTAGACTCTTCTAAAGCTGGAAATCAATTTCATTCCATCACTCTGTGGAGAATTGCCTGGGGGTCTGCTCTTTGGGCACCAAGGAAGACCATCAAGGACAGATCAGTTCTTAGGCAAGCTGAGTTGGTTTTGAAGGTTCCTCTCCCTCTCTCTAATAGGGGAAAGTCCTAAACACAGAAACCTTGATTTTAGCAGCATTTTTCTAACTAAGGGAATAAATGGAAAAATTATCCAGAGTATTGATCTGTTAATCTTCAAGCTGGATTCAGGTATGATGGCCAGCTATAGGGTGGATTGCTCCTTATTCTACTATATGAAAGACAATTGTTGGCTGAAAGAAGGATTGAATATAGTACTAAATGTGTCAGAGATTGTCACTTACTGCATATTGTCCATTCAGGCTGGATACAGCAGGAAAGTGAGCCAAGAGGCAATGATGCAGTGGGATAAGGAAGGCAAGCAGAGACATTCAGCAAATGTAAACAATAGATGTTATTCTCTAAAGGAAGGAGTTTCCTGTTGAAGATAGCACTGCACATCAGACACTTTTCCTGTTACATAAGTTACTTACTATGTAAGTATTCTTGCATTTATTCATTATCATTTGGTAACCATGGTGCCCCTTCTAACATTTCTATTTGATTTCCTAAGTACCCTCTTGAATAAATATGTTCAAATCCGATAAATGTAGAAATTAATGTTTATCTATAGTGTGATTTATAGCAATAAATAGTCATTAAATCAGTAAAATACTCCAATACAACATCCATATAAGAAAAATGTTTTATTATGGGAATTAAAAAGGTGTAGTGTGGAGATGTGGAAACTGAGGTGTGAAAATGATAGAGACGCAGAGCACTGTCATAGGGAAAGAATGCTATAGGAACAAAGAGCAGTGAAGAAGGGGTGGAAAAGCACATCAGAAAACATTTTCTTGCTCTATGTCCTGGCTGTTTCTAAGTGTAATAAAAATGAGAAATACAAGGGTAATAAAATTCATGCTAGACACATGTCTAAAAAGGGAACTGACCAAAGAATAAAAACCCCCACTTTCCTCCCACATGTTTCAAATTTCCCAGAGTGCATTCAACTATAGTAGTAAAGTGCAATGGTACCAATAGCCCCTGGCTAATTTAAGGTAGAGAGAACACTGACAAAGGGCAATGTATGCAAGAAGCAAAATCTCTCTTTGAGAGACAGGTTTTTTTTCATCATCTTTCCATTGTACAAATGTCTGTATTGTTGCAGATAACACTATCCACAACGAATGGATACTGTTGAATGGAGACTGAGGCCAAAGCTGAGGAGCTGAGGAGTGTTAGAGAATAGTTTCACAACACCTTGGCATCAAACGTGTCTGAATGTGTAACTTCTCTCTCATTCTGGCTCCTTGTTTCCATGTCTGTCTTGCAACTTGTCACCAGCTACGCCAGCAGAATTGCTTTCTAACCCTGTTTTTGTGCACCCAGTAGAGCAATTAAAGAGAAACGGATGAGTTAGAAAATGACAGCACCGGCATAGGAATGACCCATAAAAGGGAAAGCTGATCTTCTACCAGCTCTGGTAGAGTTTATGCCAGCTCCTTGGGTAAAACAAAGCCTCAGTTACAGTAAGTAGGTGCTTATTTATGAAGAGTCCAGTTTTGACACACTTATTACATCTCAGCTTCTTTAGAAAGTGGAGACCTGTATGACATTTTCTTTAAAGTTTGAGAGCAGTGGTTGGATAGCTGCAGTTCCCCTTCAAAATGGACATACTGGAATGGGAAACTGTATAAGTCCATGGACAAGAGTGTATTCTCTCTTGGCCAACACTTCCCAGGTTTTTAATATAATATAAAAATGGATTTCTTTTGTCCTATACTTGAAAATATTTGTCACAATTCTTTAGTTTAATCTTGAAAACTGCACATTTTGATTCAGAAATATTGAAGAATTCTGTGGAAATTCCACTGCCGCTGTCTGTGTGTGTTATGCTATATCAGCTTGTTGATCACAGCATGCTGTGAAATCCATAGGTAACCACACAAAAATGCAAGCCATGGTGAATTCAGAATCAAGAAAATTGTCTACAAAAGAGAAGAGAGGCATCTGGCACACAACAGTTAACTCCTATGAGGAGCTATAGATTTTTATAAAACTAGAAAGAACATGCATTTCAGGAAAAAAAACAAACCTGCAAAGATCCATCATAATCTAGATATGATAGGACTGAAATTTTAAACCAAGTTTCAAACCAAGTTGGACTGAAATTTTCAGTCTCCTGTAGCAGTCTCTTCAGAAGGCTGCAGCTATTGCTTAGACAAAACTGTTCTTTATATCTTTTATTTGTTCAAATGATTTTCAATGTCCTTGTCAAGGCACTGCCAGCTATTTTATGAATAGGTAACTGTTGTTGCTATAGTAATTCAAGCCAAAACTAGTGCTCGAGTCAGAAGACTTCAGGGTGGTGTTTGTTCCTGAGCCGCCATTGCAAGTAAGGACTGTATTTACACAAAGCTCCCTTGACTCTTCATGCCAAGAGTAGCAGAAAAGAAATAAAACAGACATGCACACAAACTCTATTGGAGATAGAAACATTTTTTCAAGGTAAACATTTTCAGGATACAGAGCCAGAAAATTCAGGGAATATATATTTTTGTCCTGAATTGCGTTCCACTGATACAAACATACCAGCTATGAAGTTGAAGACAAGACACCTTAAAAGTCTTTAAATAATGCAATTTCCAGGGGGTTAGGCATTTGCATACTTTTGAGAAGTTGTCTGAGTTGCTGGTAATTGTTCTGTGTCATGCTGCTCTTAAATGTAATGATAGTAGATGGCAGGATTGCTAACAGGATACTTTCAAATCATATATTCTTTCACCTATAGTTTGTACAGGACCAGGGAGAGTCTGGCTATGTTCACATAAAAGAGTGCCTTTCTTCCCAGCAGCATTAGAGAAAATCTAAAAGCCTCAAATTAAGTGGTTCTGTAGAGATTGGTAATTCAGAAACATTTCCATCTTTGGAAATTTTTTTTGAATACAGAGCATAATAGCAGGGATGAGCACCCATAGCACCTCCTTCCATGACACCAACCCATATCATTTCACCCATAGGATATAAACTGATTGCACCAAAGCAGTGAGAAAGAAGTAGTGGCGTGAAGTAGAAAAAGCGGTGGAGACACACCGAAGCACAGGCTGTGTAGTACTGAGTGTCAAGTGCTCTCTTGAAAGGAGCCCACAAATATGGAAATATTGGCAAATAGGGAAATATGTAAACTGCCTTTTTCTTCTCGATTCTTGCTGTCTGGAGGACAATAGGACTGGGTTTCTTTGTAAACAAACAGAATGACATCTCAGACACTGCTGACTCAATCTTTTCTCCCAAGAGCTCGCAAGGACCTGAGTTTTGACTAAATGTCCAGCTGAAACTAGATAAAACTATTAATATTAAAATAGCGAACCTATTTAATATTAATGTATGATGACAGTGTCTTGCCTTCAGCTTTCTATTTACATATATGAGACTTCTCCCTCAATCTGCTATTGTCCATAAAATTATTCATTTCTCAATCTTTCAGCTGCTTTTTCTTACATATCAATATGCCACAGATAGGATAATCTAATACTTCTAGTGCATGGTTCAAGAAGAAAATGAATGAAACATCAGCTCATACATCTGAAGTTACCATGTTTTTGTCACATTTCTAACAGTAGATAGCAGTGGTATCTCAGCATGTGCTAACAATTAGCAGATTCATTTTAGTAGCAGCTTTCCTGTAAAGACTTCAATATTTCTGAACACAAGGACTGTGTCATTTGGCTAATCTGCTTATTTTACTGTCCAAACCAATGTTTGCCCATTCTTTGAATTTCATGTTTGCATTCAGAATCCTTTTGACTGCAGGTTTGGGAAGTACCAAATGCTTCCCCATCTGGGAAAGTAATTTTAATCCCCCAAATGGACTTGCTGACATGAAAACAACATATTTGGAATCGCTGCCAACTTTGGACTGGTCCTTTACAAATGGTACTTCAGGCATGGGAAATAAACTTTTGTTATATATGTGTCCTATTTAAAGAAATGAAAGTAGTTAATAAATACTATTATTCATGTGTTTTGTCTATTTATTAGTGTTATTTTCCTTTAGTTTTTCACCCAGTCATTTTCTACCAGCCAGCAGGATCCTTAAGTAGCTGCCTGCCATCATAGTTGTCAATGTTAGTTATCTTCTGCAATGCTGAGCCCAGCCTCTCCTGAAGGGAATGATATATGGGCTCATATCTGACAACGGAAAATAAAAGCAAGGCTGTATAACCACACAGAGCAGGAGGTTGCTTTGGGCAGCAAAATATAATGGGCTGCAAAATGTTAAGAGACTGTTTACACACTGGCAGCCTATTGCACTGCCCCAATACAAATAATTTCATCCAGATAAAAGTGCATTGAAGTTTGTAACTATATATCTGATAGCTGCAGAAAATATGTAAAATGCCCTTCAGCTCCCTGCCCTGCTGTCCTTATTGCAATTGACTGTCTCTGCAACTTTACCTATGAGGAAACACTTTTTAGATTGCATTGGGTAGAGGTATCCACATGTTTTTTCCAGCTGGGAACTATGCTGATTATTTGCTGCAAGCAGGATGACCACATAGAGACTGTTTAGGGTGGAGCACATTGCAGCTACTACCAAAAAAATATGAGAACTCATGTTTTAAAGCCACAGCTGCCAACTCAGTTTGCAATGCTGCTAGAATCAATACAGCATATGGAATGCCAAGATCTTACCAGACTGGTCTTACGCACAGCCCTGCCCTTGGCTGTAACTAGCCCTCATGGCTAGGACAGCTGTAGAACCTAGAGAATATCTAACATTTGACACAGCTATTGCTATAAATGAACCATTGAACCCATAATATTGCATATGTTGGTGCCAACCATGTATAAAGAACTGATGCAGTTAGAACAATAGATGTCTTAAGCTAAAATCATTAATGCAATCGTGTCCATTTGATTTGGAGATATTGGCCTCCATCTTCAATGTCTGTGCAGATTTTATTATCTGTATATTCACACCAGTATTTCCAACATTATATCTCATAAAGTTGTAGGATTATTTAGGTATTGCAGTCAATGCTTAATTTCTAGAGAAGTAGATAACCAGATAATTACCTAGAGCTTCTTGGTCCGCTATCTTTCACTCAGGAAAAAAATGTAGTTTCTTCTTGTGTAGCCATGCTTTGCCTGTAGAAAGATCATTGATTTGAAATTAGTGCAGCCTTCTCACACAGATATGCTTTACCTCAAAGGGTGAAAAGGTGAAAGATAAAGCTGACTTTGCAAAGGGCTGCTTATCAACTACATAATCAAGATTTTAATCTGCAATTCACAGAAACTTCAGTAAAATGGAAAGGTATTTCTGTAAGAATAAAACTGAGGAGAGCTTGATGAATGAGGCAAAACTTTTGCATTAGTGTTTGGTTAAAAATGTACGCTATTTTATTCAGCCATGAGAGTGCTTTCTGTGTGTGCTGATTTGGTGCAAGCACTGGTGAAATTGAATTTGAGAGTCTCAAAACCAATTTCAAAAAGATATCTATAATTGCAGACAGAAACAACTGTTTAAGTTCATATACAGAAGCAGTTGGTGCTAGAAGTTCCAGGTAGCCCATCCAGGCTCTGTACTGTTGTAACTAACCCAGAGCACTCTACTTTGAAGACTCACATGTGTTGGCACAGGAAGTGTAAAGGTGAAAACTACCTTACATAAACATATTGTTTTGGTGTAAAAAACAACCAGTGGTTGGTGTTTATTCTGTGGCTGGAAAAACATTCAGTTCTTTAAATGCCTGGAGTCTTTCTGTATCAATTGAAAATGGGAAAGGTAAGATGTGAAGGAAAGAGCACTCTCCAAAGAAGCTTGAGATAAAATATATGCTGTTTAGCTCCTAATACATACTTGTTTCTAGAGGTCTAGGACTACACAGCCATACCCTCTACTTCAGGTTTAGTAGTCTTATAACTTTGATTCTAGTTGGTTTCTTTGTCATAACTTAAAACCCTTCAATTTGAACTGAAAGGAGTTGGGTCAGAAATGGATCTGAGCACAGCTGTTCAAAATTCACTGCACTGTCTCCAAAAGCTGTGAATTCACAGGATTCAGATGACTTCTGAGTCATGGCTCAAGCCATGTTGGAACCACTTTTTTTTTGGTTTGGGGTTTTGGGTTTTTTTTGTTATTCCTCATTTTCCAAGCTTGCAAAGGAAAAAAAAAATGGGGGAAAAGTCTAAGTGCAACCTAGGTTTATTTTACTTTTGTTTTACTTCAAATTGAAAGTTCCCTGGAAGCCTGTCATGGTTTAAACCCAGCATCATGCAGCCACTCCCACATTCCTACCCACTGGGGCAGGAGAAGGTGTAATAAAAGCCTTGAAGGGCCAGACATAGGACAGCAAGGGCTCACTCACTAATTATGGTCATTGGCAAAAGACAGACACCAGGGAAACAGGGAAAACACAGGGGAGGCACCAGGAGCACCGGGAGCTGGGGGTTGTAGTCAGTTCTATGGCTTCAACCCCCACAGGGTCAAAGCTCCTGTGTGTGGCAGCAGAGCATCCCTGCCAAGGAAGACAGTTTCCCATGAAATTCTCCAAATAATGTGGGTGTCTCCTGTGGGCTGCAGTTCTCCCAGAGACAGACTGCTTCAGTGCAGGTCTCCTTCAGATCCATGGCCTCTTTTAGGATCTACATCCTGCTCAAATATGCTCTCCTCCATGGGATGTAGGTACTTCTCCACTGATACTTGAGGACTTCAGACACAACCTATCCTCTTACCAAGAGCAGTAGGGGAGTGACTGCTCTGGTGTATTTCACCCCAATCCTTCTCTCTCACTGACCTGGGTGACTGCCTGCCTGCTTCTCTCTTCATACTGTTCATCTCAAACAAAAGGGAGCTCCCAGACAAAAGGTCCAACATTACTGGAAGTGCCTAGCAGGTTTTCCCCTCTGCAGCATGTCTGTTTGCAGATCCAGGGATCAGCTTAGCCTTGGCCAAAGCAGGGTCTGACTTAGAGCTGGGAAAAGCTTTCACCATGCATTTGAAAAGAACCGTGCAGCCCCCTCTCCCACTACCAACAATCTTATGGACATAAAACCAACACAAGCCCTTTAGAGATTAGTGTTTAGTGACTAGATTTCAATTTCATGTGTTTTCCTGAATTCTGTTTAGAGATCAATACAACCCAGCCTTTATCCATATAAACATAAATGTAGATTCATGCAATCATGATCAGTTTTACATTTAACTAAATGTAAGAGGACAATAGATGACTGGATTATACACAGTGGCTAAATTTTAAATGGTTAAAGGCCAAGGAAGCAATGGAAAGGATTCAAGTTTCCATTCCTACAATGAGTACAGATTATAAAGGATTCAAGTATAGCTGCCTTCCTTGTTTGTTAAGAATCTCGTGCTCTTAGCTGTTGGCATTTTCAACACATGATAAAAGCAGTGAGAGAATTTAGATCTTGGGTGTGCACAAAGACCTGCCTTGTGGCATGTCTGCAAGTCAAAGTGCCATTTGTGCAGGACAGTGGGGTCAAGTCACTGGTGAA
The DNA here is from genome assembly GCA_013397515.1 of Upupa epops. Lineage (NCBI taxonomy): Eukaryota > Metazoa > Chordata > Aves > Bucerotiformes > Upupidae > Upupa > Upupa epops. The sequence goes on along the minus strand of VZRI01011214.1, from coordinate 1,596 downwards.
TCAAAACTTCTGAAAACTGGAATAAATGATACCGTCAACATTGTAGTGGGAGGCAATGGAAAGTTATACCAGCCTCAATGTTTAAACATACATCAGTGTAACAGTCTACTTTTATAAGCAGCATAGAATAGGGAATTTAAAATAAACCTTAAACCTGGCATAGTACAAAAGTGTTTCAGGCAAACTACCTCAGAAGTAAGAGGTAATAATATTTCTTATGAATGAAATTAAATGTAAATAAGCAGTAGCTTTACTGAGCATTGGAACATCAGTGGTAACATAAAAGTATTTCTCCTATAAATGCAGAATAAAAGAGAAATTACCCTTCCCTCTGTACCCTACCTTACTAATGGAACAATTTCAATTTAATGATATCCAGTTGGAAGACACAAAAGTTCATCATCCTAGACTGAAACAGCCCACCAACACAAGAGGAAATCCTCTTATGGTTGATATCCATATAATATTTGTGTACAGATGAAAAAGTATACTATTAAGACAGAAAGAGTCAATGAAAGGCCAAATGTAAATTGAGAAGCTGAAGGCTGCAATTCAAACCCCTGGAGATACCTCCACAACAGATTCTGCATGGAAGATGAAGGAAAAGTCCCAAACTATAACAATATATTGTTTGTTAATTGGCTGCCATATGTGGCAAAATCTTTTTATATTAATCCCATAGCAGATGCTGGTGAATATTCAATGTAAAGTAGAGAAGGGTTCATGCTAGCATTCCTAGAGCTGTGATTATAGCCCACTGAATCATGGCTGTAAATGGCCTCTTGGGATAATCTGTGTATAAAAGAGGGAGTCCAGATTGAGAAAATAAATCATGATCAAATATTATATAATTTACACCATTTGCTAACTAAGAGAGAACATTAGGCCATTAGGCCATGTAAATACAAGAATAAATGAACAAAAGTTATATTCAGGGGCATTTGAGCATTCAGCTTGATTTCGTATTTGATATAATCAACACTATGCAAAAATCTATCACAACTTTTGTCCTTGGGTCCTTTTATCTAGGAACGGTGGCATGAAGGCAAAAGACAGTGCTGTACTACTAACAGTAATGTTTGTGTGCTGTGTCAGCTATCTAAATGAGCCACAAAGCTACCTCTAATCTGGCAAACTGAGCAGCTGCCATCCTCATGGCCAAAAAAATGACTGCTGCTACAGCAAGTACAAAATACTACTGACGCACCTGCAGCCCTTGGGAAGCATCTTCACCTTGGAAATAATATAGAAAGTTCAGGCAGGGCAGTCAGCTCCCACGTCTGCAGTAGGAGTTTATTTTTCCCACTTGAGAACTTTGTTTTCCTGCATAAGATAAAGACTGACAGACTCCTCAGGTCCTGTCATAAGGTCCTGCAACATTTAGGCCTGCACAGGCAACCATTTATTACTCAGTTCAATGTCTTATAATTATTTCTCGTAGAAACATAGGACTGTGACTACTGACTGTTTGTCCTAGGTTATATCCTTGGTTTTGCAGCATCAGGACAGTGTTTAGCACAACCCTTGGGAGAGTCACAGCCTCTGTCCTGCCTTAGTAACTCAGGAGGGTCAGCAGCATCCTGTGGGGGGATCAGA